>QUOP01000201.1:0-475987 GCA_003675405.1 Hericium coralloides | reverse complement strand
TTCCGCCCTGGTCTCCGCTGGTTCTGTTTCTAGGACGGTGTGTCCTTTCAGGTATGCGTTCAGAACGTAGAAGGATTAAAGAGTATGGGACTCGTGTGTAGGATGCATCACGCCCTGCGCTGGTGCAGTGCAGGCGTTTGTTGGCTGGCTTTCCTTGACCGGTACGTAATGCTGCTGACTCAGCAGCGTTCCCAAACGCAGAGTTTTCCGTACGCTCTGCTTGCTGTTCTCGCCACGTTGTCGACTCGTTCTGACATCCTGTAATTCTCCTACAGTAGTCCACAGTCCTTTCGATTTTGGAACTCGTCAAATAAAAGGCTAATTCCCAGCTATTGTACAGGCGCGGTCTCTGAGATAACGAGCGGTAAATATTGTAAGTGATGCATTTCTACGTATTTTCGAACGTGTATATTGTGTAGGAAGGTACGAGTACTAGTCTTCATGCATCTACACTCAGTAATTGAAGTACTCTGAGTAGATGCGATTAGACTCCACCTCCAAAAGCTGTTTGGAAATCCGCTCCTCCCGGCTGGAAGGTGTAAGGTCCTTGACGAGATGTATGTCCGGGACGTATTCTTTCATCTGCTGAACCCATTCGGATGTCACAACTTCGCAACCGACAACTTCTACCTCCTTAATAGGGTATCCGCTGGCATAACGAGTGCTTAAGAGCTTCGTGAAAGTCCCGAACGACCTCGAATATTCCGCAAATTTGATCGATATTTTCCTGAGGCCCAATGCACAGCATGGGATATGAGTGATAGGTTCAACCTGGAGTAGGGCATCCAAAAGTGGTTTTGCACAACGGAGTCGCCTTCCGCATTCATATTCATGTTCCACCACCAATAGGCTCTCCAGTGAGGACATCGCCGTGAAAATCATTGATAAGTCCAGGGTTCCCAGGCCACTTCCCGGTAACGGTGCCCATTCGAAATGAGTGACACATGAAAGCTTGCAATGAAAGAAATTCAACACTAGCACCTCATCAGCTGTGATCGATACATCACTGATTCCTTCGAGAAATAGTCTATCTGGAATGTAACGGAGACATGATCTATTGTCGGAGATGGTGAGCTCGTCGTCAAAGTAAATTGCGCGCACGCTGTCGATGACATAGTCCGCCAGCTTTAGGTTATATGTTTCCTGAGCCCAGCCCGTTTTACAACGTCCCCTGTCCCAAATGTCAACAGACACAACAGCGCCTTCCTGCATGGTCAAGCTAGAAAGTACATAGTACAAGTACGCGCAATCGCGAGACATCCGTGGTTGTGCTTTGATGCGAAGCATGCGCAAACGCTCCATCATGATAATGCGCTGCGGGCCATAGAGAATACCATCGTCGAATGTCAAGTCGTACAACACGAGGACTTCGAGATTTGGAACAGCTTTCAGTGCAGAGATGAGAGATGGCAAGGACAACTCGCTGTCCATGAGAATAAGGGTTTGTAGCATGGGCCCAGAAAATTGTGGCCAGATGCGTATGCCGTCGAGACGGAGGGTCCTTAAAAGCGGCATGTCGCCGCCAAAAAGCGGTGCGAAGCAGGAGCTGTCGGTGTTTCTGTGTAAAAAATATCCTCGGTATGCTAGATTGACGCCCAGTGATAGCTGTGTGAGACGTATAGCTGCAGATGGAAACAGCTCGGCAAGGGACGAAGCCTCAATAGACCACTGAGAGGACTTGAAGACGATATCGAGCGTGCGCAACCTGTGGATTTGATATCGCAAGGGAGATAAACCTTCCATGTTCGAGAAAGTTAATGAGTGGACTCTAACGTCGAGGGGTGCACGTTTCGAGCGAAGCAACACAAGATCAGGGCAAATAAGCTTTTGGCTAGGGTCATACAAGGACCACAAATTCGGTGACGCAACGGCAATTTGTCTCCACCACTTGCATACGTGGGATACATTCATGGCAGATGCGCCGCGGCCCCCAAAGGAAAAGATACGCGTCAAGATCTCGGGCGGAAGGAGGTTGACAGGTCGACAGTCGTTCATGAGTTTGGCGAACTCAGATCTACTATGCTTCAAAAGCTCTTCAATGCGAAGCATCTACCAGTGGGGTCACAAGTCAGATTTAGCTGAGGCAAAGGCGAGAAGTAAAGGACTGACGATCCCTCTATTCCAAGCGGTCATCTCGCACTTGCCGACGCGGCATGCTACTGCGTTCGTCGTGATTTCATCGACGGATTCCACCAGATTCAAAAGAGAGAATATCGAGCGATCGTGCGACATCTTGCACGAGCAAACTGTTGACAGTTAAATGTTAGTTCCGATTTTGTGGCCCGCTGAAGGGAGCATTACGACGCGGCTCACCAATACAGGAGAAACGGAAGCAGAGGAAGGAGTCGCAGATGTCAAGGTAGGAGAGATATTTGTGCGTTGGAGGAGCTAACGATGTTGGGAGTCGGTGATGTTAGCTTATCCGAACGAGCTGTCTTTACTCAGTACTGTACTGTTTACTCACCTCGTGTCAATCAGGAAGAGCGCTGAGGATGCAGCATATCGATGGGTCGAGTACCTTCCTCGTGGAGCCTTTAGCGTGCGCGTCTGTTACAGGGATCGCCTACCAACACAAGCGTTTATGCTTTGGCCTCCAGGTATACTCGAGTAAAAAGCAATCGAAAACGTGAAGTTGGTCAGAGGGAGGAGTTGGAAGACGCGTCCTGACTCGGACGCGTCCTGGCACGCAGAAACACATGTAGATTAGACTGGTGACCGGGTCTCTAGTACACAACGAGGGAGGGAGGTTGTTGTGTACATGTAGATCACATGGGCGCGCCGCCTAGTCATCTCTCGAATTAATTTTTCGTGCAATCCTTCCCTCCCTTGCAAAGCAACCTTATATCCGGAGCTACTACTGCCTCCTTGTCATGGCCTAAAATCCAGAAAACTTATGTTCGTGCACGGCGCGTTCGGCAACGACCGCTTACGCGCTCAGTAGTTATTTCTCGGACGGCTCCTTGGCTAGCATATACAATGACGGATTGTTCCCTCGACAAACTCGCGCCGGTCAAGAACGGTGCGTTGTAGGTGGACTCAAGGAAGGATCTGACATTCGTTATGGTGGGTCGTAAGTCTGGAAGCTGGGGCGTAGCCATCAGTGAGTCGTGTCTCCGTCGCTGGAGATGTTACATTGTGGTTGCTGATTGGAACTAATACCTTCTTTCATTCTTGATTCAGACCATGATTTCTGCACGGTCATCTTGTGGGCTGGATCGCGCATAATCTATCGCGCTGCTGATTTCGACCGATGGTTTCGAATTCGCAGACTTAGAAGCGCTTGTGGTTCTGCGTTGCGACGACCATGAACCTGCTTGTTCAGGACTTCCTCTGGAGTCCATTGGGATACCTGTACAGTCGCGGCGTAGGTATGATTGACAATTCATCCGGAGCCGGGCAGCTCCACCGGTCGTAACGACACCTTACAAGTATGAGCTCTGGCTGTGGAACCCTTGCTGTCGTGGGTAGGCGCGGGAATATTGCAGCACGCTCTCATCCTCGGCACGTAACATCTCTATAATGTTCAGCGATGTCTGCTTCATCCCCGTACTAGATGGACGTTATTTGAAGTACGTATTCCCGCTATCCGTTCTATATCACCAAAGGTGGCTCACGGTCCATTGCAAATACGGTGCTTACGGACCTCACTGCGCCAAGCGCCGTGTGCAAGTCGTGTGCACCATCGCATCCACATCGCGACCCTGAACCGTGGATAACCAATGAAGCGCCGCTAATACGCTGCCTTCAGCGCCTCTGGTCTCGGATTTGTCGGATGCGCAGTTGTATCGGAACCGCCGGGGCAGCGCAGTGTTTCGTCATCCCGTCAATCGGTTGCCAACTTCCTGCTGCATGGACTGGTTACTCATGTATTGCATGGAACCGTGTACGTCTAATGGACCGCACCATCCTGGAGTTGACCGAAACATCCATGCCTGCCTCGCACCGGGCTTCCTGCAGCACTGTCCTTCGATCCTTTGGAGTCCAGAAGGATTTACCGTCGGCAGTTCCTTCGATCGGCATTCATGCTGCGGCAAAACAGACTGGTCCCGCAACTATCATCCGGTTTCGTAGTCTCCGATCTGCGCATCGGGAACGGATAAAGACCTGATATCTTCCAAATGAAATGACATTGCGCCTTACTCTGTCAGCTCTCACCTAAGAAATGGCCACGACGAAACTGGAAGCTCCTGTAGTGGGTAAGGGCTCTTCCTACGGGCTCGCTGTACGTCGCGTTTCGCTCGCTATCACGTTTCGTCTGGTTTCATAATCTTGATATGCAGAGCGGTGATGGACAATGGGAAAGGTACGGCTCAGCTTCATATAGTCGTCCGCTGGGAGGTTTGACTGAAGTTGGTTTAGGTTGGATGCCATGCATCAAGGGATCCGAGATTATCTCGGCGGCAAGCTAAGCCTCGCTGCTCTCGAGAAGCCGCGCCGGATTTTGGAGTTAGGGTATGTCCCCTCAAGCATCCATGGTACTCAGGAAATTGACCATTCTCGATACGACATTCAGTGCAGGCTCCGGGGCATGGTAAATCAATGCGACGTATTCTCGAATTATGTGCTCATTGCGAGCAGGGCTATTCAAGCGGCGCAGGAGTATCCCGACGCAGAGGTCATAGCGACAGATATTAACCCGCTTCCGCCTCGGTACGTATATTGCTGCTGATACGATTTTTATTCTCGCTGGGATTGACGCATCGATCGACTAGTCCCCTCCCGCCAAATGTGAAGTTTCAAAAGGTGGATGTTACAGGGCCGCTCCCTTTTGCGCCCGGAAGCTTCGACGTCGTGTACATACGTTTCGTGCTTTGTCATGTATGTGTTTCTTCCTAGCTGATCCTGGTTTGTTGGGACAACATTATCAATGATTCTGCATACAGCTGCCTCACGGGACTACAGTCATACCTCGTCTCGCAGACCTAGTTGCACCCGGCGGGTACCTTCTCCTAGACGACATCAACTCTGCGCGTTCTGTCGGGGGCAATGCATCGGCCGTCCATCGACTGTTTCACCTATACGAGCGCTACATGCGGTCCAATCACCAGGAGCCGGAGATAGGTGACCTGTTGGTCCCAAAGCTCACTCAGACAGGCAAATTCAGCAGCGTGGGCTCCCATCGCATTCCCATCGCCATCAACGATCGTTCGGATACCCAAGGTATGCGATGGTCTCCTGCCTCTTTCGAGGAGTCTTAATCTTGTCATTGCAGATCCTGCGCTCCACGCACTCAGCGAGACCATGAGGACCTCGATCGAGCGCGCCTACGCGGGGGAGTTGCCACCCGCCGTCGTCGCGTTCGGAATTACCAAGGACGTGCAGAATGCGTTCCAGGACGAGGCGGACACCAAGTCATGGGAGATGGAGATGGAGATAGTATTGACATGGTCGCGAAAGCTCTAAGGCGACGCATTGCAGGACAATGGCCCTCTGTTTCGTACAGTCGGGCTGTCTAGAGTTTGGACTTGAATTCGGCTAGAACGATCGGTTGCTCTCACCTCCGCAACGTCCGTGCGGGTTTTGCTAGCCGTGCAGGCTTGTCGAAGAGCTTGTCCGAGACGACCTCCAGTCGACGGGCAAGTCAATACCAAGAACCTCACCAGTGACCAAGTGGTAGTCCTCGACCGGCAGCCATCGCGACCCGGGCGCCGCTCCGACTCAATACGACCTGGCGCTCCCGATGCTAGTCTGGCTGGTCGAGGCTGAGGGCGAGGGCGGTGCCCGCGTGGCCTGCATTGCGTGCATATTTGACATTAGCCTTCCGAACAAGGTCCCAATGTGCAGCGGGGAAGTAAGCGTCACCGAGTGTGAGCTGGAGCAGGGCAGGCGTCGTTCGAGTCCGCGACAGGCGGGAAGAGGCGCTATCCCGTGCTAGATGAGATGGCAGATACCTGCGAAGATCTCAGTACTGTTGAATGCGATGTAGAGGAGGGGTATGTATCGGTATACATCAAGGTCGATATCTTTGAAGGACGGTCTTGGTCCGTTCCTAGCATTTGCACTAATCAGATTTTAGCGGAGTAAGGCCTAAGGACTCTGCAAAGCGAAGCAGTAGAGCGTACCCGCAAATTCAGTTTAGTGCTGTCTTCAGGCGTTAGCAGACGGACGAGTGTTTTGGCTTGGAAATGACAACGAGAGCAGTGACAATTGCGGTGATAACAAACATGGCTGAAATGCTACATGATACATGGAAAGCACGGGTATGAACAATGAAGAAAATGATGGACAGAACAATGCAATAGCGAGTAGACATGTGAGAGCATTGGGATAGCGTGGATGACATCAAAAGTGTTGGTGGGATATCAGACGTTGAAGTGGACTCCAATAAAATGTGCAACGCGTCTTTTCCTCTCTTTGACATTAGCGCAGCCTGCCAGATCGAGACCCCAAGCCGCAGCTAGCGCGTTGCATTTCTGATCTGTTGTTGTTGTTAGCGACACCTCTACTGCGAGCCAGGAGAGCATGCATACTGGTCAACTTCGAGATCTTTTCTATGTCCTCGGGGAAATTATCCTCATCGTACTGAACGTGGTCAGGCACTCTTGGATTCCGTAAAATGATTTCGTACGGGCCACTGCCTGCGGTCGCATTCATGGTCCTCTTATACGCGGTGTCCTGTCTAAGAATGGATGGGGTGAGCATGACAAAGATAAAGTACGGCGACAAGCACGTACTCCCAAACGAGATCCTCGCGCAGTTTCCGTACGCTCCGATCAATCCCATTGAATCGCGTGTTGACATCGTTAAACCGCGTGTTGACATCGTCGAATCGCGTGTTGACACCGTTAAAGCGGTTATTCATCGTCTGCTGCATACCATTCAGACGCTGGTCAACAGCGTCCAATCGCTGAGTCACAACGTTCAGTCGCTGGTTCCCTTGATTGACGCTGTTGGTCAACGCAATGAGTGCTTGCAAGATCTGGGCCTGATGATTCACGTTGGCGACGGCGGGCATGTTTTGGATGTGGGCCATCCCTCCGGCGAGGTTGGTGATGCTTTCCGATAGAGCTTGTCCGTTGTTAGACAGGTTTGTCAATGCCTCAGATGTAGCGAGCGCCTGCTGGGCCATGTTGGCGAAATTGGGGACTGGAGGGGGAGGGTCGGCGATATCGGGAGGGAGATGCAGCTGAGGGATGGGAAGGAGTGGCTGGGCCATATCAAAAGACGCAGTGAGCGAGGGGTTGTTAGCGAATACGGACTAGACCTACCTGGTATCTGCCCTTTATATGTGCGGGAGCTGGTGGCTTTGTTCAAGTCCAACTGAGGAAGAGCAGGCGATAGCCGCCCGTCTTGTTCCTTGACACAGCCACATCTATCAAGCCCACGCGCGTCTGACGATCATTTCTCCGTCGCTTATCCTCCTTCCTCAACCACTCTGTACTCGTGCCCAGACGAGAACAATAGCATGGGTACAAAAATCTCTTTCGAGAACAAGCCGCCAGACGACGACCCTGAGTTCGCTCTTTTGTCACCGTAATGACCGTTCACGGGACCGCTGAGGGCTGCGCTTTGACGTCCCATGAGGCTCACAGAAGCATAGACATCAAAGCGTATCAACACGAAATTGCCGGTTTATTATTTCTCCTCTTCCGAGTCTTGTATCTCGCCGCCGAAGAATAAGAATCTCAGTTGGGTGAGTAATCAGACTGCAAGGCTTTGTGATGGAAGCACCAGTACGTACTTGTCATTTGTATTTCGAACAGCGTCTATATTTTCTTTAGAAAATATACCCACGGAATCAGACCGCTTGCTGATAGATACCCTTGGAATTTGGCAGGGAAGATGCGGTGCCTCGACGCTGAAGCGACAACAAGTATGGCATCATTCGCACAAATGCGTATCAGCTACTCGCCAGATGTAGATGCAATGTTCGAGGAAGCGACTGCGGATCTGGCGCAAGAACGAGTAAGGAACCCGGGATTAGATGGTGTGCATTTACGACAGCTGAATACAGACATCACTACGCAGCAGGGCGCCAGAGCCAGGAGAATCTGGTTATCTCCCGATCCATGCTATGAACGATAGCATATGGATGGGACATCTTCGCATGCGGAAAATGGACCTGTTGCAATTATCATGTGGTGGGCCTGAGCACCTCGAACCCGTCTGATATCACTTAGATTCCTTCTTCAATATCTCTGGCATCAAGAAGAGAACAACAGATCCCTGCTTCGAGAAGAATGACGACAAGCGCATGTTTCTTCCGCGCCCTGAGTTCATTTATCTCTTGTAACGAGAGGGGGTGATTGCTCGCGAGATCTCCACGGATCGCGCTCTGAGATCTACGACACTAGCAGAACATAACGTCCAGGCGCATCATGCTGCAGCATCGGGCAATGGGACGTTCAGTCATGTCGGGACGGCTTGGTTACGAGGCTATGTGACTCGTGCGCCATTCGAACTGCGACCTGCCTATACGCGTGCTCAAGTTGGTCTGGCTGGTCGAAGGCGAGGAGGTGATGCCTACATGGCCTGCATGGAGAGCACGCATGTTTGGCATCGGCTTCCCGTTCACGGCATGCGTAAGGCCCTACTAAACGGTGAGGAAGGGAGCATAGCCGAGCATGCAGTGAAGACTGTCAAGCCGTACTCGTGGCCGAGATCCGCACGCGCTTTCTTTGCTGCGACTGACGGCGTTCGCAAAGGAGATCTCGCATGGGCTACGCATGACCAGCTTGTCAAGACGCTAGGAGGAAAGAGCAGGCTCGCGGCACGCATTTTTCAAGCAAGATTGCGACTGCGAGAGGGAGTGCTACGCCGCGTTTGATGCGACGCAACACGAGAATAAAGGCGGCGAGAGCGAGATGAATTGTATGGATCAAACATTACTGGGAATTTAGCTACAGAATATACAAAAAATGCGGGTATAAAACGAAATCAGATGCAATGTGTACTGTGCGGAATGACATGAAAACAAGTAAGTGTGCAAGAGCATTGTAGATGTCATTAGATCGTAACTCCCATAAAACGTGCAAGGCATCTCCTCCAAGCGTTAAGCTTCTCGACATCGTCAAGCTGGTTCAAATGATCAAGGTCGAGGTCCCACGCAGTGGCTAGCCTATTGCATTGAACAACTAGTGCTGTTGTTAGTTGCATGTCGCAGTAAGGAGTTATTGCATGCGTACTTCTTAAGGTCTGAACGTCAGAAAGGTTCCTCGGAAAGTCTCGGCGGTTAGTCTTCGCAGTCTGGCTTGTGCGGGATGACACGGAACGGACCAAAGGGGGTCATGCTGTTCAGCAGTCTTGTATTCGCAACCTCGTGCCTGAGAAAGGTCAGGTTCAATAAGCGGAATGGAAAGAACGAACAGTAACACCTACTCCCAGATGAGTTCGTTGCGTAGGTCAGTTATGCTATCATCAATGTTGGTTATGCTGTCATTCATGTCGGTTATGCTGTCGTTCATGCGGGTCAACTTCCCGTTGGCAGTGTTAAGCCGCCGTGTAACATTGGTTAACCGCTGATTGGCATCGGCAAGGCTTCCTTCGACATCCGTTAGCCGTTGAGTGTTAGTGGCAAGACCTCCTTCGACGTTGGTTAACCGCTGAGTGACATTGGTCAGGCTTCCTTCGACATTGGTTAGCCGCTGAGTGACATTGGCAAGACCTCCTTCGACATCGGTCAGCCGCTGAGTGACATTGGCAAGACCTCCTTCGACGTTGTCGAGACGCGTAGTAACAGCGACGAGGCGCTGATCGACGTCGTGGACCTGCGCGGCCATCTGATCGAAACGCTGGTTGACCTCCTGGTGCCTCTGCTGTCCCTGCGCGATCTCTTGGTCCAAACGCTCTTCAACGCCAGCTAAACGATTCTCGACGGCAGTGAATCGGTTTTCGACGGCGGTGAACCGGTTTTCGAGTCCATCAAATCGGGTGTTCAGCCCTTGGATGCCTTGTGCGATGAAGGCCAGCTGATCCGCGTTTGCGACGGCAGGTACGTTTGGAACGTGCTGCATTTGAGCAGAGAGGCCTACGAAGCCAATCGAAAGCTCCTGGTGGAGCTGGGAGATTACAGCCATGGCGAGAGCGGTTTGAACGTGAGTCTGGGCGAGGTTGTTGAGCAAGTGGGCAGCGTGGTTGAAATTGGGAAGGGGAGGGGGAGGGGGAGGGAAGTTGTCCTGATCCATCATGTTAGCAAGTGCAGAATTGGGTGTCGATGAAGACGAGAGATACCTGGTGTGCGCGGGTTATATGTGCGCGGGCAGGTCGTGGCTTTGGTCAAGTCGAGTTGAGGAATAGCCGCCCGCCTCGTTTATTGACACAGCCACATCTATCAACTTCACGCGTCATCCATGCGTCCGATCTAAATTATAATCTGATTGTCCTCTTCCCCGAGCAACTGTCCACACAAGAACAATAGCATGCGCACAGTATAGTAACATTTTTCGAGAACAATATCCGTCACGCTCACAAGCCGCTAACAGAAGATCTCGAGTTCGCTCTTTTGTCGCCGCAACTATGTACCATCCAAAGACCACGCTTTGACAGTCCAAGACCCACAGAAGCATGAGTTCATCAAAGCTCATCAACGCCAAATTGTCGGCCTTCATTCTTCGTTTGAGCTTTGTATTTCACCGCCGATGAGGATGTGGACCTCACCGGGCCGGGCGAGTCGCTAGACGCATCGGTGCGTAAGTAGTTCTCGATGGTATTTCGGATAGCGTCCAATATTATCGCAGGTTCTAGACCTAAGGAACGAGATCCCTTGATGGTGGGGCGAAGTCGGCGGACGAAACGCAGTGCTTTGATGCCGAAGCGACGACGCCAGGACAATTGTAGTAGCAATGATAAGTACGGCGGCTACGTGCAAAATGTGGACGAAGACATTCGAGATGCAACGTGCAGGATCAGGCACGATAGTATTTGTTGCAGTGCGGCTGAAACCAGTGACGCGTACAAAATCTGCGTTTCGTCCCGACAGATTTTAGTTCGGCATCTCTCATGTCCTGATGGACGGCCAGAATAACAGAATAACTTACTTACCGCGATTGCGCAGCCTCACCTCGGGTAACCGGAAAGACACTTGCATGCCTTCAAATCGCATGGCTTACAGCCCTCCCTCGCCGGCGTGACCGGCCAACGCTGTGGCAAGGAAACAAAAGCACAGCAGCGACTGTAGGCGCGTTTTTCCTCCGCGCCTCCGACTCTACTCATTTCTTGTAGCAAAGAGCAACGGCCGATCACGGGGTCTTCGAAGATGACGCTTTGACGTTCACGAGGCTAGCAGAAAAGTTGAAACACATTAGCGCTGAGGCGTCGGACATCATTTCCTGGCTGCCGATGGGAATGTAAAATGTACTCAACTGAGCGAAGGGGAAGGCGGCGGCCATATATCTGGATTTGCGGCGGCGGGCCTTGCGGGAAAAAACGGTGCACATTCCTCACACGGTATTGATGTACGCAGGTCGTGAAAATTTGGTAAAATGGGACAGTAAGCGTCGATAAGCCATCATGGACCGGGGGAGAAATGGGTCTCTGTCCGATATTCGAGATCTCTAGAGTTAAGTAAGTGCTGCTCGACACAGCGCGGGGCGGGGCGTACAGCGGACAATGAGATATCAGTCAGAATAGGGTTGACCGATGAAATACCCAATCTTCTCGCGCTTCATCGAGACTGAAACATTGCGCGGCCCGAATCGAATGCCCCACGAGGCCGCCAGCTCGTCGCATTCAGCCTCTTTCGGTGGTTGTTAGTTCCATGTCCCGACCGCAGATTAGGAGTGTCCGCGTACCAGTGAGCCGCGACAGCTGGCCAACGGTCCTAGGGAAGATTTCTGGATCGTAGGCAGGCAAGCCCGGCTTCGGGGGGACGGCCTCCATGATATCCGTCCTTGTCGCGTTCACAATTCTGGCAAAGGAGGTCGTGTGCCTGAAAATAGGAGGTCAATTGACTGCAGAGAGTAGGATCAAACACATACTCCCAGTTAGAGTTAGAGCGCAGCTCCGCGATGTTCCTCTCGATAGAGTTCATGCGCTGGTTCATCTCTTGGTATCTCTCGTTTCCCTGTTGGGTCAGCTGGTCGAGGAGCTGGTTCGTCTGCTGAAGGGCTTGCGAGATTGTACGGAGATCTTGCACATCTACAACAACATTCGCACCCTGTAACGCCCTACTCATCGTGCGCGAAAGACCGTCAATCGCTTGTGCTAAAGCAGGATAACTGGAGGGTTGAGTAGTGGGATTACCATTGTCGAGAGAGGGTCGATCTCTGGTTGGATCGTCTGGCATAGCAAGAAACGGAGGATGATACTTGGGGAGAGCAGAGAACGATTTGAAGATCCTTGACGAATTATATGCACGGTACCGACCGCTTTATACCAGTAGATTTGTTCGAAGACCTAGAGTCGTTGGAAGGAACCGCAGAATTTGGCGCCCATACGCATCCACCGTTCGGCTGTATCCGAGCACGCATCAATTGGCGGGTCGCCCGTGTGTGCCATTGCTTCACTCACCACTTTGCTTCAAACGCATTCACAATCCCGGCTCACCGCCTGAATTGCAGGCTTGCAATACCTCTAACAGACGAAAGGGCCGGAACCTTTATACCATAGTGTCTCAAGAACATCGTCCGTCATAGTCCCATCACGACCGCCGTCTTTCGGTGTGTAACAGCAGTGCCTAGCCGCACGCACGGCGCATTCAGTCCAGCAACTGGCCATGGCACGCCCAATCCTTCATTTATCGCTCCTTATCGCACTCGCTCTCCAGGCAAATGCAGCATCCAGCACGCCCGCCTCGGCCGTCGCGGCCCAATACTCGTTGACCACCAGCACGGCCCTCCCATTCCCCACCGCGACAATGAGCAACTCCGATACGCAGTCTTTCATCACCTCGAACTGGAATCTCCACAGGAACAAGATCGAGAATGGGGCATCGTTCGTCGACTTCGTTGCGGATCCCTTCCCGAGCGCTCCTGCGCCGGGCTCGCAGAACGCATCTGGCCCCGTGCTGCAGGTCACGTATCCCGCGGGCTCGTTCTCTGCGGGGAATCAGGGCGGCGCGCAGATGGTGTCGACGTTCAATAGCAGCAGCGGGCAGCCGTTCGAGGCCATGCTTGTGTCGTACGAAGTCGCCTTCGACCAGGGATACCAGTGGGTGAAGGGCGGGAAGCTACCTGGACTCCGCGGCGGCCCTGAACTCGATGGGTGCTCTGGTGGCAATCAGGCCAATGGCACGAACTGCTTCAGCACGAGGTTGATGTGGCGGACTGCGGGACAAGGGGAAGGTATGTATGTCTTTGATTTTGTTTCGAGCTGCGTTGACATACTGTGGCGAACAGTCTATGCATATGTTCCCCGCACAGATGGTATCTGTCCAAACAGCAAGAGAAGCCTGACGAAGAGCGACGGCGTCATATGTGACGATAAAGATGGTATCAGCATTGACCGCGATTCCTTTGCTTTTTCCGCTGGGCAGTAAGGGAATTTTCCTCTGGAATACTTTCCGTTGTTTATCTGCGTTCCAGATGGCAGCGTGTTTCACTTGTCGTGCGGCTTAATAATCCTCCCAACGTCGCCAATGGCCAAATTACACTCTAGTAAGTTGCAACTTGAGTTCAGGAACAACGGCTGAGCGAATATATGCGCTTACCTCTCAGCTACAACGACCGGCAAGTATTGACCAAGAATGACGTCCAGATCCGCACAAGCGACGCCGTTTACACGGCCGGCCTGTACATCTCGTACGTCGACTCCGTTTCCTCTCTTGATCCTCAACTCATCTGTATTTTCGTCCACTCCAGAACTTTCTTCGGTGGTGCGCACCATTCATTAACGTAGAATGAGACCATGCCTAACTTGAAATGCTGTTTGCAGGCGGTGACGACTCCTGGGCGCCAAGCTCCACCATGCATACGTACTTTCGCAACTTCCAGGTCTTCGCTGGCACGACGCCATCGAACCTCACCGCCCCCAACGGCGCACCGCGCGTCTTCACACACATTTGGGCCTATGTGGCCTGCGCGCTTCTTGGCGCGGTAATTCTGGTATAGTAGAAATGGTCAGATAGTATGGACAGGGACTATGTATACCGGGCTTGCGATACCCGTACGGTGTCTTGTCGCACTCATAAGGCTTTGAGTTGTTCGGAACGACGCTAGGCCAGGTCTTTCATCACAGGCTATTCAAGACGATTCGAATTGCCACTTCCGGAGGCAACCCAGGCCCCAGGCTGTGAAGTCGTGCTGGCGGTGCGTGCTCGAAACTCAGGCACTCTTCCAAAATTATTTATCATCGGCGCATTGATGCCGTGCTTCTTCTCTAATCGCGAAACGTACGCCCGCCTAGTGTTTCGTTTTCTGAGACATTCGTAAGCTCATTTTGCGTCCCATTGTAGATCTCATCGGGTGTAAACTTGGCGAATCCCCCAAGGGCTTACGAGGCCGTGCAGGATAACACCCGCCACCACCGTTTGTGTTGAGTTTGACTGTTGGGCTTAAATATGGACATGGGCCCTATCCTATCCGGAGACGGGCGCAATCCTGCCCAATCCTATACAGAGACGGGCACTATCCTATACTATCCCATACACTTCCTCAAGCCATTTCTTTGAATGACATCCTTCAAACGAAGATGTCATTCAGAAGCTGCATCACGGAATCGTACTGATTACTCAGAAGAGATCTACTGGTGTATCAACTAGACGCTGGACTGAGTAAGTGAGGATCAATCTGGTCCTAGGTTGCGTCTTTGTCATTGCATTGATTATCGTATCATCCATCCTCTAGGATCATTTCATACGGGTCGGTCGTAGAAGGACTTAAGCAGGATACGCTTCGTAATGGGTCTCTGGCAAGGCACCAAGGAGGTTTCATCTTGCTTCCTTGGATCTGTGAGCTTGGCGAGATGTCGAGATGGTTCGAAATTGACGCGGTTATAAAACCAGCGGTGCTACTACCCACTGATTGCAACTCACAGCTCCTCATTTACATTCACCCTCGACTTCATAGGCCATTTGTCCAAGCTTTACCGCATCTATACTCATGGCACCCATCAGAGTCGGTTTCGTCGGGCTCTCCAGCACAGGCTGGGCGTCGACCAGCCTCGCGCCGCCTTTGCTGAAGGACCCACTGTCGAATCAGTATACAATCACGGCTGTGTCAACCAGCTCACCCGAGTCCGCACAGGCTTCCGCAGAGAAGTACAGCGGTCTGCTCTCGCGCCCCGTGAAGCCATACCACGGCAGCACCGACGCGATCGCCAGCGACCCCGACGTCGATCTTGTCGCCATTTCGGTGAAGACGCCGCAGCACAAGGCGGCCCTGATCCCCGCTATCGCGGCAGGCAAGGACGTGTTTGTGGAGTGGCCGCTAGGGCGCAACCTGCAGGAGAGCATTGAGCTCGCGGAGGCGGCGAAGCAGAGAGGCGTGCGGACTTTAATCGGGTTGCAGTCGTGGCAGACGCCTCTCACGAACAAGGCGAGTGCATGGCAAACTTACGAGCCTCATTTCGATCTCATCCATGTTGTAGGTGAAAGAATGGGTGTCGTCAGGCAAGATAGGACGCGTTCTGTCTGTGAATTGGGTGCGGTTTTCACGGCAAGTATGTTTTGAGCGTTTGCTGATCATTGGCGACCTAGATTGGGGCCAAGCCTGCAGAAATGCCCTTCTGGGTACCCTTCCATAACAAATCAGCTGCGGGCACCTATGGCTTGGACCCGAACAACGGTGAGGCGCTATCCGGATAGCTTTTTCAGTACTGATCTGACGTACCCGTGCAGGCACAACGTTCCTCTCCACAGTCATAGGCCATTCTCTCATCAACATCGTATATGCCCTCGGACCAATCTCCTCCCTATCCGCGACGTCCGCGCAGCTCTACAAAGAGACTACGTTCATCGGAGACGACAACCAGCCGACGGGCGAGACGGCGCCGAGCCTGATGCCCGACCAGTGGGCCTTCACGGGCATCCTGCGCGACTCAGGCGCCATCGTGACCGCGAGCTTCCGCACCGGCGGGACGGCGACGCGGGAGGCGGACAAGGCGCGCCCGACGCTGGTGTGGCTGATCGAGGGCGAGGAGGGCCATATCCGCGTGGAGAGCACGCATCTGTTCGGGGCGGCACCGGGTCATACCGCGGCGCACAAGGTCATTTTGAACGGCGAGGAGGTGGACATTGTGGATCATGAGCTCGGGAACACAGGGCTCGCGTGGGCCGAGTATGCGAAGGGCGAGAAGGGGCACTATCCGACGTTCGATGATGCCGTGGATCTCTACAAGCATCTCGATGCGATGGAGCGCAGCGCGAAGGAGGGCCGGAGGGTGAACGTCGATGTTTGAGATGCCCGGTTTTGTGTTCTTTCTACTCTTTAAGCTTCCTTTGAATGGTTCCAGAGGCAGAACAGGCGCGATACGCGGCTTATACACGCTTTGCAGCCTCATATGATATCCCACAAGACGATTACTCAAGGATAATCTCAAGGCAAGGGGTGTCTGACAAGACTATGAACTGACGCGCACAGCGAGACCGTGAAATTGAACCTACTAAGGTCAATACACTGGTGATCGGCAGTCATTGCGAATTTAGCAGGCTCTTACGATGTTGAAGCCAGCTCGAGCATGTTCTCGGAAGATTGGGAGAGCATCTGGCCTCTGACTGATCATCGTTGAATTGCACGACTTCCTGTTTAACGAGAATGCATGCTACGGTTCGTGTTTATCTTCTATTTTCCTTTAGGACGTCGGATCCTGATTCGCCTCTATATGGCAGACCGAGAAGACAACAGCTACAGCTCCCGCTGTCCATTGTACTAAGCTTCGATGTCGAGGCTCAATGGGCACTGTTTCGTTCTCTGGAGCAGGGTTACACATCGTTCTGGATAAGATTCACTTCGATTGAAAACGTGATCCCGGAGGTCAAATCGATTCCAGATCGCGTCTTCGTCTGCTCACTGACCAGTAATATCGCTCCTTCTCTAGACCGCCGTTCAAGGGTCGGACTTAAGGATGGCGCCCGTCATACTAAGCATCATTCCTGTTCTAACAGTGTCTGTAAGGTTTACGCATTGCTAAGAAGGCTCGAAGTTAACGCGATGCCTATAAAAGCAGCGACGTCTATCCTCAGTCGCTCATCCGCATCCAACTTCTCAGCTCTCATACATCTTCGCTCTTAGTATTCCAACGGCCCCGATCAAAATTGGTTTCGTTGGGCTTTCTAGCAGAGGCTGGGCGTCAACTGATCTCGTTCCGCCTTTGCTGAAGAAACCACTCTCAGATCAGTACATACTGACAGCAGTCTCCACCCGTTCACCCGACTCCGCACAGGCTTCCGCGAAGAAGTTCAGTGGCCTGCTTCCGCACACCATGAAGCCATACCGGCAGCACCGACGCGATCGCCAACGACCCTGACGCCGACCTTGTGGCGGCCTCAGTGAAGACGCCGCAGCACAAGGCGGCCTTGATCCCTGCTATCGCGGCGGACAAGGATGTGTTTGTAGAGTGGCCACTGGGACATGATCTTCAAGAAAGCATTGAGCCCGCTGATGCTGCAAGGCAGAAGGGAATGAGGACTTTGATCGGTTTGCAATCTTGGCAGGCGCCGCTCATCAACAAGGTGAGTACATTGACCGGTTTGCAGCGCCTTCTCAGATACGTTTTCCACCTGATTCCATTTGCAGGTGAAAGACTGGGTGTCACTAGGCAAGATCGGCTGCGTTCTATCGGTGAACTGGGTAACGTAAGTACATATTTCACGGCAAGCACGTTCTGAGGAATTACCCATAACTACCGAGATAGGTCGGAGTCAAGCCTGCAGAGATCTATGCCTTACTGGGTACCGCTCCATCACAGATCGGGAGACGATTTCACCTTCGACCCGAAACATGGCGCGCAGCCCATCAGACTTCTTGTCAAGTGTTGTCTGACGTGCCCGTACAGGCTTGACACTACTCAGCATCTTCGAAGGCCACAATCTGAGTGCCATAACATATGCTCTCGGACCCCTGCCTCCGTGTCTGCGACGTCCGCACGGCTTTTCAAGGAGAGCCAACTCATCGGGAGCGATAATCAGCCGACGGGCGAGACGAGCTGGCGCTCGGACGGGACCGCCACAAAGGAGACGGACAAGGCGCGCTCAATGCTAGTCTGGCTAATCAAGGGCGAGGAGGGTCATACCCGCGTGGAGGGCATAGCTGTTTTCGGGGTGGCCGCGCACGTCACGGCAACACGCAAAGTTATTCTGAATGGCCAAGAGGTGAGTATCATTGGTCATTAGCTGGCGAATACTGGACTGGCATGGTTCGAGTTTGCGAAGGGCGAGAAAGGGCGCTATCCGACGTTCGACGATGCAGTGGATCTTTACAAGCATGTTGATGCCATCGAGCTAGCGCAAAGGAGGGGCGTGCGGTTAAGGTCGATATCTGAGAAGTATGGTTGTCTTGTTCTTATTCTTTGGGCCCCCCTTAAGTCTTCTCAGAGCCAGCATAGTCAAGATGTCCTAAGCACGATTTACGCCCAGCTATAACTCAAGACGACTGGAATAGAACCATCCCGAGGCAAGTAGTAGGCTGCAGCACGACGAAAGCATGGTTACATAGACTCTCGTCTTTCGTAAAGCCATCTCCCAACCGCCAACGGTCCCCGGTTACTGAAAATATTGCTCCACTCTATTCTAGCAACTATCATTTCTGCTGCTCACTTGTCAGATCCCCCATCGACCGAAGCTTGTTGTCCCCTCTTATAACAGGACCCCCGACAAACCCCTCAAAGGTTAGTCTCCCACAGGCAGACCTTGAGAGATAGATGGTGAGTCGATCTCTCTATCAAAGGTCTCATCCGCTTCAAAAGGCTCGTTGCCGACAGATCTCCAGGGCCGGCCGCAGCGCCCAATATAAGTACGCACCGCGGAAGGGACCTAGCGTTTGGGCGAATCGTTACCGCGCCCAGCGACATACCTCAAAAAATCGGTTTGAACAAGGAAAACTTGGAATTTTCTCTCAGCCTATCCAGGGATCCCCAGACGATTGCCCTGCGCCAGCACTGTCGTGCTCTTGTCCCACTCGCACGGCACCGTCTACTCAGCTGCACTGGACGCAATGCGCGTGCGTGCGAATTGCGAGCAGGGCAGGGACAACTCTGCTGCCCTCTTACCATTGGTAGTAAAATGACTTACACCTTAAATGGCATTGCTGTAGGACCCAACATGCCCGAACATGTGTAAAACCATAACCTGCCCACGGCTTTCAGCATACACGGCTAATCTCAAATCAAGACTCCACGCGTTACAGGAGGGGCTGACCGAAATTACATACACGGCTACTCCGGTTGACGGACGCCACTGGGCGTTATTGCGGTGCTGAGAGCGGCGCCGCGGTCCCTCTGCATCAGCTCGAAATTCTTGTGATGGAAGTCCACGACGTTGTGCTTGCTGGAATACTATCCTCTGAAGACGATAAATTTTGAAGAATCGAATATTTCATTCCTTCCATCATTTGACTGAAACGGGTTCCCGCGCGGCGGAAGAGACCTCGGCCGATGCTGGCTCGGTATACGCATCAAACATAGAGACTCAGGCTGGATTTGGGCCATCTGTTACCCCCATTTCCACAGAGCTCCGGTGCGTAGCGCTCTTTAGCTAACGCACGCGGATCGAACCATTGGGTATCCTCTCCCATACTGCCATGCACATATGACTGCAGCTGACTGCAAGCTGAGTACGCAAAGGAGATAATTAGACTAGGGACATTATTGAACACAAGGGATACGTACATGGGATAGTCACACTGTGCTGAGTAGGTCGCGTCTTGGCAGAGGCGACGTCCAGGGCGATCAAAAGAGGCCGCTCGAGCCGTCAGCGTCTGAATATCTCCTGCAGCATGCGACCGCGCGCCCTCAAAGGGGGTCGCTCCAGTGACTGAGCTCGGAGCTTCGTTTCACAGGCCTTCAAAATGAGTAATACCTATCCTATATTGGCAGCTCTTCTGCTTTGCCGATCAGAAGTCATGCGGCCGCACGCTTTGACAGAATCCAATTTTACCTGCGTCGACTCCGAACAGCGCTGATCCTCGAAGTTGCGCCGGCGTGCCCACACGGCCAGCGTTGCACTCGCTCCATCGGCTATGCGTGCAGCTGATTTCTTGCACTTCTGCCGCAAAGCGGTCCTTGTGATTCCGCTGGAGGAGTTGAGCCTACGTCGCCGTAGTTGGCTATGTGTGCCGTTTCGAATTTGCGATCCAGGGAGCTCGGACAGTTGTGTGAACACAGTATGCCGTAAGGTATATGGAAGGTGCGCTACGGCGTCCCAGCACCCCATGTGCAGGATCCGAAGATAAGACCGCCACAGGTCTAATTTAGTGTCTGACAGTGAGAGTGCTGGGAAAGATCTCGTCAAAACATACATATACAGAGATCGACCACGAACGATATAAAGATCCGCCATTTCGCTCGTCCTCATCCACCACCGCCTAGCAGCCCCCCACACAGCCAAGTACCACTCACCTATCACACCACTGCTTAACGCTATGTCCACCGTGAGTGCTGCCGCTTGTCTGTCGCGCTGCCATTCCTGACGCTTCACCGCTCCAGACCACCCAAGTCGTCGTTGACCAGGCCTGCGGGTCCAGCGGCTGCGGCTGCAACACTAAGTACGTTGCTCCCGCCGTCTTGAGGAGCGCGTTCTGACCGCCCTGCAGCTGCGCCTGCAAGCCCGGCGAGTGCAAGTGCTAAGCGCGAGCCCTCGGACCTCGTCGTATCCTCCACCTATGAACTCTGCTGTACGATTTATTGTTGATGTAGGCGAGGACGGAAGGAATGTACTTGTCATATGTGCACACATTGCGGGCACTGCAGAGTCTTGAGCTTGAGTCCTGGTGGTTGGATCGAAGTAGAGCTCCCCCAAAAAGCGCACCGCGACGGCTTGTTCGACGGCGGCTGCATGACTTCTGCTTCGACCACGATTGCGACTAACTTAGCTTCAGACAGCGTCAAGCGGACGGGGATGGGAGTAGTCAGCGCTTGGCACTTGACGCTCATATGGAGCTATTCAGACCATACTCGATCAAGTACCAGTATATGACGGTGCAGGAAGGAAGGAAGGAAGGAAGTATATTCGGCAGTGGGCAGGGGGATCACCAGAAAGGAAGGAAGGAAGTATTGCGCTGTTTCATTTAAGTGCATGCAGCCAGCGTTCAGTGTTCCGTGCTCAATCCATGCTTCGCCATGCAGCCATAACTTTGACGTGTTTCCCGTCGACTTTGTCCCGCGCAGATATTGAGTGTGCGGGACTGCGTGCTCCGACGAGCGTGAGCTTGCCATTCCCTGCCGCTGTCACTTGAGGCAAATGGTCCAGTGAGCGCTCAGTAGGCACCGGCTTCTTTCCTTACACAGCGGCACATTCTCTCACATCGCTCTGGATTGGTATCAGGAAGCATTGCGCGCTGAAATAGAGCACTAGGTGGGCGTCTGTGCACGTATTCTGTATAGCTTCGGATGAGTTTCGGCCACTACTGGCCGCCTATAAAGGTAGGGACACCATGAACAAACGCACAAGACGATTCTCAAGCCCAAACTCCCAACTACTTCGTTATTCTCCCCGAATTTTCGCTCTAGCATTTTAATGGCTCCGATTAAAATCGGGTTTGTCGGGCTTTCCAGTAAAGGCTGGGCATCGATCAGCCTCGCTCCGCCCTTGCTGAAGGAACCACTTTTAAATCAGTACGCGCTGACAGCAGTCTCGACCAGTTCGCCCGAGTCCGCGCAGGCTTCCGCTGAGAAGTACAGTGACCTGTTCTCGCGTCCTGTGAGATCGTACCATGGCAGCACCGAGGCTATCGCCAACGACCCTGACGTCGACCTCGTCGCCATTTCGGTCAAGACACCGCAGCACAAAGCAGCTGTGGTTCCTGCTATTGCGGCGGGTAAGGACGTGTTTGTAGAGTGGCCGCTGGGGCGCAACCTCCAGGAGAGCATCGAGCTCGCGGAGGCTGCGAAACAGAAGGGCGTGCGTACTTGGATCGGCTTGCAGTCCTGGCAGTCCCCGCTCGTCAACAAGGTGAGTGTTGGCTAGATCGCGGCTTCTATCTCGGACTCACTTCATTTGTAGGTCAAAGATTGGGTTTCTTCCGGCAAGATAGGACGCGTTCTGTCAGTGACTTGGGTATTTCTTCTCATGGAAAGTCCGCTTTAAGACCCACTTTAATCATTATTGATGTAGATTGCGGCCAAGCCTGCGGAAGTCCCTGGCTGGGTCCCCTTCAATGGATTAGCAGATGAATACGCCTTGGACCCGAGCAATGGTGTGCCACTTGTCACTGACCTTCCCAAGTAAGGTGCTGACGTGCTGGTGCAGGCGCGACGCTGCTTAGCATCTTCGGAGGCCATAATTTGAGCGCCATCACATACGCTCTCGGTCCCCTATCCTCCGTATCCGCAACATCCACACAGCTTTTCAAGGAGAGCAAGCTCGTCGGACCAGACAACCAGGCAACGGGCGAGACGAGACCGAGCGTATTTCCCGACCAGTGGGGCCTCACCGGTATCCTTCGTGACTCTGGTGCTATCCTCACTGCGAGCTGGCGCTCCGGGGGAACTGCGACGAAGGAGGCGGACAAGACACGTCCGACGCTGGTCTGGCTGATTGAGGGTGAAGAAGGGCATATCCGTGTGGAGGGCACAGGTGTTTATGGAGCAGCCCCCCACGCCGTCGCAGCGCACAAGGTTATCTTGAACGGCCAGGAAGTCATCATCACTGATCATGAGCTGGGAAATCCTGGCCTAGCATGGCTGGAATTTGCTAAGGGAGAGAAAGGGAATTATCCGACGTTCGATGATGCTGTGGATCTTTACAAACAGATTGACGCCGTTGAGCGTAGTGCGAGGGAGGGGCGTGCGGTCAGGATTGATATCTGAGAAGTTCGGTCTCAGTCTTATCCCTAGTATGTATCATGTATCAGCTAGACTGCAGCAGAGTTCTTTGTTCGAGGATATCAAGCGATGAGAGGCAGCGGCAAATACGGGCGTGATAATGTCTTGAAGGTGGCTGAAAAGGATTGTTCGGCAGTGAAACGAGGTGGTGAATATTCGGATAGTATTCATTTATCCCAAAGCGATCATGATAACGACGAGATAAGAGTGCAAGAAGACTGAAAGTGGATTAGATGGGAAATAGCACATCAACTATCTGTCAGGCTTCAACATAACGCCGCTCTAAGTGTACTATAATCGGAGGAAGGACTGGCCCCTAGTTTGAGAGTTCCTGGTCCACAGTAGGATAGTCGATATAGCCCTTTGGCTCCAAAGGAGCATAAAAAGTCGAGCGATCGTACTGATTCAGGGGAAGATCCTCTCTGATCCTCCTCACAAGATCGGGCTATAGAGTGAAAGCTGATCAGGGCGACACCCGCAACTGTCGCACGGACTGACTCACGTTTGCAAGATATTGCCGGCCAATGGACACAAGATCGTGCTCGTACTTCTCTGCATTGAGCAGCGCCGTCTGCTTGCTGTATCCGCCTGCGACGACAAAGGGGCGCGGCGCCCATATATCGCGGAGGAAATCATTGCCTCTCCCGACGTCGGGCGTGGCATCTTGGAATGTGTCGGTTAGGCCCTCCATGCGCGGCTCTATGGAATGGATGTAAGCGAGGTCCGGGAAGAGCTCGCGCAGGCGCGTGACGAGATGGGAGTAAAGCGGGTACGGGTCCTTCTCCTCCATGCCTGTGTGAGCGGGATCAGATTTGGACCGACAAAAATCAATAAGCGAAGCAGCAAAGTCTTACCGAACAGAGAAAAGAATGGACTTATCCTCAGCGCGGTCTTCTTCTGTCCGATGGCCTTCACGATCGCATCCACGATTTCCAATGCAAATCTAGCCCTGTTCTCGACGTTGCCACCATACTCGTCCTCGCGGACGTTCGTCGCGCTCGCCAAGAACTGGTGCACCAAGCCTCCATTCCCACTGTGGATCTCGACGCCATCAAAACCAGCGCGATGCACTCCGTTGTAGGCCGAAGTCGCAAAGAGCTCGACGTATTCACGGATCTCGTCCTTCGTGAGAGCACGCGGGATGTTCTCCCCTTCGGAAAGAGAGACGGGCGATGCGGCCCCTTCGGGAAGAGGGACGGGCGATGCGGAGACGTAGGGGAAGGAGGGGTCTTCAGATTTCAGCACGGCTGGGTTTGAAACGCGACCCATGGCCGCGAGCTGAAGGAAGATGTAAGAGCCCTTGGCGTGGACAGCGTCGACAACCTGTGTTACCGCGTTTAGTCAGCGATGGGCTTCACGGATCCAGCAAAAGGACTGCAGCTACTAACCTTCTTCCAGGCTGCGATTTGCGCCTCATTCCAGATACCAGGGGTGTGCGGGATCCCGCTCGCCTTGGCTGCAACGAAGGTGCCCTCAGTGATGAGCAGCGAGCCGGGTTCGCTCGCGCGCTGCGAATAATACTGGACACCGAGCTCAGTAGGAACATGCACGGCATCATTTCGAAGGCGCGTGAGGGGCGCATGCACGACGCGGTGCGCCAACGTCAAGTCGCCAATACGAATGGGAGTGAGGAGTCTGGGCATGGTAGCGATGGCGCTCATATTCTCGAAGGAGGGGTTCTGCTCTGCAGGATCTGTGGAAGTTGTCTAGGAAGTCGCTGTTGATGCAAAATGGCCAGTGCATGCATTGGCAGGTTTTATAGCACTCCTGCTACACATTTCCTTGCGACGGTTACAGACGCGTCTAATCCTATCTATGGAATGTGGATCAGTAAGCAGAACGCATCCCTCAGCTTATTAAGTACCAACAAAGGTGACAGCACCTGCCTTAAGCGCATCCTTCGGGACAGAGAGGCCGTGCATGGTTACGGACGCGTCTAATCGTATCTATGGAATGTGGATCAGTAAGCAGAACGCATCCTTCAGCTTACTAAGTACCAACAAAGGTGACAGCACCTGTCTTAGTCGCATCCTTTGGGACAGACTGAGAGAGGCCGTGCATGGTTACAGTCCTGCCTGGTCTAGAGGGATCCTCCCCATCGAACCTCTCGAGTGATGTCGCCAACCGGTGCGTATTAGGTCTTTTGTTCACGCTCGGTCGGACGAGATCGAGTCGACGCAGGTCGACACGTCGACACGTCCTCAGTAGTAAGGTCGATATTTCATCGTTGAGAGCGCCTGGCGTCATATTGATTGAGTACACGGGTGGACGCTGGTAGTAGGATTGCAATGCAGATGCCTGTGAATCTGAATGTCCACTACGAAGCTTGATAACCTTCCGCGTTAGAACCGCAGATTATAACGTTGAAACAGTTTAAAACCCGATTACATGCCTTCGTGTCTGAGAACTCTGAGCCCGCCGCCGATGGATGACGTTGCATATGCTAGAGGGCATTACCAATCCAATAGCTTGCACCATCAGAGTCTCAGAGAGTGTAACTCGTTCCCGTCTACACGCAATCGAATCTGGCCCTTGTAGTCCACGTACGTACTTGAGACGCAGCGTCGGCTAGGCATGTCCTGTCCAAGCCGATGGATGGGCGTCTAAGAAAGAATCAGAGTTCAGCAGGACGATGACGGGTAGGGAGTCGGCGAATTTTAGCAAATTCAATGAAGTCCAACGTCGAGAGTTTAAGGCTCGCTGACTAGAGATACTCAGGATCGCTGCCAGCAGGTCATTCGCGATCAAGTCATGGCAGGATTGACCAGGAGTCGACGATACAGTAACTGACTGAAGTCGGAGATAGAAAAGACTACAGCGTGATTTGTAAGTTAAAAGTTTGCAAGGCACGTTTCACTTCTCCATCTCAACGCTCCTACACTTGTATAGACAATCAAACTGCCCATCGGAATGGGATATGATAGACAGCGGTCGAAGAAACTTGATTACCGAGAACAGCCTGGATACACAGATCAACATTTACTGGGGCCTCGACAGATCACTCTACGTTAAATATACCGCGAGGTAAAATCTAGTTCGGAAGTCCCTGTTCGACACTGGGATAGTCGATGTAGCCCTTCGGCTCCAGGATAGCATAGAAAGTGGACCGATCGTACTGATTGAGGGGAAGGTCTTCCTTAATTCTCCTCACGAGATCAGGCTAGGACGTGAATTTGGTCAACTCGTCAATCCTCGTCAATCTCATGCAAGGACTTACGTTTGCGAGATAATTCCGGCCAATAGCCACAAGATCATGCTCGTACTTTTCCGCGTCAATCAGCGCCGTCTGCTTGTTGTACCCGCCCGCGATAATGAACGGCCGCGGCGACCAGATCTCACGTAGGAAGTCGTTGCCCTTTCCGACATCAGAGTTAGCTTCTTGGAAAGTGTCGCTTAGGCCTTCCATGCGCGGTTCGACAGAGTGGATGTACGCAAGATCCGGAAAGCGCTCGCGCAAGCGCGTAACGAGGTGAGAGAAGATCGGATACGGGTCTTTCTCCCCAATGTCTGCGTAGATGGGGTCAATCTTTGTGGCGACGAGCGGAAGAGCGAGAAAGGCGCACCGTATAGCGTGAAGAATGGGCTTATCCGCAGCGCGGTTTTCTTCTGCCCGACGGCGTTCACGATGGCTTCCACGACCTCCACCGCGAACCTAATCCTGTTATCGAGGCTGCCTCCATATTCATCGTCACGGAAATTCGTCGCCTGTGCAAGAAATTGGTGCACCAGATACCCATTGGCACCATGGATCTCGACTCCGTCGAAACCGGCGCCATGCACTGCGTTATGCGCCGATATCCTGAAGAGCTCCACGTACTCGCGGATTTCGTCCTTCGTGAGTGCGCGTGGAGTGTGTTCTCCATAGGGGAAGGGCGATGCGGAGACGTAGGGGAAGGTAGGGTCTTCGGCTTTCAATACGGCAGGATCTGCGGCGCGGCCCATCGCCCAGAGCTGCAGGAAGATGTAGGATCCCTTAGCGTGGACGGCATCGACAATCTACGATTCCGTGTCAGATCAGCACGCTTTGACAAGGAAGCTTGGGGTGCTCACTTTCTTCCAGGCTGCGATTTGCGACTCGTTCCAGATGCCAGGGACATTGGGTATTCCGCCCGCTTTAGCAGCGACGGCGACTGCTTCAGTGATAAGTAAAGACCCAGGCTCACTTGCACGCTGCGTATAGTGCTCCACGCCGAGCTCCGTGGGGACGTGTGCTGCGGTGTTACGGAGCCGTGTGAGGGGCGCAAGCACAACGCGGTGCGTCAAGGTCAAGTCGCCGACCTGGATGGGAGCGAAGAGTCTGGGTGTGGTAGTCTTAGTGGCCATTCCTCAAGAGACGCAGGACTTGCAGACGCCGTCGCGGGAGTTGCTGGATACGCAGAGATGTAAGCTTCAGTCACGGGTGCCTTTATACCGCTTTTTCCGCTCACCTTCTTGCGATGATCGCCTTTCATATTGCGAGCGGGCCAACGAACAGACGCGCCTGATCCTAAGCTGACGCCGTGGATCAATAAGCTGCACATATTCTGCAGCTTATTCACACCGAGGCACGAGCGCTCTTAGCGGCCTTAGGCGCGGTTCTAGCAGACTTGCCTTTCTCAGCAGATTTTTCGCGAGTAAAGCTCTTGACCAGCACAGTCAACACCAACGCCAAGTCGAAAAGGGCGGGGGTTTGAAGTAGGACGATACTGAGACTGAATGCGCGTTTCCAGCTGTTTCTGCGGTGGCGTAGTTTGTGAGATGTCTCTCGAGAACATAGTGGGCTATCTCACTTGCGTTTCCTCGAAAGCGCCTGACGTCAGGCTGATTACATGCGGTCACTGTGCCGCTGTGAGCCTGTAAATTCGTGTGTATCCTTAGATCGATTGCTCTGCGGGAGGGCTTGATGTGTGTAAGCCTCTCGTCTGGTATACGTACGCAGGCTAACGTGGATGGATGAAATGCCGTGATACTGATAGCAGCAAGATGTGGGCCGGGTTGACGGTACATAATAGAAGTTCGTAAGTACCCGAAAGGTCGTCGCCGAAGCTAAAGGTTGAACTTTTGAAAAGTCGGCGTTAGATTGCTAGATAAAACGCTTGCGTACGTCCGCAAGTGCTTTTCGCCGTGCGGCCGTGGCCATCATCGATACTCCAAGCTCAAAGGCTTGTAAGTACTTAGCGCTTAGCTTTCGTGCTTCATCAAATCTTCGGTCTTCGAATGTGATGCGCCAAGCATCTGTATGTGAGTCGTAGTTGCAACGTCAGTCCAAGTCGTGGCGCTTGCGTGGCACAGCATGTTACAAATGCGGCGCATGGGGACGTTTTCTGAAAAAGGACGTAGACAGGATCAGTAGTAGAAAACCCAACGAAAAGAATTCAATTACACAAGAGCTACGTTCAAATTGCGTTCAAATGCCCTGTATCACGCAAACAAATAATTGGACAATGCGGCTGCATGAGTATAGCAGATTGTGGCCAAGACCGGTACCGTTGATGATGATTGCTGGGAAGGAAGCTGAGCGCCAGCTGCCGAACAACCCGGCAAACGCCGGACCTTCCTTCTGGCTCCTCTGGAGAATTATTGCCGGATCACTACTACAGCAGCAATGCAGGTGAGTGACTGCCTGCATGCGCCATATTGACCAGCTTATTCTATGCATCTATAGAATATACGGTAGCTAAGTTGTCAACGTAGCATCCAAAATCGCCTAGCGCCCACAGGATATATGGACTGCGCTACAAGCTGGCACCGAAGCTGGCGAGTTTCTGCAGGTTGCGCGTCAATGCGCGATATGCAATCAGTCTGTCATCATCGATATCCTGATAGCGCTTCTCTCCTTGAGGTATCTGGGTTAAGTCCGATGGTACCCTAATTTTCTGCACCCGGACTTCATCTCCTGCTGCTCAGCATTCTTACCGATCGTCCACTCCTGCAAGCCCTAGCGACGCTACACAACACCCGCTTTCACATCCTTCGATCTTTTTCCTTATGTATGTTGATTTCTATACATCGCGGCCACGCCACAACAGGTCAAAAAATCTAACCGTTTCTCGCTATCCAGTCCGCTTTCGATGGCGTTGAACCGTACAATCACCTCCCT
Organism: Hericium coralloides; assembly: GCA_003675405.1. Taxonomy (NCBI): domain Eukaryota; kingdom Fungi; phylum Basidiomycota; class Agaricomycetes; order Russulales; family Hericiaceae; genus Hericium; species Hericium coralloides. Next base: position 447,057 of record QUOP01000201.1, on the reverse strand, counting down.
GTTGTCAATGGTCGAAAATGCGGACGACTTAATCACAGAGAACATGTCCATCTTTCTCCGCGGTAGCTGCAATTCATCGAACACGGAAATTGTACGCCTCAGTTCACTATCGTCAGCGCATGATGAGGTATAGAACGCAGCTGACGGCTCTATTTCGTAGATGCTCAAGATCGAACTCCGTCTCCGCCATGCACTATCGGAGCTTTCCAAAGTCGTAAACCGATGGAAAACCATCAACCGACTACCCTACGAGCTGCTTGTGCGCATCTTTGATTTTGTGGGCCGTGGCGTGCCGATAGTGCAGATCGCTCGAGTATGCAGGCATTGGAGGCAGCTCGCGCTGCGTACACCATCTCTCTGGTCAGTCTACCGATTCCCGGAAGACGAAAAATGGGCTGGCATCCTTTGGAATCGGTCACAGCGTTTCCCTCTCGACGTGCAAGTCGTTACTAGCTGGGGCACGAAGCCTCCCGAAATTTCAGCGCGGTGGATTCCAATGCATCTCCTTTGCGGGAAGCTTCGTTCGCTGAGCCTAGTGGCTGATCTCGACTCAATGAAATACAAGAAGCACATGGCGCATATTCGGCGCATATTTTCCTCTCCAGCACCTCGTCTTGCCAGATTGTCTTTAGTAGGCCTGAGCTGGTTTACTCACCGTGTCGAACAGGATTTCTCTTGGATTTTTGATGGTGTTATGCCGAATTTGAAGTCCCTGACATTGCATCAAATATCTGGGGCTACACAGTATATTCGTCCTGGCCTCCAGAGCCTCATTCTTTCCCATGTCTACGTCGGCGATCTGTTAAAGTTTTTTCATACTCTGGCTGGCCTTCCCAATTTGGGGACCCTCTCCCTCGGGACAGTACATTATAGTCTGCCGCGTAGTCGCGTAGACAACGATATGGACTCAGAAGACGAATTCAACGAAGCTGAGCATCGCGTCGTATTGACGCGTTTGCAAACTCTCCACATAAAAGGCCGTCTCAGAGACAGTATGCTCTTTGATCGATGCCTCTTGACTTTGCCGGATTGTTTCAGGTGCTATGCTATTGAAGTCTCCGACGAAACTCGACTTCCAGTTGACAGCCGTGTCAATCAGCCAAACCTAGCTTTGAAGGATTGTTCAATGCTGACTCTTGGTCTGGACAGCCATTTGTTAACAGCGATAGTCACAGCGTCGAATGGCAAGACGCACATGGACTATCAATCCAAGTATAGCCCCGGTGATGCCGATGTCGTAGGGCTCACAGCCGACGGCCTGTTGTTGGGACCGTACCTGTGGAAATTGACATTGACCAATTTAGTGGGTCTCATTGTAACGGCAAAATGTAGTGGTTCAACTGAAGGCTGGGCTACTCTCTTTGATCAGACGCCATACCTAACTCACCTCCGCATCCAACCTACCGGACATACATGTGGAGACCTCATCCTGGCAGCTCTGTGTCCCCTTGATCCTCATACGACGACTCCATGCCGCGCGCCAGAACTCAAGACCATCTCGATTGAGGACAACCTCGCAGACGCAGAGTCTCCAACTACTCTTGCCATGTTTCAGCTGCTGGAGAACCGCTTCGCTTCCGGTCGGCCCATCCAGAAACTATACTTCCAGCATAGCGCGTCGAGATGGACCGACCGGCGCATCATTGCGAAAATTCAGTCATTTGTTGAAGATATTGAGCTCTTCGAGGGGGGCTTGATGGCAGAATTTAAAGCCCCTGAGCAGGTCGCGCAGCTATCAGAGCAACTGGTTAGCGAGGATGATGAACGGTACTTTGTTCACCCTCCGTCGCTCGAAAGATTCCGCCTTTTTTGAACAATCTGTCCTCATTTTGGCGGATCGGAGAAACAGTACTAGTGATACAGATGGTGAGCTTGTCCGAAGCATGCCCTCTGCGAAATGTTCACCTTTCCATGTTCAGAAAATATCAATACCGTGTAAACAGTATAAGGCGGGTTTTTGTAAGTTTCGCTGCGCTGACAAATTCATGATTTGAGTTGGGGCACCATGATCAATCTGACTAGTCTCCTGTGCAGACCTTACACAGAAGATAGTCGTTCTGTGTTTAAGCAATCTGACCAGAAAAGTTCGCCAAATCAACGTACACAATACTAAATTTTAAGTACCCTACGACCCAAAGCCCCATCGATCCTATCCACGGAACGGCATCTGCAACTCTAGCCTCTGTTGTCCGCAGAATCATAAATTGCTCCTACCACTTCACCGCCAACCCAATGACCTCGCTCTCAACCGCCCGGTATTCTGTCCTGAACAACGCCCTTCTCCTCTCCTCCGCCTTGGCGTCCATAACAGCCTCCCACCGGGCCTCATCCTTCCCCTTCACACCCCGCTCCTCCGGCGCACACAGGTCCACCAACACCGTCCCCGCCACCCGATCCGCCTCACGCTCCGCACCCGGCGACGCCGGCGGCGTCGGCAGCCCGACCTCAAACTCAGGCGCCTCCCCACCCCAATACGCCCGCTCGACCTCGCGCGTCCACGCGCGGTCGCCCCACCGCGCATTCTCCCCCAGCACGCCCGGCGCACCCGCGCTCTCAGCCCGATGCGCCTCAAGCCACTCCGGCGCCGGCCGCAGCTGCCCCCCGCCGTTCACGCACCCGCCGGGGCACGCCATCACCTCGACGTAGTCGTACGCGCGTGCGTCGCCGTCCGCGCCCACACCCGCGCGATTCTTGCGCACCTGCGCGAGGCGCCCCGCGGCGCCGCGCCCGGCCTGCACGCCCGCGCCGCGCGCGACCTTGCGCACGACGTTCTGCAGGTTGCGGAAGCCGTAGCACTTGGCCGCGCGGAACACGGGCGCGCCGTCCGCTTCCCTGAGCAGCGTGTACTCCTCGTAGTCCGCGCTGCGCACCGTCTTCGTGCTGAGCACAAGCGGCTCGGGCGAGGACGCGATGTGGTGCGCGAGCAGGGTGTGCAGGTACGAGCCGGAGGCGGTGCCGGGGTGCGTGAGCAGGTCCGGGATGCGCGGCGCTGTGGGCGGCGCGGGGCTCGGAGGCGGCGCGGCGAGGTCCCAGCCTTTCTCGCGCATGAGGCGCTCGAGCTCGGTCGTCGTGAGCACGCAGTCGACGTCGCGCGTCGCGAAGAGGTCGTTGTAGAAGTCCTGGCGCGATGCCTCGAGCTTCTTGTCGTAGCATGGCATGACTGTAACGTGGTAGATCTCGTCTGGTCTGGTGTCCTGTCAGTCTGCGTGGATGGATTATGAGTAGAAGGAGCAACGCACCGCTTGCCCCACTGCGCGCCGAGCCACTCCTTCACAAGGGTGCCCATGACCTGCTGTGGGCTCTTTGTCCGCGCGATAAAGGGCAGCATCTCCGCATGTGTCTTCTCGGCGTAGCATATCCACCCCGGACACGCACTCGCAAGCATGGGCAACTTTCCTTCCCCGCGCCGCCGCTCCTCGAACTCCTGCACATGCTCCAGCAGCGCGAGATGCCGCGCGAACGTCGTATCAAAGACATGCTCAAAGCCCAGTTCCTGCATGCAGAAGGCGCGCACGCGCTCGAGGACGGTCTGCAGCGGCGGCACGGGCGCGGCGGAGGTGGTCGCGAGAGACGCAGCGAGAGACGCGAGGCTCTGTGGCGCGATGGAGATGACGGGGATCTTGTGCTCCGGCGATGGAGGTGGGGGATTCGTAGCGAGGAAGTTGAGGACCTCGGTGTGCGATTGGAGGGTAATGAGGACGGATTCGGCGGACGTGATGCAACCGCTGCGAGCAAGATGAGTTATGTTGCTTAGGATGGCATGCGTGCGGAATACGCACCTGCATGCGAGGCAGTCATTCAGACTGATATCGGCCGTCTGTAACTTCTGTGCAGACGCCCCAGTATCCTTCGACACTTCATAGTACGAGCCTTTCGAGTCTATCTGAATCTCGGTCTGTTGGATGAATCGTGAGACTATTCAAGGCCCATAGATATTGAGAAGACATACCGCAGCACCACCCGGCTCGTCTATCTTCTCTACTTTATTCGTCTGCTCGACAGGCTTTATGCACGCTTGGGATGGAGTGATGTAATCGTTTAGATCGGTGAGCGTCTGCGAGCACACATTATCCTCCTTAGCATCACCCCTCCTTTCAGATTCAATTATACCACATACCAAAGCACCAGAGAACGCCATGATGCAGAATCTGGGTGGCTAGACACAAGACGGGGAACGGGGATGAGAGCGAGTGCTTGCATGGAGTCTACGATTAGTCAACCCAAGTCCGATTAGATTTGTCGGATCTCGGCGTAAATCGGCCCTAAGCGAAAGTCTACGAAATGGTTGTAGTCTCATTACAAAGTGTCGTACTCTTTCAATCTCCGACTGTAGTCCTCTACAATGTCGACTTCAAGACTGCTTTAGAATCATCAAACTGCCTTCATGGCATTGGGCAGCGCAATTCACTGCGTTTTGGCCGTGGTTAATCGTGGTTGGAATAGATAAGATCATGTCATCTAGTCTTAGATAGTAAGGAAACCCGACTAGACGATCTTCGCGTCATCAGACTATGTAAGGCAATCTAGCTTCGTCGCACAGTAAGTACATCACCTAGTCGACATGTCAGACCAGCTCTCTTATCCTATGTATTAAGCTACAGAGTACCTCGCCCTATCCTCATGCTGGACTAGATAGGACTAGGTGTTGCAGTACATGTAAAGGTACGGGCTGGGGTCAAGGGCTTTGCTGAGTTCTCGTCGACTTCGACGATTTCTCAAAAGCCTTTGTCGTTTCGCCCAGCACCTCTCCCTGCGCTGCCCCTTCCCTTGCCCTTGCCCTCCCCTGTCGCCCTGCTCTCCCCTTCCTCCTCCCCTCATGTCCGGCCGTCAAGGCAAGAAATCTAGCCGCGGGCGCATTTCTGAGATCCTATGTACCTGCCTCAGCTGCAAGGAAGGGGCCGTCCCTGGCGACACGGGACGCTGGATTGCTAAGTGGGAAGCTGACAAGCGCCATCGAGTCGAGCTTCTCTCCAAGACAGCGACGTACCAGCGTGGCAAGGGACGTCCAATCCTACCGGCATTGATGCGTGCATCAGGGAGCAACCAACAACTCGAGGATCTTGTTGAGGATGGCCGCGATATTCGTGACGAAAGGCCATCAAAACGGGAACGATTGACGGAGAACGATGATGTCCAAGAATCTACTGTACGTCTTCGCCCTTTTTCTGTCGTACAGGCTACTTACTAACTAGTCTCGATCTTACTGCATAACGTAGGAATTTGCCCCTGCTATGTCTGGTGAAGACGAACCTGCACCAGGGCTATCTCACCCCACAGCGCCTCTCCAAACCGTTTTCCGGCGCTGATTCCTGCGCCATGCGCTTCTCCTCCTGTCGGACGCGCTCTCGTGCGGTCGTGGTCCGGCGCATCGTGCGCTCTCCCCGTTCCTCCTCACTTCACTCCTCTTGCTCCTCTTGCTCAACCCATCTTCCTCCCCGTTGTCTTCTTCCGTTGTGATGGACCACGGATGCGATGAGGGTGCTCGTCGCGCTCGGGGCTGCTCTGGATGTCGGCACCATGGCGGCTCCGCTCACGCTGCCGGCCGCGCCGACCTGAAGACACTCTTGGGCGACCAGGATATTCAGAACGGCGCTTTGTATGCGCGCGGCCCCCTCGTTTGCCAGGTGAGTTGTCTGGTGACCTATGGTGCTGGTGCGATCTCTCACGAGAGTCGTCAGGAGGTGGCCTCTGGCGTCTTCCGCGCGAGGCAGAGCGGGACGGCTCCCGACGCCTGCTGGCGGCTCTGTGGTCTTGTCTCCGTCGGTCAGCCCGCGAGAACGGGTCGTCTTAAGGCGCCTCCCTACGGTACGTTTCTTCGCGCATATAGTCGATATACTTCTGACGGAGTTGCAGATCTGTTCTGCCACATCTCGCGGATGGCCCGATTAGCGCCAGCGGGTGGGTCGTCAAGCGTAAAAGTTCTATTGCGAATTGCTTGGTATATGCATGGCAACGAGAGCGAGAGCGACAATGACCATGCTGGGGCGATGGACTGGGAGGTGTGCGGAATTTGAGACATCTTAGCATGCCTACACCTTGCACTCCTCGTATTTTAGTAGATTTTCTTCTTGTTTATCTTACTGGTTATCAATAACATGGCATCTGTCGTGATAATGGATGCAACGAGCACTAAAATCGGACGCGCAAACCCAGCATCGACCGTATTAGGCACGCGTGAACTGGCCTCATCTATCCATAGCTAGTCTTATCTAGTCCCACCTAGTCCGACTTCAACCAGCTAGCTACTCTCACCTACTCTGCATCTGGATTCGGGGAGCTGATGCAACCCGGACTGAACCTCACAAGTCCAACATAATCCAACATTGGCGTGCCTAGCTGATTGTCATGTGATCTCCCGGCTCCTCCGACCCTTCCCGAGTCCGACTACCCGTGCCCAAAACGCAGTGATTGGATGCAGCCTATTCGCTGACAATCAAGTTTAGGTCCACCCGACGCTCTCAATCACAATCAAAGACACTGCTCGCCGGCAGTCGCGCCGCCAAATATTTAGTGAGTACTCGTGTTCCACAAGTTGATCTGTGTCACAGACTGTCGCCTTGCAACAATTTGGCAACAATGCATCGGACGCATCAACACGGTGCAGAAAATAACATTCACTCATGTCCGAGTAGACCGCTGAAATGCGACACACCGCCTTGTGAAGATGACAACCCGCCTTGACTCACGACAAATACGGGCATGCCGCCTCTGGCCCTCCCGCACGACTCGGATGTTCTTTTTTTGTTTCGTACCGGGAGTAAATTGACGGATCACTGGCTGCCTGTGCCCACGCTGTCTCCGCCAGTGGGACAGCATTGGGATGATGTGAGATGAGGCGTGAATTGGTCGTGTGGATCTTATCACTCAAACACTCAAGATTCCAGGCGGACATATCATTTCGAAGGTGCGCTACACGGTGATCCGTTCAGTACGTACATCCCGCGCGGGAACGACGCCAGCGCCGCATTCCGCCTCGGCATGCCTCGCGACAGTCAAATAAATTTCCCTTGATTGCGTGTGCGTCTCCACCGACGGGCAACGATCACACATTGCTCGAGCAAGCATGCGACTATGTATACAGTAATATAGGTACGCCAACAATCGACATGAAGCAGCGACCCGCGCACACCACTCTCACCGCAACGGCGCCGGAGCGCCAATAAACTCTGATATAAAGTAACGTATCCAGTATATATTAGACTGATATGGGATAGCGCAGACGGCGGCATAGCTATATGTGTGGGGCGGTGGTATGTGGTGATGCGGCGTGCAGAGACAGCGAGACGATGCGAAGCAGAGCAGGGATCAGAGCGGCCGGGTAGGAGTACAGGGGTGCAAGTGCGGCTGAGATGGATACACCGGCGGATGGTCGGAACGGGAAGGATGAAAGGGAGGCAGACGCGCGGGCTAGCGCCGGCCGGGGCCGCGGTACCAGTAGTGGCACTCGTTGCAGTAGTCGCTCGTGGAGGCCGTCACGCATTCGGACTTGTCTGGGCCGAGGAACTGCAGGTCGTGTGAGTGCGTTCGGGAGATGAGAAGGGCGAGGGGGCGCACCTTGTCGCAGAGACATTGGGGACAGTGCTCGGGGTGCTTGACGGAGTAGAAACAATAGCGATTGCCGCAGTCAAACTTCCGGAGCTTCCGGGTCTGTGAGGGCATTGTGGTGAGCGTCTGTTCTGACAGGGACGGTTTGCATTTGATGGAGAAGAATGAAACTTACAACAACGTAGTGCTGTGATAGGAAGTGACGTCAGTGATGCACAAGACCGAAATGCGGAAGGACGTACCCCGCAGCCGTACTTGGTGCCTTCGCTATAGATCCGAGATTAGAGGGAGCGGGAGGAGAGGCGAGGAGACACCTACGTCTCAAGCTGGCACATAGTGTAGTAGAAATGGAGATGTTCAGGTGCGATGGGCCTGGTGACAAATAGACTTTAGGAGTATGTTCCTGAGTAACAAGGGCAAATCGAGCTCACGATGAGAAGGGTAGCGAGTCAGAGGTCGAATAGGGGATTGGAAGGGGGGACAGAACAAGTCCGCTTTATATGGCAGAAGGGTGTGTCGCAGACAAAGGGTGTGTGGCTCAAGGGATGACAGAACAAAGACGGACTTGATATCCGGTTGATAAACGGGTGGATTATAAGGCTATAGCATAGGACGAGAATCGGGTGATGAAGACGAGACGGAGGGCAGCGGCCTCGTCACCGGATCTGGAGACAAGGAACAATCGGATGGGCGATTGATAACACAGCACAACGTTGTCGAGATGGATCGGAGGGCGATGAAAGCAACGATAGGGCCACGACACGGCGGTCACAGGGGGTTTCGGCGGCACAGCTGCGGAGCTTGGCCGCCTCCACGAATCTCCCGCCGGCTTGCACGCCTATCCGAAACAACCTCACCGAGGCACGACGCCGACGAGACAACGCTAGGCGGCAACCAGACAAGCTATTTTTTGGAGAACAAACGTTGTTGTCCCGACATCATTCGGCTGTCTAACACCTCCGGCGCGTCGGCCCGTGCCGCGGAGCCCCAATTCCGTCGCCAAACAAGCGCCAAACAACGTCCGTTGCCCGACGTCAGACTCACACGCGTCCTCGCCGTCGCCAACAGCGACCGCGATGTCCTCGCCACAGGCCTCCTCGTCCACCGCACCCACCACACGTTCTCGCACTCTTCTTTTTCGCTCCTATCGCGACTCGAGCGCGCGTACCTCCCGCTTTGGCCGTGCGCGGCAGTATGAAGACTCGTTCAATCCTGATGACGAGCATGAGGGCCTCATCAGCGCCGACGCCGGCCCCCACATCTCGCTCGATGTAGAGCTGCCACCCAAATGGTCGGTCGTCGCATTGCACTCCCATCTCCGACGTGCTGAAGTGGCTGCAGGGTAGACCTATCCGAGCAGGTCGAAGACATCCTCGCCGGCACACAGACAAAGAGTGCGTGCTTTCCCGTCCTTGCCTTCCATGCATCAGTTGATCGTGGTGCCAGCTTCTTGGCTGAAACTTTCCCTTGTTCTTCCCACCAGTTGCTGCCTTGGACAAACTCCATGCAAAACACGTCCTCCCCGGCTTTGCGGACCGAACACACGAGGAGCGCGAGATTGAAGCCGCGACCACCGACATCACCAAGGTGTGCATCTGACCCCTTGCACTGCACCCACCATTCACCTCGGTCGTGTGCGCTTCAGGACTTCCGCCAGTGCCAGGCCCTGATCCAGCGCGTCGGCGCAGCAGCGGAGCAGCCGCACGCCTTCCCGCCGTCCAGCTCTGACCGTACACACAATTATGCGCTGGCCGCGAAGAATGTGCAGCGCGGCCTCGCCGCCAAGGTGCAGGACCTCAGCGCGACGTTCCGGAAAAAGCAGCGCGTGTACATGGAAAGTACGTGCACTTCGCACCCCCTCGTGCGCTCGCCACTGACGCCAGTGCGTCCCCGTGTGCAGAGCTCCAAGGTCATGCGATAAAGAACCAGGACCTTCTGGTCGCCTCAGGCGTCACCTCGCTCAAGGGTTCCGAGGGCCTTTCCGCCGTCGACGAGGACGTGGAGGCGGCTGTAAGTCAATCCGTTTCATTTACCATCATGCACTTATGCTCCGCCCGCAGTCGAGAAGCCAGCTTACCGCCCAGGAGCTGCTCGAGATCGAACCCGACCTACGTTTGCGCGACCGCGAGCTGACCGAGATCGCCAAATCCATTGGCACCCTCGCCGAGCTCTTCAAGGACCTCTCCGCGCTCGTCATCGATCAGGGCACGCTGCTCGACAGCGTCGAATACAACATCGAGCAAACCGCCGTCCAGATCGGCGAGGCCGTCAAAGAGCTTGACACTGCTACCCGGTGCGCCACTTCCCCCTCCTGACGTCCGCCGGCGCAATGCTGATTGCCATCGCAGATACCAGAAGAACACGGGGCGGCGGAAGTGCATCTTCCTACTCCTGCTGATCATCGTCGGCCTCGTCCTCGTGCTTATCTTCAAGCCGCGGCGGAGCGCGGCCGCGCCACCGCCACCTCTGCCTTCGGGAGGCGCCTCGCCCGATGTGGCCGATGGGGGCGCATTCAGCATGCCCATCCGATACGCGCAGCCGGTGTTCGCCCGGCGGGGCCCGCCATGACGCGCGCAATCTCATCGACGTCCATCTTGGGTGCATAGGCTTCTGGTATCTGTATCTACATTACGTGTAACACGCTGGATTAATCGCACGCGTATACCCTGTTCGCGCTGGGCGTTTAGTCCGATGTGCTGAGAACGGCCGGGCGAAGCTCGCGCTATTGCAAACGCAGGCGAAGAGAAGAGAAGAGAAGAGAAGTCGAGGGGCCCCGCACTGTCTGCGCCCGAGGGTGCGCAGGCTTCGAGTTCTCCTGCCCTGCATACGAATGCAGGGGAGGGTACTAGTAAGTATCATGTGCAGATTAACTGGGCGCGGGGTGGGTGCTCGGCGATCGATGGATCGCTCGGATGGGCGTGGGGATGTGCGCATGCGCGTCTGCCGAGTAGGCGAGCGCGAGGGATCGATGTTGGCATCAGGTGGACTTGTGCTTGTGCTTCCCGAAAGCGACTGCAGATGCCTGCGGGGGGGTTCTGTGGGCATATCACAGACTTCCTTGCCCTGAGACTTGAGTGTGTGATCGTATCGTGGTGCACATTGCAGCCGTTTACAAATCCATAGGCCTTCCCCGACAGAAGTTGATAGATATCGCGGCTTACGTCGGACATTCGACATACAGGTGGAGTTTGATTCTAGCTCGCGCCCGGCGGCCAACCGGTGGCAACGGCAGCACGGCAGAAGGGGCGGGGCATGATCTGGCACCGTCGTAAGCGGTTTCCGACCTTCGCCGACTCAAACAGGATATCTATATCTTATGGTGGGGGACGCCACTTCATGACAAGCCGGACCATGGCCCCGCAGGGCCTGAAATCGAAATTTTACTATGCAAAGTGACCCTGAAACGTCCAAATCCGCTGTCTCCGGTTTTCTAACCCTAACCCTAATAAAAGCGCCAAATTGGCCTTGGACGCCCGACCTTTCAAGACCTCCTTTCGGGCCTTTCGAGCTGCAAACTTGGCCACCTGCAATATGTGCTCTAACCCATTACTTACAATAGAGTATATGCCATCATTTCTGCACCCAGGGGACTCCAGAGAATGTAGATACAGAGATCTGACATCCCCAGCGTACATTTGGGGAGGTCATGTGATGCTTATTAGCGCCAGCACGTGATTGCAAAGCGCCAAATCCATGCCGAAAAATCAAAAAATTTGGATTTCGCAAAATCTGGCCTGACCATTCTTTAGAGCATCCTTAGATGTGTCGATTCCGATGGTTTTCAGAGTTCCAAGTCAAAATGGCCAGGATCCTTAGCGATTCTGCGTGAGGCCCTCGGTGCTTGTCACGAAGTGGTGTCCCCCACCATACATTCTCGGGAAGGCCTATCGATTTGTAAACGGCTGTGACAAGCTCGGGCGCGGTTATGCAGAGATCGATGTCTTGAGCAGGTGGGGTGTCCGAGTCTGTGACCCTTCGTGGTCTAATGTGCAAGGCACCGCTCGCTGCAATGTTCGTGGAGCAATAGACATGACTGTCTTTACCGGGCAATATTGTTGACAAGCACTGACCCGAAAGTGCGTCCTGCTCTGCGCCATGCGCGTTCATTAGGCTCGGAGAGCGAGGGACTCTTATTGTCTCCTACGTGAAACAATTATAATAGAGCGAGAGCAAGGTGCACGATGAGTAAAAACGAGCAGTCGCCAGGCGACCTACAAGTGAAGCTCGCCGCTACGCAGATCTCCCCGCAGGAAAATGCATTGCCTGCTCAATACCCACAAGGTATCGCGAGGCTCTGCGCAACTGCCTCCAGAGACTCCAATCTGACGTCGCCAAGAACCACGATCGGGCATTATAAGCCTAACACGCCCTATAAGTCGACCACACAAGTGGATGTCATCTGCGACCGAGGGTGCACAAGACTCGGGCTCATTTCCTCGATCCCACACGAAAGCAACCGGCAGGGGCTCATCATGGTGACGTTGAGTTCGCGCACGCCATGCGCTGCTGGGATGCTCGGCGATCGACGCATCGCCCGGATGGGCGCAGGTATATGTTCGTGTATGCTTGCGGACCCAAGCACTTTATCGCGAGGAACCGATTATATCAGGATCGGGTGGGGCGTCGACTTATTTGGAGCGTCCCTGCTGCCCTGAGGCCTAACTTCGAGTATGACCAACCGCTACATCCACCTTGCCAAGTCCAGCAAGGCGGGGGATCGCGACGCCCCGTACCATGAACGGAGACCCACGCTAATTTTGCTTTGCTTTGCTAACTTCTATGATATGCATGCACCCCGCGCCGTAACTTACATCCAGCACCTAAGCACCTACGCGCTACCGCAGCAATTTCAATGAAGCCCGAACGGCCCCGCGCCTACTGCTGCCCCTCCGGCTTCAGCGAGCTGCGCCCCGCGCGCAGAATCTCGTCCGTCGAGAGCAGGTTGACGGCGATCACGGACCTGCGGAGTCAGCACAGTCAGCACGCGGAAATGAAGACACGGAGCGCGGGAGAGGGGAGATGCGGGACGTACGCGGAGTGCAGCATCTGGCGCTTCACGCGGTAGTTGTCCCAGATGCCCTCGACCGTCGGATCGAACGGCTCGCCCGACTGCAGGTCGATGCCCACCGTGTTGCCCTCCGCCTGCTCATCCTGGATCACGGATGAGACAAATGTCAGCGCGCGGACACACGGGACACAGCGCACGGAACGCACCTGGAGCGCGACGACGACGTCCTGGACGTCGAACCCGCCGTTCTGCGCGAGCGTCTTCGGGATGACGAGCAGCGCGTCCGCGAACGCCTGCACGCCCATCTTGACGCGGCCCTTGGCCGTGCGCTTCGCGGCGCCGCCGAGATGCGCGGCCGCCGCGACTTCGAACGCACCCGCGCCCGGCACGAGCGCGCCGTCCTCAAGCGCGTTCTTGACCGCGCGCAAGCCGTCGCGCAGCGCGTCCTGGATCTGCTGCTGCGTGTGCTGGTTCGGGCCCTTGATGAGCAGCGTCACGCTCCGCGGGTCCTTTACCTCGTCGACGAACGTGTACTTCTCGTCGCCGAGCGTCTGCTCGTACACGAGGCCGGCCCAGCCGAGCACGTCCGGCGTCAGCTCGTCGACCGAGTTCTGCGCGATACCGCCGCAGACCAGTTGCAGCCTACCCAGGCCCAGACGCTCAGTCTCGATTGCGGCGATCACGGGTATGTGGGACTACGCACCGCTCCATGTTCCGCCGCTTTGCGCGGCGGAGCGCAAGGATGCCGTTCTTCGCGAGGATGTCCAGGCTGAGCGGATCGATGCCCTTTTGGTTGAGGACCACAAAGTTTTTCTTCTTCTCCTTCGAGTCGACGGCCTGATCGCACACCTGGTTCTTGAGCTCCACGATCTTCTTCACCTTCTCGTCCGTGAATTTCCGCTCGGCTTCGACCAGCTTCTCCCGCTGTTCCGCGGACGAGTAGAAGAAGCTCGAGTTGACCTCCCTGCAGCACGCACACCATGAGTTACCGACGGACACGGAGCGGGGAGGGTGTCTGGACGCACGTCTTTTCGTATTCCAGACTGACGTTGAGCGTCAAAATGTAGGCGTTCTCGACGCGCTTAGGCATGTCTGGATGCCGGGCGCCGTGATCGAGCACCAGACCTCGCACAAGCTGGGTCTCCGACGCAGTGCGGTGCTGCATTTTCATGATCTCAATCATGTGCAGGTCTATCGGCTCCCGGTATTGATCCTGCGCGTCTAGACAAACATAAGTTCAGCACGAGGACCGTTCTCCACGGTGAAAGGGGTGACCTTTGGCTGGTTCCCGGGGGCGGATTGCCAATACGGCGTCAACGATGGATCCTGACAGCTGATCGGCGAGCGCGGCATTCAATTTTGTTGCAAGCGATGTGTGTGCAACGTTGACCAATGTCGCCCGGTCCAGCTTCGAGGGCTGCTTGAACGTGTCCAGGAACTGCAAGCCACATCTCAACAAAGCACTAAAATCGCAATGCAAGCAAGACTCACCTCAAGCGCGGCCTTCTTCGCAATATCGAACCCTTCACCAATAACGGTCGGGTGCACGCCCTCAGAGATGTACCGATCGGCCTGCTTAAGCAGCTCTCCGACGAGCAGCACCACCGACGTCGTCCCGTCGCCGACCTGATCATCCTGAGCGACCGCTGTCCGCGCGATCATGGCTGCCGTGGGGTTCTGGATTTGCATCTCGGAGAGGAGCACCTTTCCGTCCTTCGTCATTTTTATTTGGCCCGCGCCATCGACCAGCATTTTGAGCGTCCCTCGTGGGCCTATATCACAACAACATTCGATTACGAGCACACTATAGTATTCGATGTGAGACGCACCGAGGTTGCTTTTCACCACGTTCGCAAGACCCATAGCTCCATTCGTGTTGACCTGCAGATATGAGCATCTGGACCACCACGAGGCGTACAAGTCGTACCTGGAGCGCAGCCGCTCTCCGCACACTCTCTGCCTTGGGGTTGATGAGTTCAATGCTCGACGACATGTTGAGCAGAAACTCGGAATAGCGAAGAAGACAAGGTAAGGAGGCGTATGTGCCGCGACAATCCAAAGAATCTTGTCACGCAGCAGAGTGACCGACGCGTACTCGTATCGTGACGCGCCGTCACCATCGCGTCCTCGCGAGTCGCCACCACCAGCCGCCATTGCAGTCGCGTTCATCCTGTCTAGCAGCAATTTCGACACTTGCAACCTTGATAATCTCAGGAAATTACTGGCAATACCATATTCTGACTGAAAATTTTTGCAGCTTTGCATTCATCGTACAGATCGCACGACGCAAAGCCCATTCGAGATCCGTAAGTGGTACAAATACAGTTGATCTATGACTTCAACTAGTATCCTTCAAACATCGATCTTAATCGTACGCCCCTCCTTTGCGCTGCGCTCGATGGCATCGAGATGCTTATGGACGACCACCGCATCGTCGAACGTCGGGTAGCGCCCCTTCTCGCCCATCGCAAACTCGAGCCACGCCTGCCCGGTATTCCCTAGCTCATGATCGGTAACACTCACTTCCTCGCCATTCACAATAACCGTCTGCGTCACCCCGAGATGAAGGCCGGATCCGATAGTCGCCATGCTCTCTATGCGGATGTGGCCCTCTTCGCCGTCAATCAGCCACACCAGCGTCGGGCGCGCCTTGTCTGTCTCCCTCGTCGACGTCCCGCCCGACTGCCAGCTTGCGGTCAGAATGGCGCCCGAGTCGCGGAGGGTGCCCGTAAGGGCCCACTGGTCAGGATATAGGTTCGGCCTCACTTCACCCGTCGGCTTCTGATCGTCTCCGACAAGCTTGCATTCCTCGAAGAGGTGCGCGGACGTCGCGGAAACGGAGGACAGGGGGCCGAGTGCATGTGTTATGGCACTGAGGTTGTGGCCTCCGAAGATGCTAAGAATCGTTGCGCCTAGGGTACGCATGTCAGCATTGCACTAATTACCATCCCCGAAATACAGCGTACCGTTGTTCGGATCCAGAGCATAGAGGCCGTAGTTACTATGAAAGGGTGTCCAGTATGTGATCTCTGCCGGTTTCACCGCGATCTGAATGTGTCCAACATCAAGAGAAAGCTCGTTGTAGAGATAAATGACATACCCAGGAAACTGAAAGGACGCGTCCGATCTTGCCTGACGACACCCACTCTTTGACCTGTAAGTAAAGTATTGAGGCAGAATCATTAGCCGGTTGGGGACATGCACACACCTTGTGAACGAGAGGGGATTGCCAGGACTGCAGCCCGATCAAAGTCCTAACACCCTTCTTCTTCGCAGCCGCCGCGAGCTCGACAGCTTCCTGGAGCCCATTCCCCAGCGGCCATTCCACGAAGACATCCTTGCCCGCCGCGATGACAGGCAGCAACGCTTCCTTGTGCTCTGGCGTCTTCACTGAGACCGCGACGAGGTCGACGTCGGAGTCGTTTGCGATCGCCTCGGTGCTGCCATGGTATGGCTTCACGGGGTGCGACAGCAGGCCGCTGTACTTCTCGGCGGAGGCCTGTGCGGACTCTGGCGAGCGGGTGCTGACGGCTGTGATGGTGTATAAATCTGAGAGCGGGGATTTCAGCAGGGGCGGTGCGAGGCTGCTGGCTGCCCAGCCTCTGCTGGAAAGCCCGACGAAACCGATTTTGATGGGGGCCATTGGTGTGCTAGTGAAGTTAAGGCGGCGTAAAGGATACGTAAACCTGAATGGGAAGGTGGTGAGAACTCAATGATAATTGTCGAAACGCTACCTCTTATGCATATGATGCCATCGATCGGTGTGAATATGCTTACTCCTGCTTACTCAGTACTGGGGCAATATCCAATCCAATGTGGATGAACAGATCGCTGCCGCAATCCGAGGCAAGCTGCGATGGAGACCACGGCAGTGCCCACTGCCGACGGTAAACTTGTTTGGTTGTCGTTTTGATGGGTTGATGGCTGCGGGCGTTGAATTCGGATCTAGAGAGCCGGTTCCGCCCTGCAGCAGTCTGCTCCCACCTACCCCCTGAGTCCAATACAGTATTATGATCATCCCTCAGTTCAAGTCCGTAGATATCGACCTCATGTTCACGAAAGCCGACGTCTAATTTTCTGCCCACCTCGAGCTCGCTCCCCTGCATAATTCACAGGTATTTGCTTCCTCCAGTGGTTCCTTGACGTGTTTTAGCCGTATTCCTTAATGTCGGACTCGCAAGACTTTCTCTCAGCCATGGATCCCGAATTTGTGCAGGCCCTCGCAAAGTCTCCGATGCCTCCCCGACCGCAGCAACTAGATCATACCACCACAAGAAGGCAGCTGAGCGAGATGGTCAACATGATCAACGCTCGGGATAAAGCACTCATCCCGCCTGGTGAGCATGACTTTTTCTTTTTCTTTTTTTTTTGGGACAACGTGTCTGAATATCTTAGATTCGGAGCACCGCATCGAAGACCACAAAGTACCCGTTAACGAAAGCGAGATCATTGTCCGGTGCATGATCCCGACGGCAGGCAGAGGGAGGAGTAACTCCTTTCCTCTCCTCGTCCATTATTACGGTGGAGGTTCGTTCCGTTCAGATATCGATAGCGCTAAATCCGCCGATACGATTTGATCTGAAGGTTGGGTGGCTGGCGACTTAAATTTGGACGATATCTGGTTGAGGCAGGTCTGCGTCGAGCAACAAATCTCTATCGTCAACGTGGAGTACAGGTCGGCATTCATCCCAGCGCCTTTGCAAGTTGTCCTTCACGCAAAATATCTCTTAGGCTAGCACCGGAATTCCCTTATCCAACGCAGCAAGAGGATTCCTATGCAGCACTGAAATGGGTACGTTTGTCGCCCATGTCCTGCATTCCTTTCCTCACGAAGCGGTTGTCAAGGCCATCGAAAACACAGCCCTCCTTCACGCATCGCCCAGAAAAGGCTTCATCGCCTGCGGAACCTCCGCTGGCGCCAACATCGTCGCCGGACTTGCCCTCCGCGCGCGAGATGACCCATTCTTCAATGGCCGGCCCTTGACCGGCCAGATTCTGCAACTGCCATGTGTCGTCCATCCAGACAATGTCCCCCATCAGTGAGCCCGTCGATATCTAGCTCTCCCGGCTGAAAATATGACCGCCTGCGCCCATGTCCATCGCTAGATACAAAGCAGAGTTGCGCTCCATGGATATGCCACTGCATCCAGCCTTTCTGACCAAAGCCTCCATACAGTGGGTTTTAGGTACGTCAGTTTTGCCGCAGCGCAGATCGCAAGGCCGCCAACGCACCTTTCAGGGCTCTGGAAGCCGGACCCGAGCGACGATATTACATTTAGTGTTTTGCGGGCTCGGGCCGGGCCTGAAGCCCAGGGCTTGGGCCGGGCTCTATAGGGCTTGGGCCGAGCAGGATAGAGGCCCAAGCCTGCAGCTAAGGCTTGGGCCGGGTTTGGGTCGGGCCCGGGCTTAGGCCCGGGCTTTTCGAAATCGAATACGGTGCTTTATTTCGGGGGAGATATGTAATTCTTTGGCTACAATGTATTCGGGAAATCAGTAACTAATAGTCCTCTTCTGTGTCCGAATCAAGATCAAGCTCTAGCACTACCGTGTTATCATCATTCTCGGGACCCAAAGATGTGACTGCATCCTGGAGGTGATCTTCAGCCTCCTCATCAGCCTCAATACGGGCTTCGTCTACAGACGAAGGGCCCGAATCACGGATCAGAAGACCTCGTTTGAGTGCGCACTTGAGCCCTTGAAGAGCTTCGACAACGTCTGCTTTGAGGCGATTGCGCCGCTTCGTAATTGTGATCCCGGCGCTTGAGAAGGCGCGCTCGCTGGATACAGACGACGCCATAATGGCAAGGTAATCACTTGCCAATGAAGCCCAGACGGGATACCGGTGTTTGTTCATCTAGTAAAGTAAGGCATCAGTTCAAGTACCACTTAGATGTAAATGCGGAAAGAACATACCCCCCACCATGCAATGAGTGTCGTGTCGTCAGGCATGTCATCTTCGGAATTGATATACTTGTAAAATTCACGTTCCCATGCCGGTACACCGCTCGCTTCAGAAGCAGAGTGAGCTGGCAAGGGATCGCTCTCATCATCAGAAACCTCGACTAGGCGACGGATCTTCGAGGAACGATGACCACAGGGTTTCTTTTGCTGCGGTGCTGTATCTTCGTCACCGTAGATCTCAATATAGCGTGCACGGAACTGACAACAAAGCAAATATTAGTCAGTATTCATGTTAGCTCTCGAGTTAGCGATAGAGGCCACTGACGACATCTTTTACTGTCTCAGAAGCCAAGTTCTGTAAATCTGAGTTCCAATGCTCCTGAAAATACTGGAGCTTTCGGGAGGGATCGAGCACTAGAAAGGACATAATGAGCAAGGTGCTGGATGATTTAAAAATCGAGAATGTTACCCATAGAAACGGTGTATGCGTCGCTATCTGCAGTTAGGTCATAGTATTGTTTGACCGTATCGAGCGCCGCAGCGAGAGCAGGACGGAAATGAGCAAACTTTTCATCATCCATACATTTGCTCCACTCTCGATGTAGACTTTCGAGAGCCGGAATCGCGAGCGCGAGTGTTGGATACTGATCGGATGAGAACATTTGCTGAGCAACATCGGCATGCTGCAATGCCCAAGTCATTTAATTGAGGCCACATCTGACCAATAACTGTGTATCACTCACCGACAGGAGCACTGTGAATTGTTTTACTCGAGCCCACTCTTCTGGTTCCACATGAAGCTGCATGAGTTTTGACCTTGTAGCGGTGCTTTCCTCATTGCAAAGCAATTCGCCAACGAAGCGAGTCACAGACTGTTCTCGCCGTTAGGAACGTAACATTAAAACAGGTAAGCAGGAATATTTAAATATTGAGCTGTCGAGAGACGCACCTTACGAAGCTTGTATGCACGGACAAGCATTGCAAAGGTGGAGGACCACCTGATAGGCATGTCGAGAACAAGGCCGACGGGCAGACCAGTTAGTTCCGGTTTTTTTTTCTGCGCTACATTCTCTTCGGCGACCTTCTGCTGTACCTGCAGGAACAGATCCTTGCGTTTACTCGAAGAACGCTCCTGCGGCAAAGTAAGCAAGAACCAGTCACAAAATAAGATCAAATTAATACCTTTACACAGATAGCGCGTACAAGGCCGATCTCATCCCGCACACCTTCCTCGGGAATATGGTCGTTCGGATGATGAGGGTCGTAGTGTTTGGAGGAGCTGTACTTCTTAATCATGGCCTGGGTTGCTAGATTAATAACGTGGGCCAGACAGCTAAGAGAGTATGATACTGGTCAGAATATAGGTCAATTTAGAAGAGAGAACGTACCGTATACGGCGCTGTTTTGCATCGAAGGGTTTCCCTGTGTCTTTGCGAATTAATCGTGCGAACTCCGTCATCATCGTGCTGTTGTTGCTCGCATTGTCGCATGAGACATGTCCGATCTGCAAATAGAGATTGGTATACACGAAGAGCAGATGTGGAATAGACAGACCTTGGTGATGATGCTAACGCGGAGAGCAACCTTGTAAAGCGCCTGTCCAAGGCGCAGCCCGGAATGGGCGCTATTCAACCGCGTGAATCCGATGAGACCGGATCGTAGCTCCCAAGCGCCATTCAATCCCTCCTCAACCCAATGAGCGGTGACCGCAAAATATGCATCAACATTGCTTGCTTGCCACCCGTCGCAAGTCAGTGAGATCTTGCCCTTCACTGCATCACTCTTTACAAACTAATTGTCACCGAAGTCCATAGAGGTATGCGTAACATGAACGTACATTCAGCCGTTTTTTGAGCTCACGCAGATGCTGGTACCAGAGACCAATAATCTCAGCCCGAGTAACTTTACCGCTTGGTATGTTCACACCATTCTTCGCACGCGATGCGACCTCGATCATAGCCTTGAACTTAGGATGCTCGAACGCGTTCAGAGGCTACAACGCCATTGATTCCATCAGCGCTACCGTGATAGACAAGAAAGGCAACATCTACGGACCTGGTCACTTGAGATCAACCACTCAACTGCAACCCGCTTGAACTCATTGTCGGAATATGGCACCGCTTTTTCGATTGGCTTGACGTGATCATCTAGGGCGCTCTGCACTGCAGATGGAGCCTTTGCAGCCTGGCGCCTGGCCTCAGTATCTTCGGGTAGCATCGACACGAAGCCGTTCGCCTTTGCCCAACCTCGGTAAGCACCCTTTCGAATTTCTCATGAGTATACAAAGATTTAAAAGCTTCCATGTGCACTCACCTTGTGCTCGCTTTGCAGATGACGGCGACTTGTTGATAAGTCGCTAACAAACGTATGCTTGGACTTTCTATGTTGCCTTCATCGTACAGGCTCCAGGTCAGTAATTCAGTCGCTAACGAGTATTCGAGTCGATGCTTACTTGCAGATGGTGCAATCGTGTACCTTCCGTGTCTTGCTGGTCCCCTCCCGTTGTGAACGGGCATTGTCAAAAAACTTTCGGACGTCGGCAGTGGCAGACAGCTTCGTCGGGAGCTCGGTCTCTGAATCAGTGAGATCTATCGCAATATGTGAGAGGTCTTCAAGAAGGCCGTCCACGTCGCGCGCATCTGGATTCGGCAAGGAAGAGTCTTTTTGCGGTTTCTTTGCCGACTTCTGCTTTCCCTGGCTGGCGCGCGCTGTGTGGAGCCGTCTTCATCAGTGTGGCCGTTTCATACAACCAAGTGTTGAAATGTAGTGATGACGCTAGTCTCAGATGACAACATTATGGTAAGATCTAGAACGATCTGGACTCTTTGATTGTAGAATCACATGGAACGATCACATAGCCTTACATAGCCTTACTGTACAGGTTTGCCATATGCTCCGACACAGCCTTGTTATCTTTTGTGCTGACTGATGCTGTTCGGGCTGACTGATGCTGTTCCCATGAGATGATGCAATATGCTATGCTATGCTGTACGATTACTGTACAATTTTTGATTGGTTGATATGCAGAGCCCCCACTAGTATATAAGGGCTCTATTCTTCGCTCAGATACCTCAGTCTTTCACATCACAGACTGAGGTAAGCCTTACTTTGCATACTTAGAGTTACTTCTCTTTACTGACTCTCCTTGTAGTATAGACTAACGTCTCTCTAAGGTACTGCAATATAGTCTTTCACATCACAGACTGAGTATAGACTAACGTCTCTCTAAGTCGTGTTTCTTCAGGTTATGGGCCCTGCCTGAACACCTGCTACACAAGAAGTTACCTTGCAGTTTTATCAAGGCGAGTCACCTTATTTCCCACTCGCACCCCACTTGGAGCTCTTCATTGAGCTGCCATTGTGCTCTCGCCCTTAAGGGGTTACACGAGCGTCGACGACGGAAGCATGGCGATGCTAGAAGTCGGCGCAAGTCCTCCTGTCTGAGTCCCTCTATGCGCTTACTATACATACTATAGTCTCACTTAGCCTGGGGAAACAGAACACCATGCATTAGTAACGCTGGTGTCTCTGAGCCAGAAGAGGCTCTTACTAGCCTTAGGCAAGCGCTCGGGAAGCCGGCGTGATGCTATAATGAGTTGCGAACGGTTGGCTGTTGCCCTTAAGTGGGAGCAGTTTAGGTGTCCCAATCCTGAGGGAGGTAGTCAATCCACCCAGGAGCACCTGTTACAACTGCACATCTCATACTATACATGTACTATAAGCGCACATGGGCACAGGCAGGACAGGATCCTAGTGATTCTGGTCATCAGAGATACAGCACATGGGGTTGGCGTCGCCTTGAACTTCTTAGAAGAACCTGGGTCTGACTGCTCCTCAACCCAGATATTCGCCATTAACACACTATGACCGACCTCCTCCCTCGTGGTTTCGTCCATTTGGATGGAGCCAACTACCTACAGTGGTCTCCTATGATGCAGGACTTCTTTCAGACGAAGCGTCTCTGGAAGTATGTTGGGAAAAGCACTCCTGTTCCTAAAGCAAAGGACGAATCGAAACCAACCAAGGAGGAACTGGAGGAGATAGAGGACTACATGGAGGACAATGATCAGGCTCTTGGTTATCTCAAGATGGCCTGTGTTCCTGCCGTCCGTGATCGCATTAAGGACAAAACATATGCGGAGACAGCCTGGACTGAGCTTAAAAAACTCTTCGGCACAACGGACAACCGGCAGGCCTTCACCCTCTTCGATCTCTACCTCTCTCGTCGCTTTACAGAATCGGAAAAGATGCAGGACCAGATCAACTCCTTTAACCGGGAGTATGACGTTCTGAAATCTGCCGGTTGGAAGATTGACGATCTTCAGCATGGCTACTTCATCCTTAAAGCACTCCCTCCTTCCTACAAGAACTTTGTTGAGGTCACCCTTAATTCCTACACCGACCTCTCCGCAGCCACATCCCAGGACTTTATCACCAGAATCCTTGCTCAGGAGGCTGGAAAGAAGGCAGATGCAGTCGTCGCTCAGGTCAATTACCAGACCGCCTCTTCGTCTAAGAAATCACAGACGAAGAAGAAAGGCAAGTGTCACTACTGTCAAAAGATGGGGCACTTTGAGTCGGACTGTAGGAAGAAGCAGGCAGACCAGAAAAAGAAAGGTGATGGTGGAGGGAATAGTAGTAAACCCTCTGTAAATGCGATGGTCTCAGACGTCGCGGCACCTTCCAATGCTATCGCTGTTTCCTGGTACCTGGAGTCAGATAAGAGCCGCTGGATGTTGGACAGTGGTTGTTCCCATCATATCACACATACCCGTTCGGACTTCGACCATTATGAACCTATGCAAAGTCCCGGCCATATCTCGGTCGGCGACAGCACTGCTAGGAAGATGCCTTACTTTGGTACTGGCACGGTCAAGGGTTGGACGGAAGTGGAGGGGAAGCGTGTTGCGGTTACGCTTAGCAATGTGCTCTATGCACCTAAAGCCGCACACCGATACATATCGGTGCCTACACTGTTGAACCAGAAGTTTGATGTGCTTCTACGGGGTTCTTCAGGAGTGTGTACAATAGAACGCGCTGGCATTACCTACGGGATTGGCAAAAAGTTAGACAGTTTTCACTGGCTGCTAATTGAGCCTACTCCTACGGTTAATACGGCAGTTAAGGATGCAGTCTCGGTGGACACTGCTCATGCACGCTTTGCTCATATGTCATATGGTGCTCTGAAGCGACTCATTCCTGGAGTCGTGAAAGGCATTGTGATTGACCAATCCACAGAGGCTACCACGCCCTGTCATGGATGTGAGCTTGGCAAGAGCACTCGCCAGACATACCCTACTTCAGAGAAGCGTGCTACACGGTTGCTAGGAAAGGTTCATTCTGACCTAGTTGGACCGATGCGCATTCAGTCTATCCAAGGATTTTCATATGTTGCTACATTCCTCGACGACTTCAGCAGTAGAGGAGTCGTCATGTTCCTCAAACGGAAGTCTGATTTCACTCAGGCTTTCGAGTCATATTTGGCCAGAGCTGAGAAGGAGACTAGCCAAAAGCTGTTGATCTTTCACTCTGACCGAGGAGGGGAATACATGAACACAATCCTGGATAAGCGCTTCAAAAGAATTGGGTATCACGCATCATAAAACCATGCCGTATACGCCTCAGCAGAATGGACGTGCGGAGCGCTGGAACCGTACCTTTATGGAGAAAGCCCTGTCTATGTTACACCATGCAGGCTTGTCTCTCGGTTTCTGGCAGCTAGCTGTTGATACAGCAGTCCACATATACAACCGCACTCCTACTCGCGTGCTGAAATGGAAGACGCCGATGGAGATTTGGAATGCTGGTCACATTCCTGACGTCTCGTACTTCCGCGTTTTTGGCTGTAAAGCCTACGTACACATTCAGAAGGAGCATCGTCACAAGTTGGAGCCTAACTCCAAGGAAATGACGTTTGTGGGTTATGAGGACGGTTCTAAAGGTTACCGTTTCTGGAACTCTACAACCCGGTCCATTGTCTTGTCTGGCGAAGCAAGATTTGATGAGACTTCCTTTCTTTCACGACCAACCCAGAAAGCGCCCCCCAGCGCTCCTACTCCTCCTTTACCCAACCTGAGTCTCTCTGATTTATTCAATGATGAGGACTTAACTCCACCACGGAGGCCTGTACCCGCTTCAGTTGACGCAGCTGAAGATGATGAGGATGATGATCCTCAGCCCCCAGTTCCTAAGAAGGATGACGATTCTAAGGTTACACCTAATACTACTCCACCTACTACACCACGCAAGCCACAGCCACCTCACACACCGCCGCCTCGCCCTAATACTCAACGAGTTGATGAGAATGCCCTAGCACGCATACCACCTACAATTGAACAGTCTCCTCCTGTAGCTGATCCTGTCACACCGCCAGCACGTCCACGGCGTGTGAATGCTGGTCAACGGGCTCCCCGGCTCGGAGATCAGTATAGTGGCTTAACCGCTACTCAGATCCAGAGGTTGGACCTTCGTAGGCATGTACCAGAGACGGAGAATCGTCCAGCCAGTCCCGTGCCCCCGACCCAGGGCATGGCGCGACAGTTGGACTTTCACCCTCCTAATCTCAATGCGCTGTTAGAAATGGGTGTTACTCGAGATCCCCGTGATTATTCGGAGGCAATGGCTTCATCAGATTCGGCAAAATGGCGTGAAGCATGTCAGTATGAAATGGACCAGCTTCGCAAGCTTGGTACATGGGAGTTAGTAGATCGACCTCGTGGTAGGAAGATCGTAAAGAATCGTTGGGTTTTCAAGGCTAAGACCAATGGCGTTTATCGTGCACGTCTTGTAGCCAAAGGGTTTACACAGGTTCATGGGGTAGATTACACGGAAACTTTCAGTCCAGTCGCCCGCTTCGAAACTATACGTTTCCTTCTTGCGTTGGCCGCGCGAGAAGATTGGGAAATACATGGCATGGATGTCAAGTCGGCATTCTTACATGGCGAGCTGGATGAAGAGATCTTCATGGAGCAACCAGAAGGTTTCGTGACCCCAGGAACGGAGGACAAGGTGACTCGATTGCTAAAAGCTATCTATGGCTTAAAGCAGGCGTCCAGAGTTTGGAACGTTCAAATCGATGCTCTCTTGAAGGAAATTGGATTTACCAGGACCTATTCGGACACCGTATATACGTCTATCGTCGACAGGAGGGGAATATAGTGACCATTCTGGTCTTGTATGTCGACGACATGGCGATCATGGGCAATTCGCTTCCAGAGATCAACCGTATTAAAACCTTGCTCAAGACTCGGTACGAGATGTCAGACTTGGGAGAGTTGAAAGACTTCCTTGGCATGCGTATCACGAGAGATAGGCACAAAAGGACATTATCAATCGACCAGAAGACATATCTGGAAGAGGTCCTTGAACGGTTTGGAATGGATGAGGCGAACCCTGCCCGCACCCCTTTGCCTGCTGGCTGCATGTTGATAGCGTCCACTGGGGAAGTGGATAACGCACTCCGGACTTATTACCAGTCGCTCATTGGCAGTATGATGTACTTCGCCATTGGCACTCGTCCGGATGTTGCATACGCTGTCGCTCGCTTGGCACAGTACAGTGCAAATCCCACTGAGAAGCATCTGAATATGGGCAAGTACGTCTTGAGGTACATTAGGGGAACCCTTGACTACTCCATACTTTATGATGGCTTTGCAGAGGAAGCTCAACTGCTTTGCTACACGGACTCTGACTTTGCTGAGAATCGGGATGACCGTCACTCTATCTCAGCGTTTGTATTCAACCTGAGTGGTGGCGCTATCTCCTGGATGTCTAGGAAGCAGACTAGTTCTGCACAATCCACAGCAGAGGCAGAGTACATAGCAATGGCGGAGGCCGCCAAGCAGTTGCAGTGGTACTATAACTTGCACCTAGAACTCGGACTACCGGACCCCACTCCCATTGACATGCGTTGTGATAACCGTGCTGCAATTCTTACTGCGGCAATCCAATGGTCGGGAGGAACATGAAGCATGTGGAGATTAAATACCACTTCATCCGGGAAGCTGTAGAGAAGGGGCTTGTTCACATAGTACCAACCCCATCGGCCGATAACATCTCTGACGCATTGACTAAGTCTTGCCATATGATTTGCTTACTCGGTTCAGTGGGAGTATGGGTCTGATCCGTCGTAGGGATTAGTGGGAGTCATGGTTCGACTAGCCCATCAAGTGGGAGTGTTGAAATGTAGTGATGACGCTAGTCTCAGATGACAACATTATGGTAAGATCTAGAACGATCTGGACTCTTTGATTGTAGAATCACATGGAACGATCACATAGCCTTACATAGCCTTACTGTACAGGTTTGCCATATGCTCCGACACAGCCTTGTTATCTTTTGTGCTGACTGATGCTGTTCGGGCTGACTGATGCTGTTCCCATGAGATGATGCAATATGCTATGCTATGCTGTACGATTACTGTACAATTTTTGATTGGTTGATATGCAGAGCCCCCACTAGTATATAAGGGCTCTATTCTTCGCTCAGATACCTCAGTCTTTCACATCACAGACTGAGGTAAGCCTTACTTTGCATACTTAGAGTTACTTCTCTTTACTGACTCTCCTTGTAGTATAGACTAACGTCTCTCTAAGGTACTGCAATATAGTCTTTCACATCACAGACTGAGTATAGACTAACGTCTCTCTAAGTCGTGTTTCTTCACCAAGAAATTAACATTACGTTTAGGTTTTGCAGCCTTCTTCAGATCTTTTTGTAGCTGTCGCCCCTGCCGTCTATTCATCTTCGGAGATGGACTGGGTACTTCGCCGGCAGCCTGCTCCTTGGGATCAAAATCTGCTTCCTCGTCTGCTACCTCTTTGTCTTCGACATCAGGCTCGGGCTCGTCTTCCACTGTCGCTATCTTTCTCTTCTTCCGGACCAGCTCCGTGTCGCGCTTGCCCGTTATTGCATCGACTTCTTCGAGTTCGCCTGTTTCGAGACTTTCAGCGTATTTTGCGGTCAATAGAATTGATCGCTTCTCTCGGACTTCGCTGTTCACGGCGGCATTAGAAGCATTTGTGAGGGCCATGATGTCGATGCAGATGGCCCAAATGAGGATACTAGGTGATTATTGACTCATTCGCTCGGACAGTGTGCCTCAACATTCGGTGTTCGCCGTGAAACTGTACAGCAGCAATATCCTCTAACTCCGACAAAAGCCACATTTAAAAACAGTACAATTTCGCTGAAAAGCCCGGGGCTTGTGGGCCGGGCTCAGGCCTCTCAACAGCCAAGCCTGAGCCCAAGGCCTTGGGCTTCATTGTAGCAAGGCCGGGCTGGGTCGGGCTAATCTGGGCCAGGCTTGGGCCGGCTTGGGCTTTTTGGCCCGAGCCTGCAAAACACTAATTACATTCCCATTGCTCCATCCCGACCACGCGAATCTCCCTCCAGCCGTCTTCCAAATCTGCGATTTGGACCCCCTACGCGACGAGGGCATTCTTTACGAGAAACTGCTCAAGGAGGCAGGAAACAAGACGCGACTTCACTTGTACGTCACTCCGCGATTTTGTTAATATATCTGTGCTCCTTATTTATTTCGTTTTGTTGTTCAGTTATTCAGGCGTACCACATGGGTTCTTCCTGACACATCCGGAGATTCAAAAGAGCGAGCAGTTCATGCAGAATCTCAAGAATGGGATCGGTTGGTTGCTGGAGGGCGCCCCCGATGCCTAGTGCCAGTTCAGATTCAGAGGCTTGCTGGAAGACCAGTTGCGTAATTTGCCTGGATATGTCCAAGTAGTTGCAGTGCGATAGCAATGAGCATTGAATAAGTGGTTCCTCCGGCCTTGACGAAAGCCATGCGTTTGTAGATTCATGTACGTTAGAAATACTGTACTTTTTCGACCATAAGTTCGCTCGAGACGAGCGTGACCTGTGACCCAATAAGTTGTTCAACTCGGTCACGGTTCAAAGTGCGAGTGGGACGATCGTCAGCGCGGGCAAGGAGGCAGGTCCACGTCTCTCGGCCACCGAGATTGTCAAGATTCTCCAACGCCGCAATCCCTCCCATTTTGCACGGCTCACACCTCAAGTCCTCGGACGCTACATCGAGCGTCCTATTGATGGCCCCCCGCGATGGAAGGAGACCATTTTGCAACGGGTTGAACACGGTATGAAGCCAGGCGGACAAACAACTCGCAGCGGCGTTTTAGTATGTCTTTTATTGTACGTATCAGTGCCACTGTCTGATCATTGTCTCTTCTGTAGAGCAATCATCCAGAGCTCGTTGAGCTTATCAAGACTCAACTTACGCTTCTTCGAAAGGCAGGAATCCCGGTCAATGTTCGTTCTGCTCGAGGCATCATGATTGGGCACATCGAGCACCATGCCCCAGAACTGTTACATGCAACTGCACGAGATGGCAGTTGCTTCCGATGCACAGACTCGTACGTGCGGAAGTTCCTGTATGAACATCTTCGTTGGGTGCCTCGTACACCGACACGCACTGCTCAAAACACCCCCGACGATGCAGTGAACAAGCTCTGGGAGCTGTTCCTCCACCTTGCCCTTGTTATCCGTGATGCAGGCATTCGTCACCCATCGCTCGTTGTGAATTTCGATCAGACCGGCGTAACTGTGGCAAGTACTGACTCCAGAACATTCGAAGTTGAGGGATCGAAGCAGGTCTCCGTCACCAACAAAGAAGAAAAGCGAGCATGGACTGCAGTTGTCGCAGTCTCTGCAAATGGTGACGTCCTTCCTACTCAGATTGTTATGAAGGGAGCGACAGACCGCTCTCTTCCTTCACCGAAATCACCATGCTACGTCGAGGCCAAGGATCTTGGATTTGTCTTCAGCTACAACCCTGCCAACTACTGGTCTAGCCTGCCACTCATGGAGGAATATCTTGACAAAATCGTTGTCCCGTTCTTCACTCGGCAGAAGATTTCCCATGGCTACCCTGAAGATCAAGAATGTGTCGTCCTGCTCAATTGTTGGTCCGTTCACCGGAGCCAGGACTTTCGGGCACTTGTTAAACGTCGGTGGCCCTGTGTAAGCCCCAACCCACGACCTGTCAACGACGCCCGGACTTACCATCCATCGGACCAGATTTGGGACCGATCGGGCTGGAATCGGCGGGGAGTTAGCGCGCATCGAGCGCACGGCGCCTCGAGGCGCCCACATGATAACAACGGGCCTTTGTATCGTCGTAAAGGCCCTTTTGATTCTCTTTAATTCTCTTTGTATGTTTGTTACTTTGTACTGTACGATCGGAGGCTGTGAGGTGTGAAGGGGTTTGGAATAGGGCAGAGCCCGATAGAAGGTGGCTCAGGAGGAAGAAGAAGGTATATAAGTGTGGGGGTTTCTAGCATGTATGGACCCCAGTTCTCGGAACAGCGACTCGTTACCCGTGTTCTTTCCACAGCGTGACTTTTCTTTCGAGACTCTTTCCCGTGTGATCGCGACATTCCTTATACAATTCATCGCGACCTCACATTTTTTTGAACACCTACACTTCGAGTCTATCCTCTATCCTCTTCATTTTTTCTCTACATCTCTCTAATCTCTCTCTATAACTATAGTTCGGCTTGATCACCCGAACTCTCTCTCATCTCTCTATTTTCTTTTCGAGCTCCACTACTATAGACATGTCTCAATTACCTAGAGGTACCACTACGGTATCGACCCGGAGGAAGCCCTCGTTGCGCGACGTGAAGACGTCGACCGAGGAGGCTCCCGGGCATGGCTCAGACGCGGGCGCCCCGAGCGCCGCGAAGGCCAACATAACCCGCGGTAGAGGAGCGGGCACGTCGAGCGCCGCTTCTCCCCAGGTCGCTAGATCGCCCAGCGCCTCGAGCGCGGACGGTAGCGTGAAGTCCACGCAAGTGGCCGCGGGCAAATCGCCGCGAACAATGAGTGGCAGCGACGCGTCGGGAAAGCTAGCCCCGAAGACGGTCACAAAGCCAAAGGCCAGCAGCGCAGTCAGCCGAGAAGCGGCGCAGCTGAAGAACATGGCCGCGCAGTGGGGCCTGAACGTAACACCAGAACGTCAGAATGTTCGCACGACGCGCAGCTACGCGCAAGTAGCTAAGAGCGTGGACTCACCGAGCCAGATACCACGCTGGTCGGGACGCCAAGCGCGAACAACGGCAAAGGCGAGTAAGACCGTGGTGGAAGCGATTGCGCTTCCCATGGACAACCAACTCCAGTAGTCAGAAACGGGTGGAGTAATGGAGGGCGCACGAGCTACAGTAGCCATAGCCGCGCCAGCTTCAGTAATCACTCAGCAGCCTGTAACGACAGACCTGGCGCTCGTACGGCAGCCTACACCCCAAGCTCCAGCAGCTGCTTGGCAGCTCACCACAGCAGCTCCGATAGCTGTACCTACTGCACCACGGAGTCAGCAAGGCACGTCGAGCACTTTAGTGCTGGCAAATAAACCAGTGCCATACGTACCACAATGGTTTACGGATTTGTCGGCAGGTCCGACTAAGGCTACGACGAGCCACTCGTGGGTATTCCCTGACCCGACGGAACTCTTCAAGGACGGGTCAACGTCGGGGAAAGGTTCAGTCAGTGTCATTGGCATGACAGATATGGCCAGCGACTCCGACGAAGAAGCCGAGCACCTAGCTATCGCGATACGAGAGTCCTGTATTGAGGTCATGGCTTCAGTTATTGAAGTGGAGGGCGAGGCTGGCCCTAGTAAACGGGCTATGAAGCGCGAGGACAATGAACCCACTTTGAGGAAAGGAAAGGGCGTAGACCCGGCCGAAAGGGGTGCGCGCCGTGGAAACACCTATCCGCGCCGCACGAGTGAACCCGAGCCAGAGCCGATAAGGAAGAAACCCGCCGCGGAATTCAAGCGTGAAAGTACGCAAGTTCCAGACAGTGGGTGGTACAATCATGGGCGCGAAGAATCATACGCCAACGGAGGTCCGCCGAGTGACCCGACTGAGCCAAGCTCGTCCGAGGCTAGTAGCACGGACGATAGCTCATCCTCGAGCGACAGGTCCCGTCGCAGACGCAAGCACAAGCGTCAAAGAAGCGGCGACATGAGGCAAAGCATGAGGCCCGAAGGGCCAAGAGAGCAATTGCTGGACTCAAAGTTGAGCCCCCGTTCAAGTGGAATGGGCGGGCTGACTTGGATCTATTTGACAAATGGACATATCAGGTCGATATCTGGGTCGAGGTGCATGGCATCAAAGAAAAGCTAGCCATTCGCTTACTAGTTAATTTCCTCACGGATGCACCCAGCGAATTCTTTATGAAGCATGTGGCCACCCGGTATCAGGACTGGACACTGAAAGAACTATATGACGCACTGTTCGAATACTGCTTCCCGCCGGACTTTAAACAGCAACTGCGAAAACAGTTGCTTGAATCCCGGCAGGGGAACATGAAGGTTCGCGACTTCGTCCGAGACCTAGAAACTCTAGCGACACGTTTCAAAGATGTTCGCGAAATGCAATTAGTACATCTTTTCTGGCAGGGAATACATCCTCACCTGCGATTTGACCTCATCAAAGATGGTTATAACCCCGAAAGCTCTCCACTCGAAGACATTGTGCGGCACGCAGCACTCTGCGAGGCTGCACATGAGGCCTTGGAACGGGAGCGAGACGGCTATGGGGGGTATATACCCGGCAGACGTTGGGGGCGACTCCAGTCTCGCACGACAGGCGCAGACAATTTCCGCACACAGCCGGGAAGCGGTACACCTACAGGAGACCGCGGCGAACGAGACCTTCCCGAAGATCAACCCAAACCGGGAAAGCCATATCAGAAGTCGTCAAAGGACACTGATAAACGCGACGTGCACACAGAGCAAAGGCGCGATCGCATTTCCCGTGCCGAGAGGGACCAACTACGGGCAGAGGGACGGTGTTTTGAATGCCGGGAATTCGGCCACGAAGTTCGTAACTGTCGTGACTAAACGGCAGACGGCGAAACGACCGACCACACTCGGGGCCAGAAGCATTGACTTATGCCAAATTGATGCACTCGTCGACGAAGCCAGTCGGGTCGACTGCAGCGCCATGGCATTCATTGACGATGACGACCATATCTCTGGGGGTGCCTTCGAGTGGAAAAGAGAACGACTACTAGCCGAGTTGTTCCAGCAGTATTTTGACCCAGACGAGGCTCGGAGGGCGGGTTTTCACCCAGACGATCGCTTTGAGGCTGATTTCTACGGGGAAGCCTACGAAGTTACCGACCGGTTGACTGGAAATGTACCATACCAAGTCCTGGCTACAGATTGGGATGAATTGGAAACATTAGTTCCTCGGGTGATCGCCCGCGCAGTTCAAAACTTTCAGACGCACCCTATAACCAGGCAACTACAGTCAAGGGCACAGACATTCCTGACCAACCATGGTTTCCCAGGCCCTCAAATGATTGAGGTATGGCCGGGTAACATTGGCTATGTTGTGCGTGTACCCGAATGTGGGCTGGGCTGTATAGTTTCGCATGAAGACGTGCGCGATGGGGCCTTACCCACGCACCTTGTCTACCAGGACATCCGCGCATCCGTGGAGCCATTCAATCAGCCGTGTCAGCCAGTATCGCACCGTGCTGAGCGTCGCAGGCAATGGATGCTGCACGTATCCGCGGCGGGGATCGGAAAACCCACAAAGCGTGGAGGCAAGGTGAAACGTGCAGATATGCACCCGGCTGGCACCCTGTGACGTGTGACCACTTCGCGCTTTCGCGCAAGGGTCTTGTGATGGGAACATATACAAGAATTTTGCGCTGGCATGTGCCTGGCACCGCACTGGTGCAAAGAACCACCCTGCGAGGGTCCCCGCACCTATTTCGAGTTGCACGAAGCTTGTTGGCGCCATTGGGCCATGCTCAAATTCAACTAGAAATATGGCCAAATGGGCCAAATTTGGGCTTCCACAGGGCCAAATCATGTTGGAGCCATTCTTGCAGGTCGGCGGAGGCCTCCGTGCTGCCCGGGCCAGCAAACAGCGGCCAGAAAGCAATTGCAGACCATTTTGGGGAGTTTGCGACATTTTTGAAACCGGAAGAAAATTTTGCACAACCCGTTTGTGACCTGTGACAAACCTACGAATTTCGCGCTGGCCAGAGGGCTGTGACATGTGACGCGAGAAATGGTCGAAAGGGTACAGTACTTTCAACAAAATTCGGAATTTTATTGAATCCATGTCACAGAAAGAAACAATTGATTGAACAATTGAATAATTTAAATTCTCAAAAGCGACCGAAATAATCACGCCGGGCCCGGAGATAGGATAAGATCGCCAGGCATACCAACTTTGGGTGGTTTTTTGATGAGTTGTGAGCTGATGCCGTTACTATAGGATCGTTATATACATGGGTGACAAACGCTACAGAGCTCGGCGCTATGTGGGCTTTGCGCACTATGCACTGGTCTGCAGTGCACTCCATTCTGGGCACTTTTTGGCTGATGTTGGGCAAG
The DNA here is from genome assembly GCA_003675405.1 of Hericium coralloides. Lineage (NCBI taxonomy): Eukaryota > Fungi > Basidiomycota > Agaricomycetes > Russulales > Hericiaceae > Hericium > Hericium coralloides. The sequence goes on along the minus strand of QUOP01000201.1, from coordinate 413,212 downwards.
CAGCATTCAGAAACGGCCTGACGGCGCTAAACGCTCCATAGATGGAAAGCTCGCCAAACGGGGAGCGCCCGTAAGCGCCCGTTTCTAGTCTACTGTACTTTTTCGACCATAAGTTTGTCACGCGTCCCGCATGTTGTCTGAACTGAACTTATCAATTAAAATGTCCCATGTCACGCTGTAAGCTTGAACCTCAAAATGTGACCAATTTTCCGGAGCAAATTTTCATATGGAAAGGAGTAGTAGAGTACATTTTAGTGATCTAGTGATTAATAAAACCTTTGTACTTCTTGTTAGCAAGCTTTCGCCGCTTTCCGCGCCCTAATTCCTCTGGATCGGGCACGATAACCTCATCCGGATCCAGCTCATCTGCCAAACCTGGCATATCGAGAGCACTTGTGGGTGCTGCAGACAGGATTTGTGCCATCAGAGCACTAGGTTCGAGTGCACTCTCATCGCCATCGTCGTCCAAATCCTCCTCAGAGAATGGACAGTCGTCACCGGTATCTCCATTCGGCAGATTGGCGTCGGATGATGCACCACCATTGTCATCCAGGTCGTCACTGGACAACCCCGAAATCTTGGTCCAGAGCTCTATATCGGTGCGTGGAAGCTCACGCAGGACTTTCAGCGCCGCCGGGCTAGACAGAGATTCAAATGAGAGATTGAAGTTGTCCCGTACGAGACAGTGCTCGAATGCCTAGGAAATTTTAGAACATCAGATTGAGAAGAGCATAGGGACAACTGTATATGTACCTTCTTAACAAGGTCGGCACGATTGATCTCATTCCATGCCTTGACAAACCAAGAAACTGAACGATCATGTAGTGTACCAATGCGTGTATCCAGCCGCAAATCAGATGCATCACCGCCTTCTTGTAAGTGGGCTAGCATCTCGTCGATGACATCTTGATGTTGGAAGGTATCGGACAGTCTGTGTAGGTACAAGTTATGATTAGTCAGCACGTAGTTATCCTACCGTTTGGGATCCTTGTTCTTTTCTTCATGTGTTTGCAGAGCTCAGCCAAACGCATAAATCTGTGTTATTCTCTTTTCTGCTCCCCGGTTCTCGTGCAGTATTCAACACTTGAAGTTGCGACTTCTTGATGGAGAGCTTGTATGGCCATTGGATCCCAACATCACAAGGCTGCGCAAGACCTGTCATACCGCCAGGTATGTATCGCAGGCGGATCCAGGGTGTGAGGTCGCGATGAATCGTATGAGGAATGTTGCGATCACACGGGAAAGAGTCTCGAAAGAGAAGTCACGCTGTGGAAAGAACACGGGTAACGAGTCGCTGTTCCGAGAACTGGGGTCCATACATGCTAGAAACCCCCACACTTATATACCTTCTTCTTCCTCCTGAGCCACCTTCTATCGGGCTCTGCCCTATTCCAAACCCCTTCACACCTCACAGCCTCCGATCGTACAGTACAAAGTAACAAACATACAAAGAGAATTAAAGAGAATCAAAAGGGCCTTTACGATGATACAAAGGCCCGTTGTTATCATGTGGGCGCCTCGAGGCGCCGTGCGCTCGATGCGCGCTAACTCCCCGCCGATTCCAGCCCGATCGGTCCCAAATCTGGTCCGATGGATGGTAAGTCCGGGCGTCGTTGACAGGTCGTGGGTTGGGGCTTACATTCGCCCTCCCGGTTTGCTTCGCAGCAAACCGTACGCGTGTCCCACCACGACCGTCAGTCGTCGCCCATACCGGTGTCCCCATCGTCTCCTCAGCTATCCTGAGGCTCGGCCTCGTTCCAGGCGCCGTCGATGTCGACGCCGTCGTTTGCAGAAGGACTGGCGGCAGGTGAGGTGGACGCTCCCGCGTTGCCCAGTGTAAATTTTTCTGGAATCCAGTATGTGCCCCATTCATACGCGCCGTCTCCGCAGAACGGACTGAGGACATATTATTGCGCGGGCCCTGCTTGCGCGGCGTTTCGCCTTTGCCCTTCCAGCCCGACGGCTTCGGCAATCTATTCTCTTGCAGTTCGACTTGATCGACGAGCTTGCGCTCGCGCCCTGCCTTCTTGCGCGGCTGCTTCTTATGTGAGAACATCTGCCCCGCCGGCTGACCATCAAGGCTGATCTGCGACTGTAGCAGTGCATTAAATGCCCCACCACTCACCGACGCCTCCGGCACTCCAGCTCCGAAAGGGTACAGTGGTAACGACGTGAATGCGCTAGGCGCGCACTGGCCAAAATTACCGGGCAGTCCATAGCCCATCGGCGCAGGCGTAGACATCGGGCACAGCAGGTGTGGAAACTGCGACGGCAGGCGCGCGTGTTTAACGGCCTTCATGTAGATGTTCTGGTAGCCACTGGGAGGTTCTCCCGGGAAAGGGAGCGCGCCGTTGCTCTCAACCCAAGCCAGGACGCGGTCAGCGTACGCCTCACACGCTTGTGATTTGTAGTTGTAGTGATCATAAGTCGGCATTGGCAGAGGGTGAGTGCGGTTTACTGAAGACTTCCGGCGTCAATTCTGACGCCTTTTAGTTCCATCTCCATGCGCCCGTTGGTGCGTTGGTCCATCTGCCAAATTTATCAGGTCCTGCACGACCTGAGATACGCAGGCTCGGACGGCATCATCCGCTACGTCTGCATGGTTGTCCTGTGCACCAGCCGATTGGAATCGCGCGTGGGATATATCCATTGCCTCGCAATAAGCGTTAAGGGCGGCCAGGTGCTTAATGTCGTGGTATGTCGCCCAAGTGATATCACCCGATGTCCATTGCACTCCAAATTGGGCATCCAGGCCTCGACCGCTATGCGATAAGATACAGCTAGCGGCCCCTTCGCTAGCTGCAGCTGCACACGACTCAGCGCGTAGTCGCTCAAGCTCAAGGTCCGCCTTGGCGAGATCAGCCGCTGCGGACACAACCTCTGTGACACCGTCGCCTTGCAGGTCTAACGGTACGTTTGATCCTATTGCAACGCGCGTGGGGTTCAACCCTAACATAACACGATGTTGGAATAGGAACGGTGTCCCCAGGATAATATCGTACTTATCCAGGTTCATGACATCGAACCTTCGCGGCGTGTCAATGTCCTGATACCGGAACTGCACCGTGGCACTATGATTTACCTTCGTACGTGATCCGTGAGCCGCCAACTGCACTGGCAGTGGTTTCGCTAATATATTGGTGCGAATTTGCAGCTGATCTACCATTGTCGTAGATATAAAATCAGCCATGGACCCCGAATCAATCATGGCCTTGGCTGGTTTTCCATTAATAGTGACCGTAACGACTATAGACCTAGGAACACGGCGCCGGAAGTCCTTTGGCCGCGCAGCATTACGCTCCAAGTTGTCAATCCGGTCAGTGCTCCCCTCAGCGAGAAATGGTCGAAAGAGTACAGTATATTGAAGTTAATTGTCTCAGCTAGTAAATACTAAATTACATCATACATCTATGCCCATGGAGATCCATGCTTTTACTGAGCGAGATTCAGGTAATGCGCACACTTGAACATCATGCTGACTACTAGTACTGTACTTATGGAAATGCGGGCATCGCTGATGCGCGGCGGTCGGCGATCCCATTAAGCATGGTCACCGAGCTTAGATCGCATTGCCCCGCGTCGTTATGCAGCGTGCAGCGCTCAGCGACACCGGGGAATCGGGAATGGACTTGCATGCTTGAAGCAGGCTGAGCACTAAGCAGATAGCCCAGATAATCCAGATGGTGACCGCGACACCAGAGGCCGAGATCTACTAGCATAGAATCCTGTAAGTTGTCCGCAGAGAGGGAAGTCGCACTAGCGGGCAGAACGAGATCACATAGTGTAAGTAGTCAGTAAGAGGGAAAAGAGAGAGAAATTTTGACGACTCAAATCTGGCGCATCGGGAGGTATTTGAATGGCAAAGTTTAGGGCCGGCGAAAACAGCCTCGTTGCTGAATGAGAGGATCGGTACGAGGGGATCGGCGAGGGATAACGAGCCCGTTCACGTTTTCCAAGGCCAATATAGATGCGTGCATCAGGTGCGTGCACTGTGTAAATCCTTTATCCAACAGTGATCTTCCGGCGGTAGATTACAATTACCTTGTAAGTGCTATCTAATCTCGTTACATTCGTCTGTATTCCTTTGCAATGGCTCGCCGTGCTGGGCGGCGGAATACAATCTCCGCAAGGGAGTACCTACTCCTCATGTTTTCGCTGATGAATGTCTTTCCCGGTCGATCAAGCCACACATGCCCGTGCACATATCGGTGGTCCTACTAGTCCCAGAGCTGCTCAATTCGTCTCGGACGACAGCCGCCAATTCTGCTATTGGGACTCGGACGACGGCCGCAGGTGAGTTCGTCGGTTTTATTTTCCTGTGGGATGAGAGCTGTTAAATGCGACACATAATGAGCTTTTCTAACACACACCACCCGCTGACATGTTTTCCATTCTGTCGCCACATTGTACATCATGCTGACGGTCATCATCCTACTCAGGTGATTCGTTGCTCCTTGTGAGCGGCGGGATTACTGAACACGATTAGACACTGGAAGTCGTCCAACAGCGGGCCCACCTGATTAAATCCAACCTAGCCCTTACGATGCTGGAGATGTCCATGCAAGGGGCTCGCGGAATTGTAATACAAGACATATGGTTGTTTTTTTCCGTAAGGTCTCTGTAGGTCGGACTACCTAGGTACGTAATCAGGAACATGACCATAAATGGAAATCGATAAGATAAGATATGTGTAATCAGCAACTCGGGCACGCTGTTCATGACATGACAATGACATTGAATCGAACGTGGGCCCTCATATCATGCAAAATGCTGTGCTCAATAATTTCACTCAAGTACTCAGCCAATGATTCTTCTAGTACTGGAGTAGCTTGACGATGGCTGGCAGGTCAAGAAGTTGTGCAGCAAGGCAGACGGCATCTAGCGCAAGGTGTGTTCTGTTCCCGCGCGTGTGTACGGGGAGAGATAGGGCTAACCCGAAACTAGCATGTCCTTATGCTCGCCCTTCAGCCGCTAGAACGTTGTAAAACATTGGTGAGCCCCAGCGCGCGTACCATTGGGCCGTTTACACACAGGTGAGGGCATGCCATCATGCCCGCGCATTGCTGGACCGGCCACACTTTGTCAAGCCCCTTCATGTGCCGTCAATTGTCCTGACATGCACCGTCAAGCTCCGTCACGCTCTGCGAAGGCTGTCCATGCACTGTCAAGACCCCCGCTCATTGCTGGGGCCGTGCATGCGTCGTCAGCATTGGCAGGCCAAGAGCGAGTCCAGCGCGGCTCGATCCCAGCCTCCCCCTTCGTCTTCGTGCCGGACCCATGGAACAAGGCCAGAAATATCGAGCGTGAGCCTGGCATGGCTCCTTCTCGAATGGCGCCGCCATCTTTGTATTAGCATGACCATGCCCGGCCTGTTAGCAACGAGAACGAGCCAAACGTTTGTTCTCGTGTTCTATCCTCTGCTGTGTATCAGCATGACCGCGAGCGGCTCGAGACCGATGAAAATGAACCTTTCCACGCACAGGTAGCACTTGTGCGTGGCTGCGTGCATGCGCGCAGGCATCGTATACTGCTTTCTGTATCAAAATCAATGATTTAAAAATGCTGTACATTTTTTCGTTAACGACCTCTGGGGGTGGACTAACTACCCTACCCCTAGTGCGGGATTACAATCCCGCGAGCCCCTTGTGTCCATGCCTGGTCTCGTGTGAGGGTCGTCGCGTTAATTGCACGGTAGCATGCACGGAACTAGAGCACAGTATTGTCATGGTGAGAGTGTCTCTCCTTTAATTTTTCTACGTTGAAGCCAAGGGGCTCGTGGGATTTTAAGCGCCCATAGGGGGTAGGGTAGTTAGTCCACCTGGTAGTTGCGTTGTAGGAAATATGCAGTACATGACGTAAGCTTTGATTTCGGCACGAAAATGCCATTTCGAGATACCAGTGGTGCGCCTGGACAGTATCCCAACTGCAATGGCCGAGGCAGGCAGTAACGAAACAGAAGTAAGGCAAGATTTAAGTGATATTATGTCTTGGGCACTAATATTGGACTCATAAATAGGAGGATCTGGTCGTCAATGCGGAGGGCTACGTGATATGTCCGAACTGCCAGTCGAACGTTCTCGTCGGCAATGGTGGTATCAACAACTTCAGGAAGCAGCATCTTGGAAGCAAGAAGTGTGAGAAGGACCGAAGGAAGAATGAGAAGGAGACTGCAGCAAGGCGCACTGCGAGGCCGATTACCTCGTACTTTGGTCCATCGAATTCCTTGCCCATCCCATCCACAGTATCTGCTCCGCGTCGCATCACAGCAGGCCGATCTGGAGAGAAGTCCAGGTCAGCACGGCGGCCTTGTACCACAGCGCAGCGATTACTCGAAAAGCTCAGGGACGCCATCGCACACATACCTGCATCGTTATCAGAAGGCGCTGATGATGACCACATTGCGGACTTCGCAGGAGACCCCCCGACGATCCCGAAGGAAGATGCCTGGGAGACGCTAGACCCGATGCTCAATCGGTTGGTGGGATACGGGACAACGCCAGAGGCTGTCGCACTTGAGCTGCGTCGTGGTAAGAAGGGGTTGGACGGGCTTTATCGGTATCTCACCCACTTTGTCAACGAAAATGGGGTGGAGGGGGGACTGCTCGAAGGGAAGATGGATGTGCTGTTCAAAGCCATCCACATTGTGTGAGTATATCATCAAATGCGATGCCAGAGCGAAACTCAATGTGCCCCATAGCATCACCCAGCACGGCGGTGTATGGCCTCAAGAGATAGCGCACGAAGTAATTGATGTGGACGATGAATCAGTGGTCGATGTTATCGACGTCGATGAAAATAGTATGCCGGCCAATGCTGAAGATGCAGCAGTATCCAGGAGTGTTGCGCGCCATCCCACATCTGACAACGACGTTATTCTCGTTGAGCGTCCGGCAAGTTCAACGTGTACTGGCATCGTGCTTACCTTTCCCCCGGGACAAACAGCAAATTCATCCTACCCATTCATGCTGCATGACACGCGAGGCGGCCTCCCATGGGACTACGAATGGCGAAACGGTGTCATGACAATCTGGGCACGATCATGTACAGGAGCAGCTGTCGCAGGCGATCTACGATGTTTGTCATGTCGTGAACTTGAAGACAGTTCGCTGCTGGAAGGAGTCGTCGATCGAATCAAGAACGGCGTTCATGAGAATGCACCATTCGCTTTTCATGGGCTTGGCGCGTTGATGGTTCTCATTCGGCGGAAGAATGCGAGCCTCGACGACCTTCGGCTCCGTCGCCTCAATGACGCACGGAAGCTTATCGGCCGTGCAGGAGTTATCGACCAGTACAAGCAGATGCTCTTTGCGTTGTCGAGCTCCAAGATCCCGCGCATTGATCGCGTGTTACGCGCAGGATTTAACCGGCATATGGGGATCCATGGCATGTTAGAACTCGTGAAGAAAGCAGCAAATGGAACTTACCACCCGAAGAGCTTTGACGAGGAGGATGATCTGCAAGCGCTGCTGTTACTGAGGCTTGGCGGTACTCGAGTTGCAAACATCGCTCACAAGATGTTTGCTACGCCAGCCGCTGCTACTATCCGACGCCGACCCACGATTCCTTTCCTTCTCCCATCGCCGGGCTTCCCACAGCTATCTGAGATTGAGAAGAACATTGAGTCGTGTTTTGAAGCCCTCAAGGATATCGATTTTCTGAAGCTAGTGGCTGTCATCCATGGCGTCGTTATGTTCGATGAGATAGCAACCGAGCAGCGGACACGATGGGATGACCAAAGTAACAAGTTTCTAGGGATATGTCGTGAGCACGGGTACAAGACAATGCTCGACTTTGGGAGTAAGAAAGACCTGGAGATGTTGTTCGAGGATCTGGATCGCGGTGAGGTGCATCTTGCATCAGACGTTAGGCGCTCTTTCCCCGTTCATGTAATGCAGCCTTCTCACGATTTTTTGTCTGATAGGCCACAGTCGGTGCACTCGGACTGTTAGCTGCTGAATCACGTCTATATAGTGCACGTCCAATGCTTGTCTCCGGCAGCTGCAAGCGAGAGAATGCTCAGCAACATGTGTTGTTAATCCAGACAACAATTGATGCCGTTAATCGCAAAGCAACCCTTACAAAAACAAGAATCGTGTCGCTCGCGTCCGATGGCGAAGCTCGACGAGGTAGAGCACTCATTAATCTCACATTTAAGAGAGCTCTTGAACCCTCCTCCCCGATATTTGACTTGCTGTCGCCTCTCCCACTCATGGACCTTCATGTTGGAGACGACGATATCACTCCGGACAAGGATTACAAGCACGTTTTCAAGTGCCTTCGAAATGCGCTTCTCCGTAACAAGGGTATCCGTGTCTGCGGTGTATGGCTCACTCCGTCAATCATTCAAACTCATCTTCAAGATGCTGGCCATAGTGCGATGCATATACGGTTGCTCTTCAACCCTGAAGATAAGCAGGATGTGGTCTTAGCCTATAACCTACTGAAGGATATCTGGACTTTACCTCCACCATCTGATTCCGGTAACCGACGGCTGGGATTTTCAGCTGCGCGGGAGGCGTTGAGGATCTTTGGGAAGCTCTGTTATTGCTTGGTATATCCATATGTCTGTGTCGACTTTTCGCTCACAGAGCAATTGGAACATCTCAGCGCAGCTGCTCATCTCGCGCTAGCCCTGTATTCTCAAGACGAGGCTCGCGGTGACTTTGTTCCTACAGCGCTCTATATTGATATTATGCTCATGATCAAGAACGCATACTTTTGTGTCGCAAAGGCCAAGGCTGATCTTCCGAACAGCCAATTCTTCTTAATTCTTCTAGGCACGGATAGGCTGGAGACGTTGTTTGGAATACTCCGTACCATGGTTGGCAACGACACCAATCTCGACATCTTGCAACTCGCACTTCGCCTCTCGGGAACGACCGACGTTGCAAATATCCTCGCTCGATATCCAGAGTGGGATAAGGGACCACGACGACTTCGTCTTCCGACTGTTTCACGAGACTCAATGGCAGTCCCTGATGCCGCTGATCATATAAACCCGCGCTCGTGGAGAGCTAACACCTATGTATCTGAGGTGTCCCTCGAAAGCTGCTGGAAGTATGGGCGCCGTCTCATTCAAGACTTGCATCCATTTACTTCCGCCATCCTCTCGCAGGTAGATGCTGAATACAATGCATCAATCCTTGCGCCTAGAGGAGTGCTCCTCTTTGACTTACCAAATGTCGAGCCACCAGAGGCTGAAGAGCACGAGGGAATGCCGACTGAGAGGCAGAAGCAAACAACTGGCGCGAAATGGATGGCTTGCGAGAGCTGGAGGACGCCGCGGCTGAGGTTGATTGGAGTATTGAGAGCATGGCCGAGCGATCTTTTACAAAGGCAATCGACGTTGACGGGAAAGGGAGCATGGTCAACAAGGCTCGAGCACTCGCCATGCGGTTCAAGTATAACAAGACCTCAGGCTCAACTGATCGTTTGCGCCGTGTACAGCAAGAAGGACGTTACAAGCCCGTTTCTTTCCTTGTCGATGGGCCCGACTTTGATAGCTCTCATGGGCCTTCGGTATTAATTCATGATCCCATCGCTACGCTTATTTCTTGCGAGCAGCAGTTCTTTCTCTGCATTGCCGAGGTCAACGGGATCTGGATTGACTCGAAACCTGCTGATGAAGTCCCCATTGGTCTCCTGTCAGAGAAGACCGTCAAGCTCTCCTATCAAGTACTGAAGCTTGTTCCGACATCCACAGATGACGAAGAATCAACGAAGTACGACTGGCGATCTTCCCATCTACTGTTTCTCACCTGTAAGAGTCCTGGTGCTCTTGTTGAGCCAGTCAACCCGCTGCTTTCGACACGCATTCCCACAGAACCGTACCATCTTTATGAAAGCGGCATGTTGATGGCTCTCGCATCTAGCCTTCATGACCGGATGACACAAAGTCACTTGGACTCGGTGCCTCGGGCGAAGAGTACTGATGACTTCCCTTACCGAGAACGATCAGGTTTGGACTTCCTATTCAAACTACAGCACTATCGTAAGCTAACGGAGGCTTTTTTAATAGGCAAGGCTTGTTTTGTTACTGAAAGGAATGACGACATCCGCAGCGCAATACCAAATACGTGTCCGCAATGTCCGTCACCAGTCATTTTTGATTCCGGTCAACGCGCCCTTCAGCATGTCGGAAGCCATATATTGCATGACAATTCGGTCGACCGGAGTCTTGAGCCATGCGGCTTGTGTCTTCGCCCCTTCTCACTCTGTCAAATCTTCCTGCAACGGTCACGCGGGCGAAATGGGAATTTAACAATCGATTCATGGAAAAGTACATGCCATAATTTGATCAGCTTCTCCTATGGTGTTGCTGCGGCATCCTCCCCCTCATCGCCTTGCACAAATGTACCAGTAATCTGCCCGTTATGCTCTCGGACTGATCCTGCTGTCTGGAAGTATAATCTCAAGGAGCACTTCAAGCGTGCGCATCCAGGAGCGTCACTAAAGGGATACGAGCAGCTCTGGACTTTGACGGGCTTGGAGTTATACGAAATGAAGAGGATCTGGAAAAATCGTCAGAAGCAACGGAAAAAGCGTACGGCAAAGAAGAGCAACGCACCTCTTGTTATATCAGAAGCACACAGCTCCCGATTGGCCCTCAGGTGAGAACCCATCAATCCCCCGCAATGCAGTAACTTAGGTGGCTGTAGCAGCAATCAAAACGATGAAGCCAGCGCTGATGACGCCAGTCCCGATGGAGCCAGCACTGACGAAGCTAGCGCTGACGAAGCCATCGCTGACGAGATCAGCACCGACGAGGCCAGCGCCGACGAGGCCAGCGTCGACGAAATCAGCACCAATGAAGCCAAGGATGATGGATTGGAAGACTTGTACGAGGGTACGTTGTCGAAGAACGCAGAGAGCATTCCCGAAGCAGTCGGATTGGGTGGTGGTCAAAATGAGGCCAAACGAGACAACTATGTGACCAGTGAGACTCCGGATCCACCACATGGCAGAAGAGACCCTTCAGGACAACTTAGGCAATACAGAAGCACAGCAGACTCACCAAGACCCGAATCCCCGACAAGCAGGACTACGGGTGCCTCCAATATCGACACGATAGCGCATTATGAACCAGGCGCGGCAACGTCAAGCGACGCATCTGTAATGCTTGGTCAAAGCCGTTCGGGAAGAAAGCGAAAAGGAAGAGGGATGGAAGGGATAACCCTATGCCTCTGTGGCGAGCAGGCTTCACCTGCAGGTGGGGACACGGTGCAATGCAGGAAGGCGGGCTGTGAAACGCAATGGGTAAGTTAAATGCCCACTCTCACTATTCTAAGCCCAATGACGACGTACCAACTGTTTACAGTATCACCTGCATTGTGTCGAGTTGGATGAAGCACCCAAGTATTGGACCTGCGAGGCATGCAGTCAAGGTCGAAGGGGAAAACGACGTAGGGACTGAGACAATTGCAGTGATTGCGGGGCTAATGCGGGGACGTCGTATCTAATCTTATCTATTTCCATATTTAGACATGTGCCTGATTACGTACCTACCTAGTCCTACCTCTAGACCCCTTGGCCGAAAAATCAACCATATGTTTTTCATTAAAATCCCGCGAGCCCCTTGATCACAAGTACCTCGAGACAGGGAATATTTTGTAGGGCAGATAAGAGATCAGGGACGTGAAGGGTGTAGTTCGTGAGAACTAGGTATTGAAGACTGGGTCCAGAGAGTTGTGGCCAGATGCGTACGCTATTAAGACGAAGAATCCTCAAACGAGGCATGTTGCCGCCAAAAAGTGATGCAAAGCGGGCCGTCATGCCCAAGTTTTGATATGGATGATGGTAAAATTCCTTCGTGGTTGACAGTGAGAGCCGCTCCAGATTCATAGCGGCAGATGGGAACTCTTTCACGAGTCTAGATGGAGCGTACTTGGAAGTGAAGGTGACATCAAATGTGCGCAATCTATCCATTCGAGATTCCAAGGCTCGTGATAAGTATGTATTCTCGAAATCCATGTGGACGTAGATGTCGAGAGGAGCATTCCTAGACCTCTGAAGCACAGCATTTAGATGTGGAAGCAAAGCCGGGTTGTACAGAGTCCATAAAGCCGGCGAAGAAATGGCAAGCTGTCTCCACCATTTGCATACACAGGAGACCATGGAGATCGTTTCGCCACGGCCAGCGAAGGAGAATATGAGCAACAAAATCTCGGGGGGTATACGGTTGATTGTCCGACAGTCGTTCATGAGCTTGGCGTACTGCTTTGAAACATGCTTCAAGAGCCTTTCGATTCGAATCATCTGACCGTACAACGAAATCACTGGTCAGATCCGGCTCAGCGAAGGCGAGAAATAGAGAACTGACAATATCCCGATTCCAAGTGCTCATCTCGCACTTTCCGACGCGCCGCGCTACCGCGCTCGTCGTAATTTTGTCAACGGACTCGACGAGATTGAGCAAAGAGAAGATGGAGGAATCGAGTGACATTTCGCGATGCTGGACTGATTAAGAGGAGGAATTAGTTTCGCATTTGTGGCCCACAGAATGCAGCCTGACGAATTAGCTCACCTAGGATAGCTGCGATTTGTCGGACAAGTCGATAATTCCGAGATACGGTGCGATAATAGACACTGGCCGATCAACCTAAGAGCGTTGGCCGTAGAATGTGGGTAGACGATGGTGGTCCTTGTAGCGGTTGAGTGCAACGTCTGCAGGCGGTCTGTTTCTGGATTTGGCACGCCGCATGCGGCACGCCTCATGTCTGCACTGCAGGCGCAGAGCCCTCCGGCGCCAGCATGATATCGATGGATCGAGCAAGGGGCTCGCGGGATTGTAATCCCGCACTAGGGGTAGGGTAGTTAGTCCACCCCCAGAGGTCGTTAACGAAAAAATGTACAGCATTTTTAAATCATTGATTTTGATACAGAAAGCAGTATACGATGCCTGCGCGCATGCACGCAGCCATGCACAAGTGCTACCTGTGCGTGGAAAGGTTCATTTTCATCGGTCTCGAGCCGCTCGCGGTCATGCTGATACACAGCAGAGGATAGAACACGAGAACAAACGTTTGGCTCGTTCTCGTTGCTAACAGGCCGGGCATGGTCATGCTAATACAAAGATGGCGGCGCCATTCGAGAAGGAGCCATGCCAGGCTCACGCTCGATATTTCTGGCCTTGTTCCATGGGTCTGGCGCGAAGACGAAGGGGGAGGCTGGGATCGAGCCGCGCTGGACTCGCTCTTGGCCTGCCAATGCTGACGACGCATGCACGGCCCCAGCAATGAGCGGGGGTCTTGACAGTGCATGGACAGCCTTCGCAGAGCGTGACGGAGCTTGACGGTGCATGTCAGGACAATTGACGGCACATGAAGGGGCTTGACAAAGTGTGGCCGGTCCAGCAATGCGCGGGCATGATGGCATGCCCTCACCTGTGTGTAAACGGCCCAATGGTACGCGCGCTGGGGCTCACCAATGTTTTACAACGTTCTAGCGGCTCTGAAGGGCGAGCATAAGGACATGCTAGTTTCGGGTTAGCCCTATCTCTCCCCGTACACACGCGCGGGAAAAACACACCTTGCGCTAGATGCCGTCTGCCTTGCTGCACAACTTCTTGACCTGCCAGCCATCGTCAAGCTACTCCAGTACTAGAAGAATCATTGGCTGAGTACTTGAGTGAAATTATTGAGCACAGCATTTTGCATGATATGAGGGCCCACGTTCGATTCAATGTCATTGTCATGTCATGAACAGCGTGCCCGAGTTGCTGATTACACATATCTTATCTTATCGATTTCCATTTATGGTCATGTTCCTGATTACGTACCTAGGTAGTCCGACCTACAGAGACCTTACGGAAAAAAACAACCATATGTCTTGTATTACAATTCCGCGAGCCCCTTGGGATCGAGGCAGATGGCGTAAAAGCATTGACATCTTCGCAGAAGATCTGGAGCAAGTACCTGAAAACAATGCATGTTCTCAGCAGTAAAGTACGTTGTCTCGGAGTCTTCATTCACAACGTAGAGTTGAGTAATGTGAGTTGATCCAGTGGCTTGAGGGAGATAGAACGAAATCCGTCGCGATGCACGTCGACAGGAATCACGTGTTCAAAACATACCATCACGCATGAATAAACCACATTTATGGCTGGCCGCAGCATGATGTCGAAACGATACACCGGTCAGAGCCAGCAAGATCAAAAACAACATACACAGGCTGCACATCGCATGTATCAACTAGCAACGGGAACCAACTGCGCCTCCTGCTGCGTGTCTGCCGGTGGGGCCGTCAGTCATACAGCGCGATCGAATTCATCGGGCAATCGGACTTACAAGTGCACGGCCCAACGAGCTTGTTTCGCTTTCGGCTCAGTGGCTGTATCGGCGCCCTTGGTGCACAGAGCAAGTGCTTCCGGTCGAGTGGTGAAACCGGTATGACGACCCGTGCCTCCTATGCCCAGCATGATATCGCGTCGCATCCGCGAACCTTCTCCGGCCTTGTGTAGTCACCGCGCGCCCCTCTCGCATTACGAGGACACTGCAGGTTGGGAAGTACGTCTCGGTAAACCATGAACTAGCCTTGCCGCCGGGAGTAGCGGAAGCAAACTGCCTCCGCTTTTGGACGCGGAGCCGATGCGACACGGCGCGAGACGAGCGCAGCAGCGCGGAAACGGACGCCGAGGGGCTTTCGTTCACCATATAACGCGACCTGAGGCTGACCGTCTATCCGTCCATACTTATGACCATGGCCACCGTCGGTCGCAAGGAGTTCGAGATTCCGCTAAATGAGGGCCTGTACCATCTCGAGCCTGAGGAAAAGGAGTTCTTTGGCCGCTGGACTGGGATCCACGACGAGGAGGAGCTGAAGCGGCATATTCTGGACTGCCAGACTAAAGCTTACGCCGTACGTTTTCGTTTACCTTATTTTCTCCAAGTCTTGATCGAAATCCGGTATCACCGCCTAGATCTTCCCGTATCCATGCATCCGGATCTTTTCATTTTTGAGGTGCGCCAGATACGCTGGGCTTTCGACGAGGCTCGATGAGTGACACTGTATTCACAGACTGAGGATCATGAACCTGCCTGGATACCAGGGCCTCCTGAAGCTCGGCCGGGAGCGCAAAGACGCCATCTTCATCGAGTTCGCCGCGTGCTGTAAGCCCTCCCCTCACCGAACATCTCTCCTTGCTAACTCACATACGTCTCCAGTCGGCCAGGAACTTAGGAAAGTCGTCCAAGACGGCTTCCCGCTCGAGAACATCGTCGCCACCGACGTAAACCCCGGTACGCCCTCCTTCCATCTCACTTCCCAATTACCGACCCGCACCAGGCTACTGGGAGCTCGGCCACCAGCTGTTCAACTCCACCCAGCAGACCTTCCCCGTCCCCTTCGTCCCCGCCGACATCTTCAACGACACGGACCTCGCGCCCGCCGCGCCCGCCGCCACCCCGCCATCCACGCCGCACCCCGACCTCCGCGCGCTCCGCACGCTCACGCCGCTGCACGGGCGCGCCGCCGCGATCCACGCCGCGTCCTTCTTCCACCTCTTCTCCGAGGACGCACAGCGCACCGCCGCGCGCAAGCTCGGCGCGCTGCTCTCCCCGGAGCGCGGGAGCATCATCTTCGGCGACAATATCGGCCTGCCGCACAAGGGCCGCCTGCGCGACGTGCGGCAGGACGCGCGCTGGGATACCTTCTGCTATGGGCCGGAGAGCTGGAGGGAGCTGTGGGACGGGGACGTGTTTCCGAAGGGGAGTGTCAGTGTCCAGGCGGAGCTGACGGAGTTGGCGATTGTGGAGGAGCCGGGGAAGCCGCCGCGCGTGCTGCCGTTTATGGTGTGGTGTGTTACGAGGTTGTAGGGTGGCGAGCTGGGATGTCTGATACGGAACTGAAGTCTTCAGGTTGGGCTCAGAACGAACAATTTTATGCTTCATAATGAAATATGATGTCTGCAGATGTCAAACATAAGAACGCGCAATGCACCGTTTGGAAAGTAACAATGTGTATTGGGCGACACGTACCTAGTGAGCACGCGAAAGATGCAGAGCCTGCCAAAATCAGCTGATGCCTTACTAGTCGGGTTCTCGAGACCGAAAAGAGGGCATGCCATCAGCGCTCAGTCGTCTGCTAGGAAAATTGACCTCCAATTCGACCCTATGTTATCCCACTCGGCTACAACATGCCGTATGTCTCCCTACGCACCACCTTGCCAACTCCGCTCCAGAGCCTTCCGAAGCGAGAGTGCAGACTCACCATCACGATCGCAAGGACTGCACCTCTACATAGATACCGCAGCACAGTTTATGAACATAAACGAGGGTGACGGAATACATGTCCGAGTGGCATGTGGAATAAGCAAGGTCAAAAATATCCGAAGGGTATATCACTGCGCCAGACGTCTCAGCACGCACCAACACATAGAGCATGCACGACGCACCTCGTCCAACTGCGCTCTAAAAGTGATACGTAGGCTGCGCACCGCGCACGCGCACGCGCCCGTCCTTCAAGCGCTCCGTGATGATAGGGCTCGCCGCAGGGCGGAACTTGTGCTCCTTCGAGTACCTGCGCACCACGCATCAGCCCTTCCCCACCACGCACAGAAAACAGGAGACGCACCGATGGGCGTGCACGACTTTCGGCTTGGCGGCCTTCTGGTACGGGTTGCGGATGGCGAACGAGAGCCAGAACATGAACGCGATGAACACGAGCAGCGCGACGCGCTTCCAGACGGCGGGCGTCGGCTGGTCGAAGCGCGGGTCGTGCGGCGGTGCGGGAGCAGGGGGCGCACGACCGTAGTCGTCGTCGTCGTCGTTGGTGGGGGTGGTCGGGAGGCGTTCGTAGCGTGCGGAGGACATGATGCGAGGCTGGGGAGGAGATGGTGGTTGGTAGGGAAAAAGGCGATTATGTCAGCTGGTGCTGCGTTGTGGGCGCCAGTGGTTTCAGATTTCGGCTTTGAAGCATCTTCCCATCTGCTCAAGCCTCTATTTCTCAGCTTTCCGCACCACAGTTCCTTGTGTTGCTCATAGCACATCACTTCCTGACCAAACGAATTTGTGGCATCGCGCGGTGTATGTGGTTTATAGCAAATTGTCAGCTCTTACAACGTTAGCACACTCAAAACCTCCATTCGAAATGACTACGATGCTCAGACAGTTAATGTGCCTCGAAAATCCTAACAACCGTAAGCCTTGCAGATCTCATTAAATGCCGTTGCCGTCGGCCCACTACAAGGATCGGTAACAACTGTCCGACAGCCTATCAAGAGGCAGAAAAGTGAAAGTGTGTGTTAAGTAAATTGCGCTGTTTCTGTGGGGGTTGTGCGGTGCCACGTTTGCGTTAGAAGCTTAGACACCTCTTTCCAGAATGTGTACAGCCATACGGTGTTTTTTATGCTGAAGGATGCTTGAAGCTTGAAGGAGGGTGCTAAATCCTGTTGTAAAAGGGATAGGGCGCACGGTCGCTGTTGTTATTGTCGAATATCAATATCAACTAAAATATATGAATAGCCATTTTTTCGAACGACGCAGGAGTTCCTCGGCGGTCCCGTCTTGGATGTGGAGGGAGAAAGGGCGGTCCCACAAGCGTCCACATACGCGGAATTGGAAAGGCTGCACCGCCACTACTTAGGCGCCCGGCCCCGACAACACCACAACGCTGCGTGGAGGCTCCTTGTCTTCGCTCCCCCAGCCTCTTGTCTCCAGGATACGCCCTGCCCTCGAAACGGGCCCATGTCTTGTTCTCCAAGGGACAAGACACCATAAATACCACCCTTTCTGCCCGACCTCGACTGACATCGCTAATCTCTAGAGCCTCGAACCAGCGCCTCGACTCCACGCATTCTGTAATATACTACACGGTGACCGCAGCCCCGCCCGCAGACGCACAGCACGATCCACGGCCATCGCCCACCCCAAACCCATGGCAGACCCGCCGCAGACGCCGTCCCACCCCTCTCCTTATCGCCCGCCCTCCGCACCGCCCCCCTCCGCATCGAGCATCGAGAGCTTCATGACCGCCCCAGGCACCCTCCCCGACGGCAGCACGCCCACTCCGCGCGGCGCGTCGCCCGCCTCCGCCTTCGACGAGGACGAAGACGAGGACGAGGCCGTCTACGAGGACGCGCGCGCGGCGTTCTCCGCGCCGGCGCTTACGACCGTCGCGGCGCCGACGGACACATCGCCCGTGCCTGCTGCGGGCGCGCCTGCCCGGGCGCGCCGCCGGAGCGCGCGGCAGCACGTCGGGCGCGTGTTCAAGGCGCTCGGGTTCGGGCGCGACAACAAGGCGCGCAAGGCGCTCGTCTCGCTCGTCGGCTCCGTGCTGCTCGACGTCGCCCAGGTGTGTGCGCTCTTTACCCCCCGTATCGTTTCCGTGCGACCTCCGGCGCTTACGAGATGTAGATCATCACCATCATTGTGCTGCTCGCGGTCGCGGCGCACCGGCCCAGCCCGACGATCCCGGGGATGAACGAGTGGACTGCGTGCGGGAAGCCGCTTGGCGTGTGGGATGCGCTGTGGGCCGGCCGGCTCGCGGCGAACGTCGCTCTGCGGGCGTGGCGCTGGCGGCTGGACCGCGCGCGGCGGACGCGGTGCGTGCTTTCTTTCTGTATTTGTACATTGCTCACGCGATTTCAGGCCGGCCGATGCAGAGTCGGGCGCTGGGGAGGGGGCGGCGGCGACCCAACGAAGGCGGAGGAGGCGGCAGATGCGGAGGGCGGCGAGTGATGATACCGATGCGGAGGACATGACGGCCGAGCCTCAGACGCAAGAGCAGCTATACCCCGCCATGTATTCCCGGTGCGTCTTGCGTCCTCTGCAGTTAGATTGACGCTGAATTAAGGCAACGCAGCCTGACACTAATCCGCTCGGTGTTCACGCTCGTGTGGTTCGTCCTCGCGCACGTGTTTTTATATACCTCGACGAATACCTGCCGCTTCGCGGCGCCGCATCTATGGTATCTCACGCTCGCGCTGCTGTGTGTGACCTATGTCGCGATCGCCGAGGTCCTGCTCATCGCGCTCGTCGTCTTCATCCTCGGCCCGCTCGTCTTCGTGCGTCCTTATCACCCTTCAAACTAACACGCACACTAACTCGTGCTACAGCTCGGTTACAGCATCGTGCTGCTCTGCCTCGGCCGGCACCCACTACAGCACCCCGGCATCCTCCGCCCCGAAATCGGAAAGCTCCCGCGCTCCGTCGTCGACGCGATCCCGCTCGTCATCTACATCCCCGCGCCGCCCGACGACAACACCACCTCACCCCCCTCCCCCTCCCCCTCCACCAGCCCCACATCCTCGCCCCGGCCCTCAACACCCACAAAGCCCGAAGCCGCACACACGTACCCGCCCAACTCGCCTCCACCACCGACCCCGCCCCGCCGGCGCCCGCTCTTCGCGTGGCTCAAACGCAAACCGAAGCACACTCCCGCAGAGAAGGAGAAGGGCGCAGGCGCGGGAGCAGGCAAGGCGGAGGAGCACGGCGGCCCAAAGACGTGGGAGGACAACTGGGCGCGCGGCGCATACCCGTTCGTGCGGCTCGAGGGGAACCGCGCGGCGTGCGCGATCTGCCTGATGGACTTCGAGGCGCCGCCGCGCGCGGGGGAGGCGCCTGTTTCTGGGGACGTGGACGCGCCGCGCGAGGAGGTGCGGGCGGAGGCG
The DNA here is from genome assembly GCA_003675405.1 of Hericium coralloides. Classification (NCBI taxonomy): domain Eukaryota; kingdom Fungi; phylum Basidiomycota; class Agaricomycetes; order Russulales; family Hericiaceae; genus Hericium; species Hericium coralloides. Next base: position 393,606 of record QUOP01000201.1, on the reverse strand, counting down.
GCGGGGGAGGAGGGTGTGGAGGCGGGGGGTCCGAAGCTGGAGGATGCGGGGGAGGGCGTGCAGCCGCTGCGGCTGCTTGAGTGCGGGCATGTGTTCCACGTGCGTGTTTTGTTTCCGTGTTTGCGAGGTGGTGTTGATGGTGTGCGACAGAAAACGTGCCTCGACCCGTGGTTGACGGACGTGTCGGGGCGCTGTCCGGTGTGCCAGCGGCCTGTGGAGGTGAAGGAGGGCTCGCCGGGGCCGGAGGAGGGCCGGAGGAGGAGACGGAGGGGACGGCGGCGCGAGGGGCAGGAAGGGACGTGATTGGGTTTTCTACTGGCTGGTGACTGAGTTAATGGTTGGCTTGTTCATTGTTGTACACTTACTTACCCATATGACCCCAAGGCTTTGGAGGACTGGTTGAATACAGATTTATAGTCGCATTGGATTGGGGAGGCAGGATTGTCTGAGACGTTGAAAAAGACAGAAGTATTGATCTGAACGTGAGGCTCTCCCTGAATAGATTTAAATAAGAAAAGAGGCGCTGAATGGCAGGTCTTCTCGAGGCAGAGTAGATGAGACTCGGCCTCCGTGCCTCAGGATCGTCTGCTGGGCATTCTAGTGAGTCCGTAAGGGATCTTCAGATCTAACAAACGGGTCACTACTCTCCAGACGGGAATAGAACGGTCGCGACTCGCGTGACACGCGGGTGAAGGCTGCAGCGGAGTGACGTGAGAATGGCATGCCTGGATCCATTTGGCTTGCTCCCGTTGACTTGCCTGGCACGCTTCGACGGTCGTCGATGTGGGTGCATACATCCACCTGGGTCCATACATGGAGAGAGCTATATTTATGTACGACGTCAGGATGATGATTGGCGTGCTGGACCGCCGGCGGGAGGTCGGGTGTTGCACGGAGCAATGTGAAGCGCGAAGAGCCCGAGTCGGTCTTCGTTGGATTCTTGATCATGAAACGCCGTTTCCTGTCCGTAACTACGGTTGACGGATCCACCGCAAGTCCTCAGACATCCCTCGCTGTTTCGTTCGTTCATTCACTCGTTCCTAGTCCCGTGGGCGTGCGAAAGCGAAATCTGGATAGCCGGACGCATTTTACGTCAGCAAAATTACCAAAAGAAGCGAGGAAAAGACTGAATCTAGATCGCGGAGGTATTTGACATCCATAAATGACCAAAAGAAGGCGTTGGGTCAGCGCTGGTGAGTCAAGCGCCAGGCTGTTGGCTTGACGCGCTGGTTCTCCTCGACGTCCTGCTGCTCTCCAGCCCCACACGCACGACAGCCACATAAAATGCGGCGTCTCCAAGGTCTGTCGTACTTTTTCTCCCGTTCGCGTCTTTGTTACTGCGACACCCTTGGCATTGCACGTCTGACCACGCGTTCTGACTAGCAGATCAAATTTCGCCCAGTTCTCAATTGGCCCAGAGAAACGGGCGGATTGAACGGCCTGTAGGTCGTGCTCCAACTGCATCATGTCTCAATTCCGACGCCTCTCAGATTTTCCGGCTGTTCGCCTCGCGCACGCCCATATACCCTCGCAGGGCGCTGCATCTCCGACCTGACCTCCACGCGCCCCACCCGCGCGCCTTCTATCGCTGATCAGTGACAGGTTTGTGGTTTGTCGTACTTCCCCGCTGCTTGTGTGCCCATCCACCTGAGCATTGACAATGCAACAGCAGCAATGGACCCCGAGAAGCCGCACGCGAAGCGCACAAGCCCCGCCTCCACGCTCCAGGAGCAGCGCGATCCCGGGCCCGCCGCGTCCCCGCAGATCCCGCCGCCGCCGCCGCTCCCGTGGTACACCGAGGGCTTCTTCCGCACGACGCATCCCGCCGTGCGTCGTGCGCGTGTCGCGTACCTCAGGGTCATCGCGCTCGCGACGCTCCTCATCATCCTTACGATCCTTACCGTCCTCTCGATATACTGGGGCGCGATGTGGCACCCGACGGACCACGTGCACAATCTGACTGGCTTTATCGTGGTGCGTTTGCTTTTGTGGGGATTCGGGCGTGGGGTGCTGATGTTTGTGCTGGTAGGATTATGATGGTGGGCAGGTGGGCGCGTTCGTCACGCAGGCGTTCATGAACCAGACGGGGCTGCCGACCGAGATGGACTGGCGCGCCGTGCCCGCGAGCACGTTCGCGGACGAGGCGGCGATCGTCCATGCGCTCGTCGAGGAGCATGCGTGGGCGATTGTGGCGAGTGCGCGTGTTCTCCTTTGTCCTCGTCGTCATGTCGTCTGAAGCGCTGGTACGGCAGTCAATTCAGGCGCGACGGATCGCTTGATGGCCGCAGTCGCGGCAGGGGATGCGTCGTACAACGGCTTCAGCGCGGTCAGTGTGTTTGCGGAGCAGGCGCGCAACGAAAACGCATAGTACGTCCCCGCTTTTCTTTCGGACTTGTTCGCTGAGTTATGGGATGCAGTGATCAAACTATATTGCCCACTGTATGCGTTTTAATTTGGCATTTTCGTCTATGGCTATTGAACGGTTGTAGATACAAGAGATCTTGCAGCAGGCATCGCAGCGCTTCGCGATGCGCTTCACCCAGCAACTGCTCTCCTCGAACCAGAATATCACGAATCTGGCGTCCAGCGCGCCGAGTGTGGTCCTGCAGCCCATCGGGTACGCGGTCAACAATGTGCGGCCGTTTGATGTGCCTGTGTGCGTTCTTAGTTCTGGTCGTGCGACGCATATATCTGAAATTACTGAAACGCCAGGGCATCTGCGGTCGACTTCGTCGGGCTGATATACCTGCTTATCCTCGCCGTACGTCGCATCTCCCATTGCGCTGATCACGCGCTAATTGCCCATTCCCCCGCTAGTATATCCTCACCGTATGTCCCGCGACCCATCATGTCGAAATAATGCATCTTATACCTCGCGTGGCACGTCCAGCTCTTCCACTTCGGCGCTCGCGCCGCGATCCAGGACCGCCTCGCGCTCCGCTCACTCTTGCTCATGCGCATAGTCACACCCGTCATCGCCTACTTTATCATCTCCGTGCGTCTCCCTCTGCAGCCCCACATCCGTACCTAACCTCGCGCAGTGCTTTTACAGCCTGCTGAACCTCGCGTTCCAGGTGCCGTTCAACCGCTGGTGAGCTAGCTATTACACCTCCGACGCGGGGCGGAGAGTTGACTTGTACGACAGGTATGGCCACTCGGGCTTCGTGATATACTGGATGATGTCCTGGCTCGGCATGGCCGCTCTGTACGTCCCGCCGCCCTCTCTTCTTCTCCCCATCTACTCTACACTCACCAAATACGCAACGCAGCGGCCTCGCAGTCGAAGCGATGATCACGCTGGTCACGGTCCGCTTCGTGCCCTTCTTCCTCGTGCTGTGGCTCATCGGTGCGTGCCGTCCGGCCGTGGAGTATGAGAAATGGGAGACACCGACTGACGTGCGGCGGGCGTGCGGGCGCACAGTGAACGTCTCGGTGTGCTTCTACCCGATCCCGCTGCTCCCGGGCGTCTTCCGCTACGGCTACGCGACGCCGTTTTACAACGTGCAGCGCGCGGTGCGCACGATCGTCTTTGGGACGAAGAACCAGCGTGCGTTTCCCCTTTCTTTTCTCTTCGTTTCGACGCGTGCTGATGCGAGGGCAGTGGGCCTGAATTTTGGGGTGCAGGTTGCGTGGATCGCGGTGTCGCTCGTGTCGATTGTGATTTTTCAGGCGGCGCGGCGGTGGGAGGGGCGGCGGCTGCAGGAAAGGGGGGTGAAAGGGGAGGCGTAAGCAGCGGCGGGTAGGGTTGGATGTGTGTACGTATACCACCGATCTAATGCATTTATTTTCGACATTGTGGTCAGAATCTGTCCATTGAAGTAGACTAACTGTACAGATCCAAACACACTATTCAACAGGGCCAGGCCACATCGTTTCCGCGTCTGCGCGCCGACGCGCCTACACCCGCGTCACGCACCAATGCAAAAACGGCACCTGCTCGTCCGCCCCACCGTCCCCCATCCCGCGCAGCGTCCTCTCCTTCAAGAACGCCTCGACGCGCACCGTGCCCTTCGGGAACACGCCCCCGTCCCACAGCGCCGCCCAGCTCGCGGGCGAATGGCAGAACAGCGTCCAACCGGCCGTGCGCATGACGCCCTCCTCCGCGCCGCCGACGTGGTCGCCGAAGACGATGCTCCCCGGCGTGGGGCTGAGGAGGCCTGCGAGCTTGCGCGCGACGCGCGCTTGGGTGGCTTCGTCGAAGAGGTGGAAGAGGGACGCGGCGTGCAGCGCGGTCGCGTGCCCGCGGAGGGGCGCGAGGGATGTGAGAGCGGGGAGGTGGGGCCGCGGGGCGGGCGCGGGCGCGCCGGTGGCGAGGGGCGGGGCGGGCGGGAGGGCGGTGTCGGAGACGACGTCGGCGGGGACGAGGGGGACGGGGAAGGTCGCCGGTGTGCTGTTGAAGAGCGCGTGGCTGAGGTCCCAGTAGTCTGCGCGCTGATCAGCGGTGCAGGGGGAGGTGGGGGGAGGGCGCACTGGAGTGCAGGTCGGTGGCGACGACTTTGTCGAGCGGGAAGCCGTCGTAGATGGCGCGGCGCAGTTCTTGGCCGACTAGGCGCGGGAGGTGAGTCGGGGGATGGGGGGAGGGAAGGGGACGTACAGCAGGCGGCGAACTCGACGAAGAGCGCGTCAGGGCACTCGCGGCCCATCTTCAGGAGCGCCTGGTACCCGGGCATTTCCAGAATCCGCAACCTACACACACAAGTCAGCCTCCTACCTCCCCCATAACCTCTTCGCGTACCGCAGGAACGAAAACAGGCGGATGCACGGGTAGGGATGGACCTAACCAGCAGTCAGTCTCAGCCTGAGACACAGTGGACGCAGCGGGACGCAACGCACGGCGTACGCCTTCGCCTGGCAGTCAAAGATGTGCCGCTTGAGCGCCGCGTCGTCGCGGATGCCAGTCGAGGCCGCGAAGAACGCCTTCTCCTCGGGCGTGGGGTCGTACAACGCGGGATCGAGCTCGAGGCGCGGGCCCGCGCCGACAACCGCGCCCGTGTCGCCCGTCTCAGCCGTGCTCGTGCTCGACATCTGTGATACCGTCTGCCGGATATTCGAGAACAGGAGGGTCGAGGTGTTACATGGCGATGGGCATGGCCTTGGCTATTTATCCACGTCTCGGAGTGCTGAATGATGCTGCTGCAGGTCTGCGGGTGCGCGGGCGGCTGCGGCGGATAAGGAAGGGTCCGCCGCGCGCCCGAGACAAGAGGAGACATGCGGGAGCGGTTCGCCTGCTGTCAGTGCCCACCGCAGGGCCGGGCTCGCGCTCGCTACGCAAATGCCAATCATGGCTGCTGCAGTGGTATTAATCACTCGTCTCGGGCGACCTGGCGTCACGGTCGGGCTCACCGCGCAGACACAATGGAGAGATGGGCGGGCACGGGCTGATCGGGGCTGCGAGCAGCACTGGGTAAATGGTAGAGGATGGTATTATTCAATAATACTAGCGTACAACACTGCTCGGCCAAACTTGTTATCGTACAGTCCATGTCTAAGGCTACAAGCCGAAACCAAAACACCAAGTCTAAAATACAACACGACACAACACGGTACAATACAGTCAAGAACAGCAGCAACCCCTACTGATTCGTCATACGCAGCCTCGACGGCCGCGTGCCGCGCGGGCGGTACGTCGGCGGGCGCGCGCCGCCGACGTCGACGGGGCGGTCGAAGCGGTGGCGCCCGTACGCGGGCGGCGGCTCGCGCCACTCCTCGGGCGGGCACCAGTAGTCGAGCGGCGGCGCGGGGAACGGGCCCGGCGCGATGCGCGGCGCGCGCGCACGTCGAGGAGGTCGCTGTGCGCGGCCATGGCCGCGAGCGTCTGCAGCGCGGCGCGGCGGCGCTGAAGGTGGTCGGGCGAGTGCTCGGGCAGGGAGGGGCGGCGCGGCGCGGGGTAGAGCGAGGGGTGTGGAGGGGGGCCCGGGAGGGTGGGGCGCGCCGGGGAAGGGGGTGCCGCGGCCTTGGTGGTCGGCGCGCGGCGAGTCGGAGTCGGACTCGAAGGAGAGGGTGGAGCCGGCGGAGGAGGGCGAGGAGGAGGAGGCGGGGAGGAGGCGGGGGAGGAGGGGTGGTGTGCAGGGCGGGGGCGGGGGCGGGGGCGGGGGCGGGGGGAGCGCGTCGTGGACGCTGGCGCCGAAGCTGGTGCCGACGGTGGCGGAGGGGAGGAGGGGCGCGTCCATGGAGATGCCGAGGCCCGTGGTGTCCGAGACGATGCGCCGACGCTCCTCCTGCCGCGCGCGGGGTGTCTCGCGGAGGGTGCGGCTGCGCGTGCGGCCTGCGGCGCCGAGACCGAGGCTGGCCCGGTCGATGCGGTTGGGAGAGTAGATGGTCTCGATGATGCTGCGCGTGGTGGGGAGGGATGGATCGGGCGCAGGGGTGCGCGCATAGGAGGGGAGGGCTGGGGTGGAGGTGGGTGGGGGATCGTGGTAGAGGATGGGGTGGTTTGGAGGAGGACGCGGAGAGAGCTGTGGAGGCGGTGAGGGGGAGTGGAGAAGAGCAAGTCAATGTGCGTACGATTTCTTCCTCCAACTGACACAGCGCGCATGCGTTTCCAGACGCAGCAGAAGCGACGGTCGACGAGCTCCCGTTGGACGATCCAATTTCATACCCGTGCCGACACTGTGAACGTCAGAACAGATAGCAAGCGATGATGAGAAGGAACTCACAGTGCACGGCATGTCCGAGGCAAAGCGCTGCTTTCCTCCGGCGATCACATCCCTGAGGAACTTGAACATGGCGGTGCGAATAAGAGAGGTGAGGAGATAGTATGTGATGCGGCGAGAAAGTAGAGCAGTGATATGGGCAGGTCCGGCCTACGAGTGAAGATATTTCAAGTTGTGACAATGTGGAAGTAAAAAGTGGGGAAAGAAATGCCTCATACCAAGGCTGCATGTACTTATACCTGGAGGTCGGATGGTTCACGGAAGCTAAACGGATGTCTCGACAGCATGAGCGAGACTTCCGACGCGCGGGACGAGCGGACGACATGTCTGTATCCGCGAAAGCTGTGCGCTACGCCTATGTTAGACTCATGTTTCTCCGGAAACAAATTGAAGGACGTACCACTACGGCGTACAGGATTGATTGAGTGGCAGATCGGGACCAGACGCGGGTCGTGTCCATATTCCCACGGCGTGACCCAAATTCTGCATCCGTGATTGGTCGCGCGCCGCGTATTACAGTCACCGTCGACGCGTCCGGCCTCCTCCTCCCCTATCCTCTCCACACCCATGGCCGCACCATGGCGACGCACCAGTGCGCTGAGCAGGTCTCTCGCGCGCTCCTACGCCACTCTGTACAATGCGCCGTCGAGTAGCAAGAGGTATGACCCAGCATGATCCGTCAATTGTGTGTTCTGACGTTTCCGTGCAGTCCCACAGGTACGGGTACCCCAGACTGCAGAAGAGACAGTTCATTAACTCTTATGTTTTTGCAGCGATTGTAATGCTCAACATGGGCGGCCCATCCACCGTGAGCAACCACAACTTCTTCCTGATGCCGTGTCTCACCCACCCCAGGTCGCGGAAACAGGCGACTTCCTCAAAAACCTCTTCCTTGACGGCGACCTCATCCCCCTCCCCTTCCAGTCCATCATCGCACCATGGATCGCCAAGCGCCGCACGCCTCAAATCGAGCAGCAGTACGCCGCCATCGGCGGCGGCAGCCCCATCCTGCGCTACACCAAGGCCCAGGGCGAGGGCATGGCCCGCCTGCTCGACGAGCTGCACCCCGCGACCGCGCCGCATAAGGCCTACGTCGCCTTCCGCTATGCGCGCCCGCTGACGGACGAGGCCGCGCGGGAGATGAAGGCCGACGGCGTAAGGCGCGCCGTCGCGTTCACGCAGTACCCGCAGTACAGCTGCAGCACGACGGGGAGCAGCCTCAATGAGCTGTACCGCAAGGGCAGGGCCGGCGCCGCGGGCGACGGCGTCGAGTGGAGCGTGATCGACCGCTGGGGCACGCACCCCGGCTTCGTCGAGGTGCGCGATTCCCCTTCTCGTCCGCACGTGCGCGTGCTCATCCGCTTTTATTAGGCCGTCGCGCAGAACATCGAGGCGGCGCTGCAGAAGTACCCCGAATCGACGCGCGGCGATACAGTGCTCCTTTTCTCCGCGCACTCGCTGCCGATGTCGGTCGTGAACCGCGGGGACCCGTACGTGCTCGAGGTGAGCGCGACCGTGAGCGCCGTCATGGACCGCCTCGGGCACGCGAACCCGTACCGGCTCGTGTGGCAGTCGCAGGTCGGGCCGAGCGCGTGGATGGGCCCGCAGACGGCGGACGCGCTCAAAGGCCTTTCGCGCCTGGGCCGCAAGCAGGTCGTGCTTGTGCCCATTGCGTTTACGAGCGACCATATTGAGACGCTGTACGAGCTCGATCTCGAGTATGTGAAGGAGGCGAAGGAGGTAGGCGTGCTCCTGCCTGTTTTTGTTGGCTGAGTGCTGACGCGCGCGTAGCTCGGCATCGACGTGCAGCGCGCGGAGTCGCTGAACGAGTCGCCCGTGTTTATTCGTGCGCTGGCGGACATCGCTGCGAATCATCTGCGCGAGTACGCGTCTGGCCGCATCGGCCCGACGTCGGTGCAGATGGGCCTGCGCTGTCCCGGGTGCACGAACGTCGTGTGCGCGCAGCAGAAGGCGTGGTTCGCGCGGGCGGGGCGGTAGGGCGGGGCGTCTCGGTTGGGAAGAAGTGGTTCAAATTTGATGCATGATGCTGCCTGTTGTTGCTTGCTGTCACTACTTTATTTACTCAGCTTCGCTTTCTTGTTGCAATGCATCCCCTTTCTTGAGATACAGTACGCAGTCCGGTGGTCATTCAAATATTGTCCGAAGGTCGTTGTCTGTCATGTAGGTTGAAGTTCTCACTGCTTATGATAGCGCTTTGCCGTCCTTTCAGCGAAGGTGATGTGTTTCGTCGAACTGAACCCTCTTGCTTGCAAGGAGTGGGAAGGGGCCTGTGCTACCACTCCGAACAAGGTAGTAACAGCGCGGTGCTGCATAGAACGAGTCTGGCTCCCTGAGTGTTTGAGCAGCGTACGAGCCTCTGGCCAGAGGTCGTTATGGCAGTGCAGGTCGTAAGGCCAGACATGGCGCCTACAGAACCTGAACCATCGACAATGCCGACGCAGGTGCAAGGCGGAGAGAACAGCCTGCCTTCACCCCGCCCGTGTTGCGTCTGCATACGTAGCCCACGAGAGTGGCTAGAGCACTCTCGCCACAGGCACTCACCTCGAAAACGCACAAGTCCAGGAGCGCCGCCCCAGTCCGAAACCCGTCCGGATTACAACGTCTCCTTTGCTCAACTCTGCATTGGCTGCATCTCAGAAAACAGAGACTCTAATATCAATGGTGCGCATCGTGGTGCTCCTCGTGCCCGTGCCCATGTCCGTGGCCCTCCCACGGATGTCTCAAGCCCTGCGCACCAGTCAGCAACGCAATGTGTGATACACGACAGACGTACCAGGAGTTTAGGACCGTCCTCTCTGTATATAAATGGGGCATTTGAGCAGTCTGAGAAGGCTGGTGAGAGAGGAAAACGCACCTCGCGCGGTAGAAGATGAAGAACCACATCATCGAGCCGAGCGCTTTGGCGAAGAACTGGTGGCGGAAGCCGGGGAGGTGTGGGTGGAACCCTGAAGAACCTACCCACACCCTTACAGTCAGCCTTCAAAACCCGTAAACAGACGAGCGAAACGCACCAGCGTGGCCGGCCATGGTTGTTCGATGCTGAGGATATGCAGGCGCGCGACTCGCCGTGGACGGATCTCCTGCGCGCCGGCACCTGCCGACGGGCGCTCCCGCGGCGACTTCACCGCGCGCCTAACACTTTGCACCAATTCGCGCTCTCTCCCTCCCGCACATCCCTCCCGCAAGATACCCGTACGTACGTCGCCCATGGCCGCCCAGGCCGCGCCCGACACCCCGCGCATCACCTACCACGCGCCCGGCCGCACATTCGACCGGCTTTTCAAAGGTACGCCGCGCGCACGCTTTTTCCGACTTCGCGCCTGCAGAATGACTGATCGCGCGCATCGCAGAGGCGTCGCTCGCGGAGACGAAGGACGTCGTGCGCGCGAAGCTAAGGCTTGCGCCCGGCGCGGGCGTCGCGCTCACGCAGCTGCGCGACGGGCAGCGGATCGATCTCGAGGACGGTGCGTGCGCCGATTTCTGCGGGTGCGTTGCGTGGTTGACATGTGTGTGTGCAGATGGCGATTTCGAGGCGTTGAAGGCGCTCGCGGGCGCGGCGTCGCATGTGGTCGTGCTCGTTTCTGTCGACGGGCAGACGTGGCCGGGCCCGGATCGTCCCCGCCCCGCCGAGGGGGGCGCGGGTGGATCTAATAATGCTCTGGTATGCTTGAGTAAATCATCGTATGTGTCTAGGTAATCTGAACAGTGTAACAGGCGTCGAAGAAAAGGGGCAGGCGGCAGAAAAGCGTCGTCTCGTCTGCAGAACCACCACCCACGTCTGCTCCCACATTTGCGTCTGTGCCCGCCTCTGCTTCTACGCCTGCTCCCGGATCGGAGGCGGAGGAGTCTGGTCCAAAGAGGAAGAAGCGCAAGGTCGCGTTCGATGAACCGCGTTCAACGGCCGCTGAGCCTGCAGTCCCTGATTCTCCTGAAAAGAGAAAACGGAAGGACAAGGCGAATACCAGGCTTTCTTCGCAGTCCGCCTCTGTCCCCGACTCCACGCCGCCTGAGATCGCGATGCCCAAAGCTACTGAAGTCCAGTCTCCACAGGCAGGTCCGTCTCGATCACGTTCAGCGACTCGAGAACCAGAAAATGGGCTCGATAGCAACAAGAAAGAGAAGAAGCACAGAAAGAAAAAGTCGCAGACAGAAGGAGAAATACCGTCTGCCTCATCTATAATTGCGACAACCCAAGAAGCGGCCGTTCCTCCTGCGTCCCGCTTCCCGCCAACTCTAGTACACCCTCCATCCTTCCACGCAAGACCGTCTTCGCCAGAGGTGAAGCGCAAGCGCAAGCGCCGCGCGAGTCCGTCGCCGAGCGAGACACCGGCCCCTGCTCCTGAACCCGAGGTAACGGAGCCACCTAAGAAGAAGAAAAAGAAGAACAAGCACAAGCCAGACGCGGATGTCCTTTCGGCTGCTGTGCCCCCTTCGCCGAAGAAGGGTGGGCAAGAGAAGCGCGAAGAGTCTGTGCAGGCTCTTGCGGCTCCAGAATCGACCGAGACGCCTGCGAAGAGGAGGAAGAATAAGCGTGCACAGGATGCTGGCCCTTCGGCCCTCGTATCTCCCTCGCCGAAGGATGCGCATCCCAAGGGCAAAGAATCGAAGGCTCCCGCAGCTCCGGTCGCAGCTCCAGAGTCGAATGAACCGCCCGCTAAGAAGAAAAAGAAGAGCAAGCATGCGGACGTGGATCCCGCTTCGATTGCCCTGCCTCCCTCCCCGAAGGATGCACCCACGGAAGTCGAGGAATCGTCGAAAGCGTCTGCAGACTCGACGGTCTTTGAGCCGCAGGAGGGCTCGGAACGCAAAGTCAAGCGGAAGAAGTCAAAAGTCCGTCTGGACTCCTCCCCGGAACTGGGCCCGGTTCATCTTACCGCTCCCGCAGAACCCGATTCTGCAGCGTCTGTCGGCACGGCGGAGAAGAAGCTCAAGAAGCGAGCGTCAAAAGCGCCTTTGCCTGTGCCAGTCGTTGCAGATGCTGACGAATCGGTATCGACGCAAGCACCGGAGGCAGCAGAAGAGAAACCCGGGAGACGAAAGTCAAGAACGCTATGGGCGAAGGCGTCTGCTATGCACGTCGACCAGCCGATATGGACATCTGCACCGCCGAATGCGAGCTCAGAACCAAAGCGCGAAAGGCGACAATCGAAAGCGGCTGCGGACGTCGAGCAGTCGGTTTCCGCGTCTGCACCCCAAGGCCCCAAGCCCTCAAAACAAAAACGGACCGACAACGCAGAATCGTCATCAGGTAAACAAATCCCGACTCTATCTATCAAGTTTCTGACCCTCACCGCTTGCATGTACAGAAGGATACCCGAAAGCGAAGAAGGGCAGAAAGTCGCAGGGCCCGGTCGACCCCCTGCGCTTCCAGGCGCTCGAAGCCGACTTGCAGGCTGCGTTCGACCTCGTCGTGCACGGCAAGACTGCCTCCGCCTCTCCGGCCGAACCGTCAGCCCAGCCTAAGCCGGCTGAACCGCCGACCCAGCCCAAGCCAGCAGAGTCGCCGTCGCCGTCGTCGCCGTCGTCTGCGCCGCCGCCCGCCAAGAAGGGGCGGAGCAAGTCGCGGCTGAATGTCTCGTGGGGCCCTGCGGATTTTGCGAAGGCCGTGTCGCCCGAGTCGGCTGTGTCTGATTCTGAGGGCGAGGACGCTGTGCCACTTGTGGACACGTCTGCTGACGTGGTCGAGAAGCCGGCGGAGGAGGCTGAGGAGGAGGAGTCTGACGCTGAGGAGGAAGTCGAGGAGGCCCGTGTATCAGTTTCCAAGCCGCCCGCGCTCGTCGTGTCGCCTTCAATCAGTCGGATCGACACATCCATGTTGGAGGGGATCCAACAGCCGTCTACGCCAACGTTCCCGGCTGGGACAAGGATATCGGAGGTCACGGTCGAGAGTAGGGACGAAGGCAGCAGCAATGAGGGCTTAGATTCGGACTCGGACGACGAGGAGAATGGAGCTGAACATGCGGCCAGCGGAGAGGAGGAGGAGGAGGAGCCTGTGCCCGCGCTCACGCAGGTGTCTGTGCAAAGTGAAGGACCATCTTCTGCGCTCCCTCCCCCCTCATCTTACGACGATCAACTAGAAGCCCTCATCCGCGGCCCACCGCGATCCGGCCCACGGCGCAGCGTGCTGGATGAGTTACCTTCAGAGTCTACGACAGAGGACGAGGAGGACAAGGATGAGTCGCCGCTTCCGGTCATGGACGATGAGGACGACGAGGACGAGGACGAGGTAAAGGAGCGGTCCAAGAGCTTCAAGAAGACGCATTCGGCGTCCTCGTCGGACGCAGAGCCAGAGACGGAGGCTGAAGCCGATGAGCCCCCGGTCTTCATGGACGGGTCGCAGGAAGTGCCACCCGCCGAGCCTGTGAGTGCTGCTTTTTTGCTGTCTGCAGTCGTAGCTGACTGGGTGCGAAGTCGCCACCTGCTTTCGGGGGGCACGCCCTCCGGGCGCTTGAAGAGGTGGATGAAAAAGAGCCGTCATACGAGGTGGAGGACAATGTCCCTGAGCCCCCGGCTGATAACGACGCGCATTCGGACAGGGCGTCTGAGCAGTCCACGAGCAATGCGCAGACTGCTGTTGATGGGCACGTCAGCGACAAGGCGGCGCTGCTTTCGCCCGTCCTTGCGCCTACATCGGTCAGAGCGGAAGCAGAACTCCAGGAGAGCCAACGGCGTTCGGCGTCTCCAGATTCAGAGACCACGGTCAAGGGAGGAGAGGACCGCGAGCCAGAGGCGACCAAGGAACCAGAGACGTCGGATCAGCCTGCTTTCCTGAACATTGACACGGCCGTAAAGGATGCAGAGATCCCCGAGTCCGAGCCGACCTCTCCAGCCGTTGACCACGAGGCGCAAGACGAGCAACCTGTTGCCAAACCCATTCAGCCGGAGGGTACTACGTCGCAAGAGTCGTCGATTGCAGATGACGAGGCTCAACAACCTTCTGCTGCAGGCGATACAGCGACTCGAGAGCCTTCGACCACAGAGAATAACGATGACATTGAGTCCATCGAGCCTGCGGACGACCTGGAAGAACGTCGGCGCCGAGTCCCAGAACCGGACGACGATCCCATCGAGGTCGACCTCACGCAGCGCGCTGGCGTCGCCATGCGCACGCCGTCGCCCGTGGCCACGGCGTCCCGCCCGGGCACCATCCAGCGCATGAAGGACCGCAACGGGAAGCGCGTCAGTCTAGGCATTGGTCTCCCGGTTCTTGCTTCGCAGACGTCGGAAACTGCGAACAATGCGGCAAATGCACCTGCGCGCAGGTCGGGCCGTCTTGCGAGCCGGCCGTCTGGGTCGCAGGCTTCGTCGCAGGAGGCTGCATCCGCACCCGCACCTGCGCCTGCGCCCGCGCCCAAACGTCGTGGCCGCCAGCCATTGTCAGAGGAAGAGAAGGCCGCGAGGGCGGCTGCTAAACAGGCGGAGAAAGACGCAAAGGCAGCTGCCAGGCAGGCGGAGAAGGAGGAAAAGGCGAGGATCCGCCAGGAGAAAGAAAGGGCAAAGAGGGAGGAGAAAGAGGCCAAGGCGGCGAAGAAGCCCGCCAGCAAGGCATCGACAGCGCGTAGGGCACCTGCGTCAAAACGTGCTGCGACTCTTCCTCCTCCGCCTGAACCTGAACCTGAGCAAACAGCGTCGGCGGCACCACCAGCTTCAGCTCCACAGCCAGCCTCGCCGACTCCCTCACAGGAGGCTACGCAGCAGTCACTTGTTGCGTGGGCGACGTTGCGCTCGCAATCGTCGGCGCCAGGCCTTGCACCCTCCGAGGTTTCAGCTGTCGATCAGCTCAGGTCGAGCAGCCCTGCAGCCAATGAAACAACAATTGCGGCCAAAGCGCCCTCATCAATTCTTGTACCGGATTCCAGTCAGCCCATACACGAATCCTCGGACGACTTGCCATACGAGAAGACGCCTCTGTTCCTTCCCGGGAGCAGTCAATACCCCATCACACAGTCCGCAGTGAAGCTGTCGAGCCCACCTCGCGCGCGCGCGGCGTCTGCGTCCGAGCATTCCGATTCAGACGGCGAGACGCCCTTGCCGCCGAAGAAGCGTGCCTCTACGCAACAGCGGGGCCATCCCTTCCGACGACTCACGGACATCGCGAGCCAGAGCAGCTTGTTTTTGTCGCCGGGTGTTGTGACGTCCACGCCATACGCATTAAGGCCGCCGCCAGGCCAGAAGCGGATCGACCATAGGCTCGAGGTTGACGATGATGACGACGACGATGATAGCTCGGGGTCGGACTCGGATGCGCCGCCCAAGTCGCATATACCGAAGAATAGGCGGGCGGGGGCGGGTCGGAAGAGTGGAAGGCCGTCGGGTCTGCGGTCGTTGACGCAGTGATGATATTCGTAGGAATGGATCTATGCTCCGGTGGGGGATCTCTTGCGGAAGGATCGTACATGCTGATTATGCCGCCTTGAATACGTATGATTTCTTGATATCACCCTCGTCAAGTCTGCCGTCTTTGCAGCTCTTTTGTCCATGATAAGTATCTCTCTCCCATCCGTCCGTTATGCCGGCTTTTGAGTGCTACTCAAAGACTACTCGTGCGTCATCCTGATTCCTAGTCTCCGTGGCTGACCTCAGACAGAAGACAATCGTTCTGTCTATTCCTGATTCCATGTAGTTCTTCTAATAATTCCGCAGGGCTTCTACTTCGACTCATCGATACCACCGTTATCGTCCTGGTACGAGCGCTCTGCTCGACAAGAGATTTACGATAAGCCTGAGATAGCGCCACACTGCTTGAAAACGTTCTCTTCCGTTCTCTTCACAACACCTAACATCGTCTACTCCGTCGCTGCGCATATTGCTTGCCACTGCATCAGGCTACTCTCGAACTGCATCCTCAGCATCTTCGAATTTCCTGTGGTAGGCTTATTTGTCATCGTATTCTCCGGGCCACAAATTCGACTCTAATCTCCCCCGTCTATCCAGTATCGCGAAATGTCGCATGATTCCTCCATCTTTTCCTTACTAAATCTCGTCGAATCTGTCGACGAAATCACGACGAGCGCGGCGGCGCGGCGCGTCGGAAGGTGCGAAACGAGCGCTTGGAATCGGGAGATTGTCAGTTCAATACTTCTCGCCTTCGCTAAGGCGGATCTGACTAGAGATTTTTTACGATTAGATGGTCCGAATCGAAGGGCTTTTAAAGCATGCCTCGTCCGAGTTTGCCAAGTTCATGAACGACTGCCGGACGATAAACCGCCTACCTCCCGAGACCTTGTTGCTGATATTCTCCTTCGCTGGCCGTGGCAGATCTGTCGCTAAGATTTCCTATGTATGCAAGTGGTGGAGACAGCTCGCCATTTCATCGCCAAGTTTGTGGACTCTGTATAACGCTAGACCATTCCCACATCCCCATATCGTGCTCCAAAGGTCCAGGAACGCTCTTCTCGACGTTCGATCCGGCGCCTGGGACGACCACGCGATAAAAGGCCTATCATTGCTGCGATCTCAAATCTGCAGGCTGCGTACATTCGATATCACTTTCATTGACACTCAGTACTCAAGCTCGGCTGTCACATCCTTTGTGGACATGTTTCCGTCTCCCGCTTTGCATCTGACAGGACTCTCATTGTCGTTTGTGAAATTTGGTCAGAACGAGTGGTTTTCTAATGATACAGACAGCCTCTTCACGTCCCTTTTTGGCGGTACTATGCCTCGTTTGCGGATCCTCCGTCTCGACGGCATACGCATCTGGCCGCAGTTCTGTGGACCTACTGTAAAATGTCTTGTCCTCATGAACACCACGGTGCCTATCCCCAGTCTCTTGTCTGTCCTACAAGCTGTTCCCTGCCTGGAAATCCTCACGTTGACTTCAGTCTCGTTTAATGGCACACGTAGTCTTCCAGAGTGGGCCGTTACGGCTCAGTGCTTACGCATCCTTCAAATCAAGATGACAATTCATACAGAATACGATTCTGCTCTGCTGTACCATTTTCTCTCTATCTTAGCTACGCAACAAAGGGTTGCGGTGCATCTCGACCTCTTGGACCACACTGCAATAACCGAAAGAACACACCAACTGGACGCAGCTTACTCCATCGATGGTATGCACTCGCTTTGCTTGGACCACATGATCACCATCTCCGACGATATATCGTTTGTCACGTATGAGCCGAGGCCTTATTTCAGCGATCTTGAAATCATACCCGACAGTGGAATACTGTTTGGACGTTTTTACTGCAGGCTTGCATATGTCACCCATTTAGTATTGGATACCCAAAAGATAGCCAAGTTGAAATCCAACGTAGACTGGCGCGCCATCTTTGGATCAGCGCCATTATTGGAGAGCTTGGTCGTACAGCTATATTCCTTTGGTAATAGCTGGGATACAGATGTGTTCAATTCCCTTCTCGAAGCCGATCCTATCACTGGTGTTCCACGCTATGCATTGCGCCTCGCGGAGATAGTTGTTGCGCCTCGCTGTAGTAATCTGTCGTCCCGACCCCTCGTTCAGGAGTTGACAACACTTTTGAGCACCCGGTGTGCTGCCGGGCACCCTATCAAGCAGGTGAAACTTGACATGTATTACGTTCACCCGGGAGACATCGAGCAGATGAAAAACTATGTCCACGAAGTGATCATTTCACAGCCGGGCGATAATTCAGATGCCTTGTGGGAGTTACAAGTTCCTCCTCACCTTGTGCAAGCGCAGCCTGACAACATTTATCCAGAATACTTTGATTTCTGACCCAGGCCGATAAACCTCGCCTCGTGTCCGTCCTTTTCCCTCCGTAGCAAGGCCAGAGTCACCCCCGAATACCAATCTGTACGTTCGATACACGTAGGAATATGTAGGAAAGTGCGCCATTCGGATACGATTTCTTGAATACTGTAAAGTAGAATCCTCTCGTTATAACAAAAATATGCTGTAGTTCTATACATGCTATTATTTATGCAGTAAATCCTCCCGATACAAATGCAGGGTATATACAATGCTACAGAAAACCATCACTTGCCCCTCGCCTCCCTCCACAGCGGCGTCAACGCCTGCGCAACCGTATTCGCCGCAACCTCCAACGAATTCCGCTCGACCTCATCCCCGACCGTCTGCAGCAGCCGCCGCGCGCTCCACCGATCGGGATGGAACCGCCGATGGCTCTTCTCGACGAGCACCCGATAGTCCTGCGCGCGCAGGTGCGGGCGCACGGCCCGGAAGAACGCCTCGACCGCGCCCCAGTCGACGTCCTCGAGCGTGAGCACGAGCGGCGAGTGCAGCACGGGCCACGGCACGCTCTCGAACGTGAGCGGCGCGTCCGCGCCGAAGGCCGTGCGATCGAACGCGTCGCACAGCGCGCGGTAGCGCTCGAGCGCGCGCTGCGGCGTCCACGGCCCGCGCCCCCAGCGCTCGCGCCGGCGCTGCGCCTCCGCGCGCGGCCGCCTCCGCCTCGGCGCGGCGCTGCTGCTCCTGCGCGGCGCGCTGCTCGCGCTCGAGGCGCGCCTGCTTCTCCTGCTCGGCGCGACGGCGTCGCTCGGCCTCGGCACGCCACTTCTCCTCCTCGGCCCGCTCGCGCGCCGCACGCTCTCTGGCGGCGCGCTCCCACAGCTCGCGGTCTTTCTCGAGTTCGGCAAGCTTGCGGCGCGACTCTTCGATCGCGGCGAGGCGCTGCTGCTCCTCGTCCATTTCGGGTGGGGTTGCGGTGTCCGCGTCGTGGTTGGCAGGCTGGGGTTCCGGCGCCTCGGCGAGGATCTCCTCCATGAAGAGCCGCTCGCGATGCTCCTTCCTGGCGGTGAACCGACGCGAGAACTGCTCTGCCCGACGGCGCTCACGTTCTTTAAGTTTGTCCGTCGTCTCGCGGCGGATGGTGTCTGGCGAGCGTGTGCGGGCGCGTTTTGACGGTTTGAAGGTTTCGGTTTCCTCTTCTCGAGGGGAGCGTTCAGGTGAGCTGCGGCGTGGGCCTGGGTCGACTGCAATCAGCGTTGCGAGGAAATCGATAGATATATGCACACACCTTTGCGTTTGCCAGTCGAAGGCGGCGGCATGGGCTTGGTGCCCATGCGCGGTGTCACCGGCACCGGGATCTCGTCCGGAGTCTCCTCCATCACCGCGTCCTGCGTGAATCCGTTCTTCGCCAGCTTGGCCTCTGCACGCGCAACGCTCGCCTGCCGCGCCTTCTTCTGCGCATCCAGCTTGTCCCGCGTCCTGCGAGACGGCACGTGCGTCTTCGTGCCCGCCCTACCGCGTCGGGCCGAGGCATCGACCATCATCTCCTCGACCTCGTCTTCCTCCTCATCCTCCGTGTCGCTGCGCACGTAGATCACGTCGTGCTTCCGGCGCTTCGATTGCGGAACGGCGCCATCATCGATTTCGGTGGGCGGCGACGAGATGCGCCGTTTGCTGTGTGGGGCGGCGGAATTTGACGACGACGAGCCGACGCTCGACTGCGACGCGCCGCTCGGTGCTAGTGCCTCTTTGCGCACGATGGTAGGGATGGCGGGGGCGACGGGCACGAAGCAGTCGTATTCGGGATCGAGCTTGTAGATATCCCATTGATCGAGCGTGCACCGCAGAGTTTCACTGCAAAATGTCAGATTCGACATCAGCGACGGATCCAAGTGTACGCACCCGCATATGCTGATTTCCCTCGGCCATTCGCCCTCGCCCTGCGCTCCCTCCGCCCAGCGCGCCTTCGGTACGAATCGCCAATAGTTGCGGCCATTGGGCAGCGTCTCGATTACGACGCGTTTTGGGCGGTAGAGCTCTTCGTTCAAGGAGAGCTTCTCGAGTTCGGGTGCGCTGGCTGAGGCGGCGCGTGGGTCGAAGGATGCGAACGAAAGTTTGGAGCCTGGGAGACGCAGGACACGAGATGGTTGCGATGGGTCGAGTAGGCCTGGTGTGGCACCGTCGAGATAGCGCTGCGACGGTCCTGCTGGTCCCGACATCGCACTCTAAGTCGTCAGAATCGTCTAATATGTGCGAGATGCAGGTTTGTGAGTGTGAGGTCGGGAAGGAGATGGCGGGGAGGACATAAGTTGGAAAATCAAGACAAAAGGCGAATTTCGTCTCCGCGACGCCTGGGACGCACGTGTTTGGCACGTGACACGCGTCACGAGTCATTGTGGGCGCCTGCAGCAGGAGCACCGAGGGCACCATCCTGGACTTTGGACGCTACATCCACCAAGTCATAGCAGGCCGTCGCGACCATTGGCGGTGCACTATCTGACTCGTTCTGCCCAGCAAGAACGGTATATAACACCAAGCCAATGCGTATTTATTCCATCTTTATATCTACTTTATCCCTTTGTCTGTTCCAGCGATGAGCACGTTACGGACATTCCAGAACGAGATCGAGCAGATACACCACCGCGAGGTCGCGAAACAGCGCGCAACCCACGCCGCGGAGAAGGAGTCACGGGAGCTGTCCAAGATCGCCAAGGAAAGGAGAGCAGTCGCTAGCTGGACCGCCCACGGGAAGGAGAAGGAGAAAGAAAAGGAGGCAGGCGTCAAGGAGAAGAAGGCTGCCGATCTTGCAAAGGGCAAGGAGAAGGATGAAGCCACCCAAGAGGAGTCAGCTAAACCGCCAATAGAGAACGAGGACGTTGAGTTAGCACGGAAGCTCCAGGTGTGTCCGAATAGCTTCTTGCCCGGGTGAGTACGGCTCACGTACGATCCTTTCAAGACGTTGCTTCTATCTCCGAACACAGCAGACCAGGATGCTGCAAGAGACCATCTGGCTGCGACACTGACCCAACGCCGTGGTGAAGTCTTGCTCCGATTAGGCTCGCATCCTCCACACGCCAGACTCTTCACGAACGAGAGCTTCGGCGACGACGAGGCAGGATGGGCTGGGGAGCGATTAACCGCTGTCGAGCTGGAGTCTATCAAGACGAATCTCGCCAAGGTATTAGACGAGATAGGCGGAAAGGTGCGTGATATAGATGGGAAGGTTTCGATAATTTGTCGACAAACTTTCGTAGACGTGCGTTCTCTTCGAGGATAAAGGCCAACATCCAAGAGCGTCTGTTCTGCTACGATTACCTCCACCCAGCGTGGAATTGACCCCAGAGGTCCGATGTGCCGTAGTTGGCAACGTCGATAGCGGCAAATCCACCATGCTTGGTGTTCTCACACGAGGTCAGCATAGAGTTATACTTCTATTTAAATCCGCGTCTGAAGTGTAACCAGGTGGGTTGGATGATGGCAGAGGTCTCGCTCGAGTTGCGCTCTTTCGACACAAGCACGAGATTGAGACTGGTCGAACGTCCAGCGTTGGGATGGAGGTCCGTCTATGCTGAACGAAGTCATCGAAGGCTGTATTACTTATGTTCGGTAGATTTTGGGTTTCGATACCGCGGGAGCGCCTATACTGCCAAACGCAGGAGGATCTATGGATCCTGACGTCCTGCGACGCGAGAAACTCGGTTGGGACCAAATATCCATCAAGTCAGCCAAGATAGTGACGTTTATCGGTATGTCGGTTTCTTGGCTAGTGCTATAGAAAGAAGATCATATCACGATTCTGCGGTAGATCTTGCAGGACATGAACGATATTTGAAGACTACGTTATATGGCCTCACTTCCAGCGCCCCATCCTGCGTCATCCTCATGGTAGGTGCCAACGCCGGTGTCATCGGCATGTCGAAGGAGCATCTAGCCATTGCGCTGGCATTGAATGTGCCGGTTGTGGTTTGTATCACTAAAGTGAGCTATTTCTCCACGATATGATTTTTGCAATTTATGTCCTGACACGGTGCATCGCAGATCGATATGACGCCGCCAAATAAATTGGCCGAGACTCTAAAACAGGTAGATAAGATCATGAAGAGCCCGGGATGTCGGTTCGTATCATTACTTTGTCTCGGCCTGAGCTGCGTCATTGATAGGGAGATCATGCTGTAGGAAGACGCCCGTATTCATCAAGTCGATAGAGGCAGCCATTGAGGCGTCGCAAGTCTTCAACACGGAGAGGTTGGTATATTTTCCACCGTCCACAACGCACCATTTCAATTTTGATAGGATATGTCCAATCTTCCAATTATCTAATGTTACCGGCGCAGGGCTCGATTTTGTATGTGTCTCTTGCTCTCCCCACGAAGCCGCTCTGAACTGATTGCCACGACAGGTCCGTACCTTCCTGAATCTCCTGCCCTCGAGCGAGGGCGACGGCGAGAAGTTTGACGCTTCGCAGCCATTAGAGGCACGTGTTTCACCGTCGCGCACATGTTACCACGGTCTGACATCTACGTCTTCCTCCAGTACTCCATCACCGATGTATGGTCCGTCCCATACGTGGGCACCGTCGTGAATGGCATCCTCAACAGCGGCACCCTCAAGGCCGGTGACGGCGTTCTCCTCGGCCCGGACTCGACCGGCCACTTCATGCCGACCGCCGTCAAAAGCATGCAGCGGAAGAGGTGTGCAGCCCGCGTTCACCACTCGAATGCTGAGCAACCAACTGATTGCGATGCAGAGCTGATGTGACGACTGCTGAGGCGGGGCAGACCGTGTCATGCGCACTCAAGCGGATGAAGCGGGCCTCGGTAAGGAAAGGGATGGTCATGGTGCACAAGGAGGATGCGCCTCGAGGTAGCGTGCTTCGTTCTCCCTTTCGTTCTTTGCGCTTAAGTGCTGGTGCGCAGCGGTGCGGCAGTTTGAGGGCCAGGTGCTCATTTTATATCATAATACCACGTTGCAAAGGAATTACCAGGTTCGTCGTCTTCCGTTGCATGGATTAGGCGCTAGTCTGACATGACATGCGATACAGGCAATGCTTCACTGTGGAGTAAAGAGACTTAGCTTCTTGCGTATCTCTGGGGCTGACTCGTATTGCTTGCAGGCCGTACGCCAAACCGTCCGCATCATAGCAATAGACCACCCACAAGAGCTTCTGCGCACGGGCGATCGCGCCACCGTCACTTTTGAGTTTATTGCACATCCTGAATACATCAAGCAGGGTATGAAGCTGCTGTTCCGCGAGGGCAAGACGAAGGTACGTCGCTCATTCATGCATTCTACGCTTTCCTTCGTGAAGTGCTGAGGCGGTCTTCGTCATCAGGGTCTCGGTGTCATCACCAAGTTATTATGAGCCAGCATAACAAGAAATCATTTCGCGTCCCAGAATCAAGGATCGGCGGTTCGGATATTCCCCTCCCAGCCAGAGTTTCCATCGAATTTGTACATCCAACATTGTCTCCGTGTCTGTAGTTTTATGCTTGTTTTCTGTGTGTAGAGTACCATGTGTGTAAGAGGGTTTGTCCTCAGCGGGATGTCTGTATTGGAATTTGGAGTTGACTTCGTTGTTCGAGAAGTGGCCGTCGCTCGGCTGTGACCGAGTTTTCCCATAACACGATCGTTGAGCGCCTCTTGTTTTTGAACTTGAACTTGACCTTGCTCTTGACTGTCGCCTCTCGCCTCCAGGACCCAGGATTGCTACTCATTTGATGTCCTTCGAAATCGAGAAAACCATAATCCATCTGTAGCAGGATGGCTGCAAGTTAACAAGTCTCGGACATCGGGGCTAATCAGCCTCTCAGACCGACATTTGGCTCCACGACAACAGGTGAGCTCGCCAACTTCATGCCCTTTTGTGCGATGAGAACTGTTAGTTGCGACGTGCAATGAGCTTTTCTAACACTCACCACCCGCTGACATTTTCTTTACATCATTGATGTGTGGGACGTCGTGCTGATTCCTCTCATGCGTTCTCGATGCAGGGCCTCTGATCAGGATGTCAGGTCGTTGCTGCCGTCCAACTAGCTGAGACCGCTGACCGTCTATCTACGACATTCAAGGCGTCTGGTCCACGCGCTGCCTCAGCAGCCGCACCTAAAGTCGATAAGCTCTCGCTGAACGAGTCTGCTGCCCAAAACGTGTCGTACTTAATCGAGACGGGCCGAGAGACATGAGCATTTGCGGGTGCGTACAACTTGCTGTGCATCATCGAAAGGATTTACTACACAATAGCATGGGCGGAGCTCCTAACGGCATATCGTCATTGTGATAGGATATTTCCCGCGCTAAACTGGTGCTCCGACGAACTCCTTGCTGGGTGTCATACTCAAGTTTTATGTTGTAACGAGTAAGCATTCGATTGTCAGGAAATCAGTAGCGCTATGGTAATGAAAGTAACAATCAAGACTTTTCTACGCGCTCTTAAACGTACACATTCTGTGAAAAGGTATCGCAAATGGCATAAAAGTCAATAGTTAAAATGTTGTGAGTAAATCATATGAGGTGCCATCTTCGACAGCTGCTCGGGAATCCCTGGTTTGTCGTCCGAACGCCAGATCTTGTACCAACCTAAAATTAGCACATCCTGTACATATTCCTTCATCTGTTGGACACATTCTTTTGCAACATCATCGTCAACTGTGATCTGCCTAATGGGATACCCGCTAGCAGAGCGGCCGCTCAGTAATTTTATCAATGCACGTGCTTTGAACGATGCCGGTATGAGAGGTTCCGCGAATGCGCCAGCTATCTCTACGAGACGCAATCCATAGCGGGGGGTATGAGTGACGGGCTCGACCTCGAGGAGGGCACTCAGTATTGGTGATGAGTCTATGGCGCGGAATTCACAGGTCTCAGAGTGCTCTATGAGTGCCAACCTCTCCAACGAGGGCATCGACCCCAAGAGAATGGAAAAATCCGCTACGTCTAGGTGGGCCCATCTGTTGTGTCCGAAAGGTTTCCATATGAAATGAGTTACATGCGCAAGCCTGCAATGGAAAAGGTCGAATATGATCCCATCGGGTGTGATCGTCATACTGTTGGACGGACTCCTGAGATATGACGGCAATGAGAATGTGACAATCGTTCTATTGTTTGAGACAATGATTTCGCCGTCCACCACGAGTTTATGCATGCCGTCAAGGGGATAGTAATTCTTTTGTTTGGCTGTTTCAAGATGATGCACTGCGCTTTCCTTTCTGACGTCTGAAATATCGATGAGACCTGCATCAACCCCATCTTGCGTGGAGAGACTAGAAAGGAGATAGTACAGGTGCATGGACTGGTCGTCTGCCTTGATACATGCGTCAACGCGGAGTGTACGCAGACGCGACAGTGTCACCGTGCATCCTGGATTGATAGAAGCGCCGACAAATGTCAACGAAGCTAATGCGAGGACTTCGAGATTGGGGACGGCATCCAGGGCGGACAAAAGCGTGGGTAGGGATATCCTGCTTTCTATGAGGATAAGAGATTGGAGATTATAAGCAGAGAATTGTGGCCAGACAGGTATCCCCCTGAGATGCAGTGTCTTCAAACAAGGCATATTGCCACTAAAAAGTGGTGCGAAGCAGGAGCCATCCATGAAGTGGTCTCCAAAATTGGGTAACTCATGATGTCTCTCTCCGATGGTCAAGGATAAGCGCGTGAGATGTGTAGCAGCGGATGGAAACAGTTTCACAAGGAATGAGGCCGTGGTCGAGACTGATCTCAGGTTATCTATGGAAACATCAAACGTGCGCAGCCTTTTCGATTGAAATTGCAAGGGTAGTAGATGTTCCATGTTCCAAGGACTCAGGTTGCGAGCTTTAACGTCGAGAAGAGTTTTCCTGGACCTTTGAAACACCAGATCTAAGCGTGTGAATCCAGTTGAATACAGAGACCACAAGGTCGGCGACGAGAAAGCGACCTGTCTCCACCACTTGCATACACGGGAGGCTGCGATGACAGGCGCGCCGCGACCAGCAAAGAAGAAGATGAGCGTCAGAATCTCGGGAGGAATGCGGTTGATAGTTCGGCAGTCGTTCATGAGCTTGGCAAACTCGGACGATGCGTGCTTTAAAAGTCCTTCAATTCGGGCCATCTATTTGCACAACAGAATCGTCAGTTAGACCAAGCCCAGAAAAGTGAAAAACGAAGGACTGACAATCTCTCTGTTCCAAGCGCTCAACTCGCACTTTCTGACACGGCGTGCTGCCGCGGTCGTCGCAATTTCATCGACAGATTCGACGAGATTCAGCAAGGAAAAGATGGAGTAATCGTGTGACATTTTGCGAGACTTCGGGACGGAATCAATTATTTCAGTATTGTGGCCCACCGCGCGTACTGTAGCAAGGGAACTCACCAGCAGACAAGGATTTTGGAGGCTCAAGGGATTCCGTGGTCTGGGGAGGCAGGTACGAGGTTCGCTGAAGAGTGATGGCTGCCGTGTCGGAGGAAGAGAAAGAGTTGGGTGACCTGGGTCTCGTTCGGCGTAGTGTCTGCGTGAAATCTGCCTCTATGATCGTGCAGAGAAAGAATTCCTCGCGTCAAGAAGAACGCCATAGCATGATCCAGTTAATCGATGACTCGGGTGAAGTAGATGGTGCATCGTCCGCGAGGCGGCGTCTCCTGACGCAATGTCCAGCGTCCAGATTAGTTGTTCAACGTGGGTGACTCCTGGTATTATTTTCGAGGCTCGCCGAGCCCTCGATGACGGGAAAGAACGAAGGTCAGACGCGCTAGCCTTGACGCGCTGTACGAGATCATGAACCACGTGTAAACTACAGATGATCACATGCATGCGTAGTTACGCATCGATTTCTCCAGTTTTGCCTCCCTTTTGCCCCACCTTCAACACTTTCATGGTCGAATGCATAAATCTACTGCATCTTGTCAAAAGTGCCAAGTTACGATTGTTTTTGTGCAGGTGATAGAGGACAACTTTACTCCGACGCACAACTCGTACACATAGGACTCCAGACAAACTCGATGGGTATACTGAGCTTGGTACATACAACTACAGCTACAGCTACAGACAACACAACGACAACGATAATGCGGCAACCTAATTCCTGATCCTGAATGCGTGACTAGTCATGAATGCTTTCCTCGTACCACCCAATCATGTCAACCAAGTCCGACGACGGTTGTTTCGCGTCCGCAGGGAAGAATTGCAACAAGCTCTCAAACACTTCTGTCCGCTGCTTGAACTTATCCTCGGGAACTTCCACGATACTGCCTGCTGCCTCAGCATCAGATCCCATCTCCGCATCATCCGTCATCTCATCGCCAGCCCGCATTCCAGCCGTACCCTGTGATGACGAAGTCTCAGGACGAGACTGCTTTGTGAGCATATACGACAGGAGCTCGCGGAAGACGTGGGCTTCGGTGGAGCTGTGGTCAACGACTTCGTGAACTTGTGTTTGGAGGAATCGCAACGCCGCTACGGCTGGTGCGTCGGTGCACAGCTCACGAAACCTACAACCAAGTTTCAGTGTGGACGTCCAAAACCAACACCCAAAGCCAGACTCACTGCTGGCACCGAATCTGAAATCGTGCCCTTCGAATGATCTCCTCTGCACCTGGCCTATAATGAACACATCGCGAAGTCAGCAAAGCTTTCGCAGCTACGAGACAAGGACCGCACCGCTTCAGCTTCATGCACCAGAAATCATCCAGGCGCTGCTCCACTGAAGAATCGCCGGCCGGGTTCTCGTCCAGCTCTCCCTTCTCCAGAAGGCGACCCGCGTTCCCGCCGTGCAGGTACACCGTCTTCGAGCGCGAGTCGTACACCACCTGGTGCGCGTACCGCGCGCGGGGCTGCTGGGTATGCGCGGGCCCGTCGCTATCGCCCGGCTCCTCAGGCAGGATCTTGGTCCACGGGTGAGAGGGGTCTCCGTAGCGGCATATCCAGCTTGTTGCTGGTAGGTCGAGGCGCGGCAGCGGAGTTTGTGCACCGCGGGTCAACCCGCAGAATCTGAAGCGAACAGGATGATGGTGATGAGAAAATGTCGGTGGAAGAGGATGCATAGGCGCGTACACATATATCTCGCGGTACGACGGGTCGATCACCGCACGTTGAGTGAAGGTTTTGTCGGGGCCGCCTGCTGCTGTGAAGTTCGAGAAGAGCTCTGTGGCGACTTGCGTGTCGATATTGTAGGTGTGCATGTCGGAAAGATATTTCTCCTCGCCCCAGCCGGCGAAGATGTACAGGGTACGTTCGTTCGGGTCAAGGACCATCGAATGACCTGAGTGATAGTAAGTACGCAGATGACCTCGGTAAGGAGAGGATAATACCAAAGCGACGGGAGAGGGCTGATGATGTGCTGTCGTTACTGCTCAGGGGCCTGCATATCCTTGTAAATGCACGAAGCTCGACCAGAACGATGGTCCGACTTACTGCAGAAGTTTCCATTGGCCTGCATTCACTGTGTAGCTGTAGAATCCAGAGTATTTGATAGTTGCTACGGTAGCGTCGTTGACTCTCCCGCCATTGACATAAAGTATTTGATTATCAGTGTCCATGGCCATTTGATGGTCAAATATCAACGGCGGACCACCGATGCTCTGGGACCCCTGAGTGAGGGTTGATGGGATATAGTTTAAACGTACACACCGATGTATCCCTAGATAGCAACTCCCAAGTGCCAGCAGCCGGCCCTTGCGTATGATAGCGATAGAAGTCCGCATACGACTGAGCATATTCCGTTCTGCCTTCTTCGGCAGGCGCGCTGGGATCAATCCAAGCGTTCGAGGAATCCGCAGCCCCACTGTCGCTCTCCAACAAACCGCCCAGCACATATATCGCGCCCGTCTTCGAGTCAAACGCCATCTTATGGCATGAGCGCGGCCGAGGGCCGTGCTGCTCCTGCAAAACACTCTGGCTGATCATGCGCCACCGATCTGTGTCGATATCGTAGACCCACAGATCGTCCAGGCTCCTCTGCCCGTCCCAACCACCGAACATGTAGATGTGACCGTTCTGCTCGTCGATGCACATCGCGTGTCCTCCGCGGCGGCTCGGTACATCGCCATTGGCGTCAACGCCATGTAAGCGCCGCCACACGGCATGCGGTTGCTTCGAGTTCAGGTAGGCATTGAACAGTCCTGCTGAGGCTGCGGTGTCGACAGCCTGTTCGGCAGCTGACCAGTTCCCGTTGGAGACTATGGTGTTGTACAGTTCAGTCACAAGAGGATGCTCAAGCTCCACGCCGGCGCGTGACATGATAGCTTTGAAGGGGCCAAGGAAACGTCGTTGTCGAAGGTGCTTGAGGACATGCCGAAGCGCTACATTCTCTCGATGCTAGATCCGCGGGCAATGTCAGTGGTGTCCACGACGCGAAATTAGTACAGCGATTTACCTCGTCAAATCTGAGCTTGATGTCTTTCACGTACTCTTCGTCCGCGATGCCCGCTAGTGATACAAACCAGACAGAAATGTGGAAGCTGTTGCCGTAAGCTCTGCATAAAACGCCATTCCTCAGTTGAGAATCTATCATCGAGCTTAGAAGGACTGACGAGATTGGTTCAATTTTGACGAAGCTACTTGGAAAACGGACACCTGTCTTGCTTAGGTGTCGTAAGGGGAATGTTTCCGGCGTGTTGTCATCCTTGAGACTGGCGTGCAGGATCTCTGACATGTGATCAGGCTCAGTTCCCACATATATTCTGAACTCTTTCATGTTGCATGGATGTGCTGCAAACAAGTCTGGTCAGCAGCTCCAATATAACGGACATATACACAGGTTACACACATTTATGGAACTGATTGAAGACGAATGAAGTCAGCATATCGTAGGATATCACTCCTTTGTAGCTCGTACCTTTCCAAACGTGACGCTTTCTACGTTGATCACGGACAAACGTGTCAGACGAGACTATATGACTAGCGGACATGGAAAGATACTCAACGGACAACACTGAGATTATCGAGTTCGAGGAGGAGCCATTGCTTGGCATTCGAATTTTCACCCGCGCCGCTCCACCTGCTACTTATATCATGGGGCATATTATACTGGATGTTCTCCGCGACATATCGGTGACTATGTTCTGAGCAGCCGGCGATGGAATATCCTAAGCGCGTTGTCGCGGGAAGTCCTGAGATGCCTACGTCAGAATTCATGGACGGCGCATACACGGGTCTTGGGCTGGCTTGAGAAGTGTAATAGCTTGGAGCCGGAAACGTAGTTGCACCAGGAAGACAACGTCGATGAGGTCGAGCACCGGCGGTGTAGCAGCTTGGTGAAGGTGAACGCCAAGTTAGTTCAGTTCGGGCTCACCAGGAGTTGTGACCAGGCGATTGGCTCGTCGCTCTTTCAACTTTCGGTCGTTGCCGAATCACCTTCAGCCTTTTCGATGGTTCGACTTGCTGTCAACCGGTTGACATCGTCGAACTCCTCGTATGCTTCAACTTGTACTGAATCATGTCCTCAATATCTTGCGAGAAGAGTTGTCTCTGTTGCAGGTACAGAAACTATACGGTCAGATACCCTTTTGTCCTCTGTGAGACGACGTCATTTCCCGACTTGCTACGGTTAAGCCAGGCCAGGCCGGCACATCTCGCTCTCTTTCGCAGCAAGCCACTGGATTCGCTGAGCAATCTCTGTTTTGCAACAATAGTCTTGGAATAAACTATGACGGCGGATGCAGCTTTGTCGACATCTATTAATACGCCCTTCGTTCCTGGCTTCCCACCACGAATGTCTCGAAATGGGATCCCTACTTCCTCTGCATGCTTTGCATTTGCATGGCCTGAAACCTGACGGTAGTCTGTTGGAACAGTCCAAGGATGCTCATATACTGGATTGTGTATAGTGTTCACTGCCCCGCGGAGGGAAGCGCTTCGTATAGGAGCTATAGTCGCCAGTCTTGTCGCGTTTTGCAGCGATTGCACCATATCCAGTCTTCGTACTACGGTATCGCGCCAGACTCGATGACCTCGTGGAACGTCTTCCCGACCTAACTGCGACATTTCAGCCGCCAAGATAGAAGCGTCTTGTCCAGTTTTCCCTCGCCCACGCGGTCTACGTTCAACTGTCGGCGGCTATTGGTGTGCCCGGTCTATATAAACCACCTGTTCCCTGGATGTTCCGCGGTGTAGCTTATCGCTCCCCACGATGAGATTCGTACGTGCGCTCCTTGTTCTCTCAGCAGCCACATTAGCATTGGGTGTAGTCCCATTGTCTAGTATCAATCGGACGACATCCCTTCCTCTTGTGACAAACAAATTCATCGTGGAGGTTGATGACATGTCCGACCTGCCAGGACGAAGGTCCCTCAATGCTGTATGTTTCGCGTCTGATCTCGCAGAGTGCTCCTCACATTATACCCCAGGCTCGTGAGAATGCATTTCGCGCCCTAGAAGAGCGAGGCGTCCGGCTGGAAGTAAACAAGGAGTTCAATACACCGGGTCTTTTCGTCGGTGCCGTTGTCTCACTCTCAGTAAGTCTTTTCCAAGATGTTTAGTTTGTCAACTATAACGTTCTTCCTTCCAGACACCAAGCGTGAGTCTCGCTTCAATATTCACCTGCGAGTGCAATCTGATACCCTGACTCCTTCAGGATGTAAAAGAGCTGGAACAGACCCCAGGTATCAAAGCAATTCGCCCCGTAGTCTCAATTGCCCCTCCGAAGTAAGGCTCGAGCAAATTCTTTCGGCGTAATTTATTGAACAGCTCCCTAGGCCTGTCAGGTTTCACGTTGTGACCGGTGCAGATGACCCCCAACTTCCACCAGATACAGAATCGACACATGTCTTAACGGCAGGTATCCCTGTGTTCGACAGGTCACAGTGAAATTGATTTTTTTTAGGGAGTCGACAAACTACACGCTCAAGGGATCTTCGGAGGCGGCGTCAAAATCGGCATGTAAGACGACTCGCGACTTCGCACTTGAAATCATCTAATGTAAACTCACGATTTGCGTTAAGAATCGACACGGGTATGTTTCATCATGGGATAGTAGCAGAATGCTGCTTGAGTGAGCATTACAGGCGTCGACTACAACCATCCCGTATTGGGAGGCGGTATAGGTCCCGGACACAAGTTTATCGGAGGCTTTGACTTCGTTGGTGACGCATTTGATGGTGATATCGGAATCGTGCCGAGCTGAGTATCTGAGCTGACATGTTACTAGGAACCAACACCCCGATGCCTGATGATGATCCTTTGGACACATGCAATGGTGCGTTTGTGACGTGCGCAAAGTATTTTTCGCTAAGGGCATCCTGCAGGGCATGGGACACATGTCTCGGTACGAGATTAATGTGTAAATGCAGAACTTGTCTGAGCATTTTTCTCTTCAGGGCATTATTGGAGCCAACCCGGGCAACGAATTCAATATCAGCGGTGTCGCCTTTGATGCATCTTTGTCCATGTATAGAGTGTTCGGTTGCACTGGGACTGTTCCCGACGATAGTAGATATAATTTCACCTCTCGGCAGTCGTCATCTTACTTGTTTCTGCAGTCCTCATTGACGCATTGCTGCGTGGTGTTTCTGATGGTAATGATATCTTGACGCTGTCACTGGGAGGCGCAGATGCATGGACCGAGTCCTCAAGTTCCGTCGTCGCCAGCCGGATCGCGGCATCGGGGAAGATCGTAACAATCGCAGCAGGCAATGACGGAGACTTCGGGTCTTGGTATCCATCAGGTCCAGGGAACGGTATCAACGTCATTTCCGTTGCCAGTTTGGACAAGTGAGCTCCATTCGTCCCATCTCATATATCTATATCCAATAACTGACTGCATTGCTAGCACCGTAATTCCTTTGCAGAATGCCACCGTCTCTGGGGTTACACACGACCCCATCACCTATTTCGATACCTTCCCGCTGCCGATCCCAGGCGTTCTGCCGATTTTCGTGACTTCAAACGACACTACTGTCGCCGATGACGCTTGTGATCCTCTTCCAGATGCGACACCTGATCTTTCTGATTTTGTGACTGTCGTCCGCCGCGGGACCTGCACTTTCGTGAGGCACCTTCTTTATACTGTGCTTTCTGTTTTTGATCATGGCCTACAGGTCGAAAAGCTCACCAATATAGCTGCAAAGGGAGGCAATGTTGCGCTCATCTACGAGTATGTTCGTCAGTATGCATTCTTACTCATTCGTTTAAGCATCTGCTCGTGTTAGCAATGGGAGCGGGTTCTCCGCAATTGACACCGGCAACTTCACCAATGCGACCCTCATCCAAGCGGCCGACGGGGAGTTCGTACGTTCACCCTCTGACTACAGATCCCTGCTTTCATTGATCTCCATGAAGCTTGTATCCCAATTCGCTGCAGGAACGAATGTCTCCCTTTCCTTCCCTCAAACAGGCGGCAGCTTCAACTTCCCCGACGACGCGGGCGGCCTCATATCCAGCTTCACGAGCTACGGCCCCACGAACGACTTTTTCTTCAAGCCGGCCGTCGCCGCACCCGGAGGCAACATCCTCTCCACTCTGCCGCTCAACCTCGGCATCTTCGGTGTCCTGTCTGGCACCTCCATGGCTACGCCATTTGTGGCCGGCAGCGCGGCGTTGCTGTTCTCGGTGAAGGGGAAGGCGCCGTCTGTGGGGACTGGTGCGCGCACGTTGTTTGAGACTACAGCACAGCGGGTGTCGTCTAGCCACACGGATGGCGATCCGCTGCAGACGGTGACGCAGCAGGGTGCCGGATTGATTAATGTCTTCAGTGCAATTCATGCGCAGACCATTGTGTCTCCTGGAGAGCTCGTGCTCAACGATACTAGTCACTTCAAAGGAGTGCACGTACCTTCCTGTCTACGTTTAGTACCGAGGCGCTCATGATCCTTCAGGCAGACTTTCTCGGTGCATAATGCCGCAAGTAGCGCAAGAAAATTCACGCTGAGTCACATTCCCGCAGGAACGGCGACGACTATCACTCCTGTGGGTGACGGTGTTTCGATGAAACCTTCAATCTCTCGATTCACGATGCTCTTGATTTCAGGGAACAATATTTGCCGCGGATGGTCCTGTACCACTGACGACCCAGTTCGCCACTGTCCATCTGAGCGACAAGACATTCACGCTCGGACCTGGTCAAACCAAGCAGGTCACAGCGCGCATCACACCCCCATCGGGTGTCGACCACAGTACTTTCCCAGTGTTTTCTGGGTTCATCCAAATTGAAAGCGGCTCGGATCGAACGCAAGTCACCTACCTCGGTTTGGCAGGCTCCCTCAAAGACAAACAGATTGTTGACAACACCGACGAGTTCTTTGGTTTCACGATCCCGGCTCTTCTTGACTCTGCAGGCGACGTCCAAGCTAGACCCACGAATTATACATTCGTTGGCGATGATTTCCCGACTTTATTGCTCCGGTCAGTCACGTTGCTGCACTTGATCCATCGTCACCTGACTATATCACATTTTAGGTTGGCATTTGGGACACCTATCGTGCGAGGCGATCTAGTCAAAAGCGACATCTGCTTTAAGCCCACGCTCAATCCTCGGGAGGATGCGCCCTCAGGAACCGGACATGTCTTTGACCGAAATGTGTTTTCATTTCCTCATGATAGCAATTCCTTCGCACAGGTCGACATCATAGGTCCGCTTGTCGAAGTTGATTTCACTTCCCGCAATTCAGATGCTACGGTAAGCGAGGCCCAGGCTGTAGTACATCATGAGCAGGGCACTCACGAGTTGCCGCCCAGGATGCTGCCGACAATGGGTTTGAAACAATTGCGTTCACGAATGCTGAATTTGCGAACGGGACTGCGATTCCTAATGGGTCCTATCGTTTCCTCCTGCGGGCATTGAGAGTGACGGGTGATCCGTCGAAGGAAGGGGACTTCGAGAGTTGGTTGAGTCCGATTGTCGGTGTGAATGCTGCGACCTAGATCGTCCTCTTGTTACTGTAATGGTGTCAAACTAAATAATTATGAGAGTTCAAGTCGGATTTCGGAATCCAATCGCGAGTCAATGAATGTATCATCCATTCACGTTGTGTAGGTCCAGGTCTTTGCGAGGTTGATCCTGGAAACAATTGTTCTGTTGGAAAGCCTTGTCCGAGCAGACAAGGATGATCATGAGACCTACTGGTTGTTTCATAACGACTCAGAAATATTGCAAGGATGGATCGAGGCCCATCGGTGTTATCGGATAAAAGCGAGCGACGAATCTTATCAGATAACCGCCAAGGGCGCTTGGCTCGTCTATTTGATGCGCGGCAAACTTGTTGAACCCACTCGCAGTATCAGCACTGTATATAACTCTTTTGACCAGAGCTAACCACTGGAATGACCGCGCAGTGGTGAGTTCGTCTCCCCGCAGAGTCCTCCATCATTCCCACCAAATTTTTGGTCCGAACGACGCTGCATGTCATGGCCATGCCTCTCGAGAAACACTCCGGAAACGGTGTACGGGCTGAACTGGGATTCGTAGCGCCCTATCGCAGACAGAAACGGTCTTTCAGGCCGTCCAAACTTCTGCTTCTACTCTTGACGCTCATCTCAGCCTATGTGACATTAACGGTGCCGTCCTGGCACCTATGGCGCTCCAACCGTTTCCAGACCGCCCCGCAACCGAATCCAGTGGACTCCGATCCAGCTTACGGATGGAAGGACGACACATGGCCTCTTCGCCAGCAGACTGCATGGGACATCTCCACGGACTTCCCTTATCCACGGTCATTGGAATACGATGTCGACGAGGGGACTTGGTTGCGCCTGGATGTCCATCCCACGACTGGAGACATTATCTTCGATATGCTAGGTGACGTCTACTGCCTGCCTGCAGATGCGTGGAGGGCATCACTCGCTACCGGCTCGTTGGACTCTGTCAAAGCGCTTCCTGTGCTTCTTGGAGTTCCCTACGATTCGGATCCCCATTTCTCTCCATCCGGCGACAGCTTCGTGTTCAGAAGCGATGCAGAACTAGGTGTCGAGAATATATGGGTAAGGAAGTGGGACGGCTGTGTGCAGGAGAATCTTCGACCCGACGCGGATTCAGCAGCCGACCCAGAGTTGCGGTTCGCGCTCGCTGTCAAGAAGGAGGAAGACGAGCTGCTCGTGCAAGGCGTGAAGGAGAGCGTAGGACGCCGTAGTGCGCGGCTGCGAAGGGAGGGTCGATTACATGGTGTGTCTAAGTCTTCCCTCAGATGCGCGCGCCTTAACTGACGAGAACCTGGCAAGCACATCGTGTCACGAACGAGACCTTCCGTCATGTCACTGACGCGCGATTCCATCCATCCGGCTCGAAAGTTGTCGCAACTAAGTGGTTTACTCTCGCTGGCGAAGGATGGGAGTTCGACATGCCGAACGCCACGACGAGCAGCATATCATCTGGCAGCGGTAAGAGGCTCACTGGTCGGACTTTGCCTCCGGGAGGCACTCTTGAGGACTACGGGCGTATGAACGTCGGTCCAGAGATGCACATTTGGGCAGGCAATGACTCCATCATCTTTTCCAAGAATGTAAAAGATACGAATGGAATGTTCGCCTACTCGAAAGGTGACGATTGTTCTGTCCTTGTCTACATAGTAAAGTCTCAAAATGTGTTTTAGACGTGCACAAGGGTATCTATGCCATCTTAACGAAGAATCTGACCACGGGCGTTACTTCCACTTTAGTCGATGCCGCTCCCGGCGGCGCGAGCAGACCGGAGCTCTCAAGGGATGAGCGCACCCTCGCGTTTGTCAGACGTATCCGCGACAAGGAGGCCTTGGTGTTGAAGTAAGATCTTTAAATTCCCCAGGGTATTATGTCTCATCTTCGGATGTTAGGGACCTTACCACTGGAACGCTTCGTGACGTCTGGTACGGTCTGACATGGGACTTGACTGCAACGTGGACCAACATGGGATCATATCCTTCCTTCGCGTTCACCCCTTCAGATGACAGTATCATCATGTGGGCAGCAGGAAAGATCTGGCACGTCCCCTTGACGGTCAATCACCTCGGCGAGCGTGTCGCGGCTGGCACACCCATCGTTATCCCCTTCACAGCACACGTCGAGAAACGCCTTGCTGCACTTCGTTCTTCGGAGACCGACATACGAGCCATCGAGACGCCAGAGAAGCAGCGCTTATATGCGTTCAAGGAGATGAAAATTGACGAGAAGGGGACAAAGGCGGTGTTCCAGGCAGCTGGCGTGACGTACATTCAGCAAGTCGGCAGCGACGTCCCAGCGGCGGAGCGAGTGCCTACCCTGTACACGGACATTCCGTACTACTCTCCTACCTTCATTCCCGGCGAAGATGACTTCGTCTTGCATGCGCGCTGGTCGGACGTTAACTTCACCACCTTTGAACTGGCCGACGTATCCTCGGGCACTACATACGAGGTCCATGGCCTGCCTCTGGGCAGATACTACAGTCCAGCGCTTTGCAAATGCGCCGGCTCCCAGCGAAAGATCGCGTTCGTGAAGACGGGCAGCGATCTGATGACAGGCAACGTAGTCGCGACCGCAAATCCCGGCATCTACATCGGCGACATTACTCTTCCATCCTCACCGTCCGACATCATCACAGCGCGCAACCTGCAGTTCATCCCGTCCCAAATTGATTTCTCGCTCGACTTCTTCCTGATGTTCAACCTCGAGTTCCTGGAGCGGAATGCGAAATTGCTCGTCCAGGAGCATTCCAAGGCGTTCGTCATCGACCTGGAAAGCGGGCCGGATGAGTTCGGCAACTTCAAGCAGCATGTCCTCGCTGAGGGCCGGACGTCGATGGAGATGGTCGTATCCACCCGGCCTTCGAGTGGAGAATCATCCGTCGAAGCCGACAAGGTTGCTTTTGTCGACTTCTTCCATGTTTATCTGGCGCCGGCACCGAAAAATCAGTCTGTCTGGTCAAAGCCTGGGAACTCGACGGAGGATACTGCGAGGCTCAGTCTGGATGGCGGACATGACGTTGCGTGGAGCGGCGACGGCAAGAAACTGTTTTGGTTCCTCGGTATGTAATCTAAGCTCGTCTCTTTAACTTTGCTCATATCAGAAATAAGGACCGTACCTGCACTCGCTCGAGGTCCAGAAGTTGCATTCATGTATGCCTCAAGTCCGCGAGGACCACAAAAACTTCGGGATCGACTGCGTCAAGCATCTGCTCGAATACCAAGAAGTATACGTCGATTATTCGACAGATATTTCTCGGCTGAAGCGTGAAGCCGTCGCGTTCTATGCGTCGTTAGATAAGTCTGCCGCGGATGTAGTGGTGATTGTCAACGCGACGATTGTGACCATGGAACCCGGCCGAGCAGATGACGAGCCCATTCAGAATGGGATGTTGGTCATGCGTGGAGGCATCATCGAGTCCGTGTCTGGTGCGGCTGGTGTTGCCATTCCTGCTGGAGCGACTGTCATCGACGCACAAGGCGGTAGGGTTTTCACCTGCGCAGCATATTTTCTTTCCTCATAAGGACCTCGTGCAGGATTTGTCGTTCCCGGGTTCATCGACGTCCATGCGCATTGGCTCGGTTCTTTTGGATCGATGGGGTCGTTGCATCCCGCTACGTCCTACGAAATGCTAGCATTCCTCGCCTACGGCGTCACGACACTCCACAAGTATGTCAAGGACTACCTATCATGAGACATTCTACTCAAGCTTGTCTCCTAGCCCCAGTGCCGACAACGTAGATACCTTCAGCGAGCGCGCCCGCATTGAAAGTGGCCTAATGGTCGGCCCGCGGATCTTCCACACCGGAAACATCATCTTCGGCCTCGGTATACCCGGCATTCACCAAGATATCGTGGACTACGGCGAAGCGTACTCGGCTCTTCTGAGGATCAAAGTCGAGGGTGGCCCGGCGAGCTTCTCGTACAAGAACTACCAGCTTCCGTCGCGGTATGTATGCGTCATAGTGTTTGTTGCTATCGCTAATTGTGAGGCGCTGGTAGGGCTTCTCGGCAGAGGTTGTTGTTGGCAGCACAGAACCTGAGTATGGTCTGCGTACCAGAAGGGGTGAGCTAGCATGAATCCCGGTCCTTGAATATTTTCACTCATTCCGACTGCTCTCTGTAGGGTGCCTATCAGGACTGGGATATCACTTACATTCTCGACGGTCGGTGCTGTTGCTCTACTTGATGATGATTCTCACGCAGTTGTTTTCTAGGGATGACTACTATCGAGCATAACGTTCCAGTGCCGACGCTGTATGACGATGTCCTGACCTTGTACGCATGGAGCGGGACTGCGGCAACACCCACTCATGTGGTGAATTATGGCGGTGCTTGGGGAGAAGAGCTGGTATGGGCAACAGAGGATATCCCCAATGACCACAAGTTCGTATTTGAAGAAGTGACCGGTTGCATCCCAGACTAATGTCAGCATCTGTCCATAGACTGCGCCGTTTCCTGCCGCACGATATACTGCAAGGTATCACGGAATCTAGTTCGCG
This sequence comes from Hericium coralloides, assembly GCA_003675405.1. Lineage (NCBI taxonomy): Eukaryota > Fungi > Basidiomycota > Agaricomycetes > Russulales > Hericiaceae > Hericium > Hericium coralloides. The sequence goes on along the minus strand of QUOP01000201.1, from coordinate 354,939 downwards.
CCCAATGAACTGTGAGTTCGACCATGGCTTTTGATTGGCACCACTTATCCCTCATCATCTGCACAGCTTACACGTTGTTCAACACTTCCATATCCGTGGCGAAGATGGTACGGAAGGGTCTGCGGACGCACATCGGTGCGCACGGCGAAAAGCCCATAGGCCTCAATTACCACGCCGAGATGTGGTTCACCAAGCAGGGCGGTCTCACGAACTACGAAGTCAGCGATCTCCCTCTACCGTGGAACAATAAGAATTGACTGTTGAACAGGTTCTGAGGGCTGCGACCGCGGATGCAGCGACTTCCCTTGGGCTGATACCATCGCTGGGCACCTTGAGCCCCGGCAAGCTCGCGGATCTGCTCATATACCCTCCTGGCATTGATTTGCTTCAAGACGATATTCGCCATACCCGAGACATACGATTTGTGGTGAGAGGTGGGAGGATCTGGGATGCGGAGACTCTGACGGAGGAGTGGCCGAATAAAGGCAGGAAGCACGCGCCTTTACCGCCATTTAACGAGGACTAGACATCCCAATTTCAGTGGAAGCGATTCTTTCATTATTTCTTGTCACTATCTTGCAGCAACGAGATGACGGAAAAGCCCATTTAATGATTAGCAATGAATACTATAGCGAGAATGCGGCTTTGCGAGAACAGACGGACGGACAAAGTCACATAAGCTCTACGACACCATCACCCAACTCCTGCCGCAGCTCCCGTATCTGCACCTCCAGCTGCCGCTCCCTCTCCTCTAACGAGCGCTGTTCCAGATCCAAAAACTGCTCGCGCTCCTGCACGCTCTTCTCCCTATTCAGCAGCGTCTGCTCGCGCGCCCACAGCAGGCGCTCGAGCTCCTGCAGCGTGACCCAGCCGTGCCGGCGGTTGCGCACCCACGTCGCGTTCGGGAGCGAGACGCACTCGAGCGACGCGCATCTAGCGTGGTAGGACGCCGCGAGCGACTTGGTGAGCACATGGTCGTGGACTGCGTCGTACTTGTTCTTCGAGACGAGTACGAGCGATTTGAGCGCGGTGAAGCGCGCGAGGATGGGCGGAAAGCCGAGTAGCAGGTCCTGCGCATGCAGCTGCGTCAGTCGGTGCACATGAACGCGGGCCAGTGCTTACATTTGTGATCGAGCCGCTGACGGCGTGCAGGGCGAAGCTGTCCAGGGCTGCAAGACCGGTTGGGATAGCGCTGAGCGCGCCAAGGATAGACTCGGTCGTCCCGGTCAAGTGCGAGATGATCTGCAGAGACTGCAGCGGCCCCCTAGAATAAGACAAAATCTGCATCGTCGTCGCCACCATGTCCTCGTTCAGCAGCCACGGATGCACAAGGCACAGCTCGACCTCGCGCACGGGGCGGCCTGGCACGACGGTCGCCAGGATCAGCGGGGACGCCGAGACGCGGTTGAGCTCGGGCAGCGCGCCGTAGTCGAGCGTCGTGTCGGGGACGTAGCGCCCGCAGAAGAGAGCGGTTCGCAGCGTGCGCTGTTGCGTGAGGAATGTCGCGAACCCAGCGTCGAAGTCGCACGAGACGGTGAGTTTGGTCAGGCGGAAGGGCGCGCCGATTAGGGCATGGGATACCGAGCCGTACATGAGATATGTCAGCGCTGTGAGGCGGGTCATGTTCCGGAAGGCGCGGGCGAGGAGGCGGTAGAAGCTGCTGAAGAGGCGTTTCGTGCGATCGAAGTCGAGGGAGTCCATGTCCCCGACTTCGTATGACAGGGTGTGACTAGCCAGCTCCGAATTGTTGGCGAGCGTCCGCAGGCAAGAGATGGTTTGCAGCATGGGCATGGAGGGTATACGGCGATAGAGCAGGCGGATTGAGATGGCATGGAAGGTCTGAGATGCGGAAGCCAATCGTACGAGCGTTTGACGATCTGCGTACGCGAAGATTGCGTCGAGCAACTCCACAGGTAAGATGCAACCTGCGTGGAAGGTATGAGCTCATTGCACATGGAATCATATAGGATTGTTTACCAGATATCTCAACGTCAGGAGTTGTCTTAAATGCAAAAGTGAGCCAGGTGTGCAAAACAAAAGCATGGAAAATTTGCTCACAGGGAGTAGATGTGCAGGGAACGCTCGACCCGGGCACGGACAGCTTTCCAGTGCCAAGCTCTCCTTCATGCTCATCGCGCAAGCTGCACTACTTTCCTTGAAGTCGAGTTGTGTATCTTGTCGAGGGTTCTCATGTCCACCAGAGAGCCCTGCGAGTGCACCTGGGACTGAGTCTACTTCATGGCCTCCATCCTTCGCATGACGTTCGTCCGTAATGGAGCTCCCGCGATCTGCATTGGCATGATGCCCGCGCTCGAAAACAGGAAGCCCGAGTCTAGAAAGCATAGTGTCCATAACTTGAAATGGATAAAGGAGAGGTGAGCGGGGGTGGTCGGTGCTGTGATAAGAGCAGGCGAGTTAGCTGGAAATGACGGATGGAACCATCCAAGGACCGTCACGTGGAATGAGCTAATGCAGCGATAATGCCGCTCCGACCTATTTCTCCTAGAAAAGTATCGATAATGTCAATGTCGTACGAAGATTATGGGTCGACGAACAAAGCAGAAGGAGTGGGTGATGGTAGGATGACAACTCGCAGTTGCAACGGACAACTCGACGCGTGGCGAGACGCGTCGGGTATATCCATCACGTGAAAGCGTGGGATCACCCGGGCCGCTTGCAACCGCTGCCAGTTTCCCCCAGCTCGTTTGCTGCTTTCCTGCGTACTCTTTGTGTCGCTCACCGTCGACAGCCTGTTGATACCGGAGAGTTTGGCCTTGGTAAAAATCTAATTTTAGATCCATTTCTGAAATCTTGAATCACTATGAATGCACATCCATTGGAGTAAGATAGACGACGCGCAAATCCACCACCCCTTATGTAAGCGAGTCGGACCCTCGACGGCGACGACAACTCCTCCATGGTCACTCGCATAATCATAAAACTACTCTCTGGGATGCATACCTGGGATGTATAAGCACACATGCCTGGAAGAATTTTGAGAAAATATGAAGATTTGGGGGCTGTATAAGGTCCACAACCTCAACCAACCCAACCCATCCTGGAAGTACTTTTCTATGCTTTCCGATGCTCCTGGCGCACTTTTCAAAATTTGGGTCAACACAATTTGACGGGTCACGTGACTTATGTAACCCATCACATGATGTTATCTTAACCAATTTGGGTTAGATCGGTAGATAAGATAACGGAACGTTCATGCCTCCGCTCCGACCGGGGTGCGAGCCCTCCCCCGAGATGGGTCAGGAGAGTGTTGCTGGCATCTTTACATGTCCCTGAGCCTTGGCTGATGCACACATGAATAGCCTAACAATTTATGAACCTTCCCCCCACATCCGGCAGAGTTCCCAACTAAATTCTCGGTGGGGGATGCATCGGACCTCCCAAATTTGGCGGTTCCCACGCCACATTACATAATATTCAGGGGGGTGGTGGATTTGCGCGTCGTCTATCTTATGTGACGCAGGAGCAGGTCGATAAGGTTCGCATGAGCACACCTTTTGTTCGAAGTTCGACATGGTGACGCCCTATCCAGTTCTACAAAGACGGGTGCGTGCCACTACGGATGTGTTACCCTGATTGCAGACGTATATGGCGACAGATACCTGTGCCTTCCGGGGTTTCTCACTGGAGACCAGACGGAAGGACTGCTCACGCGATCAAAGCAGCTCCTCGACAACTTCAGCTTAGAGGATCACCCATTGGTCCGTGACTTTTTGTTTCATTGTGCTATAACCTATTCATGTTGATGCTTCTGCTCAGACCAAGTTTACTACTGACGACGAAGGCCATATCGGAGACGATTATTTCCTGACTTCGGGCGACAAGATCCGGTATTTCCTGGAGACTGACGCCGTTGATAAGGACGGTAAATTGACCAGAGAGAAACAGAAGGCTGTCAATAAGATAGGGCATGGTACGGATCCCATTTGTGCCTTTGAGCATAACTAAGCTCACCGCGATACTCGCCGCAAGCCCTGCATGAGTTAGATCCTGTTTTCCGGAAGGTCACGCTCGAAGAGGAGAAACTGAAGTCTGTTGTACGAGATCTTCGGTTCCACCATGACCCCGTAGGTTCGTGATTTTTTTTTGACGATATCCGCCGTCCGCTGTCTCATCGCAATTCACAATAGCTTTGCAATCCATGCTCATATTCAAGCAGCCAGAAATAGGCGGAGAAGGTGAGCGGAAGTAGCACAAGTTTTCTTCAGTCCTCAATTCTCAATTTTGCATCCCTCACTAGTTCCTGAACACAACGATTCGTAAGTCACAGAATTAGCCGTCCAGAGCTTACAGCTTAGCCCATTCACCGCCTTCTAGCACCTTCCTTGTGAGTCTTTAGGATTTATCATGCCCCTTCCCTCCTGAACATCCTACAGTACACCTCACCCCCATCCGCCCTCGGCTTCTGGTTCGCCCTCGAGAAATGCACACCCTTGAATGGCGCGCTCTCCTTCCTCGCCGGCTCCCACCGCAGCGCCCCCATCTCCAAGCGCTTCGTCCGGCTCCCCGGCGGCGGCACCGGTTTCGAGCAGCTCGTGTCCCCCGAGGAAGCCGTCGCGAAGACACCCGAGGGCAAATACGTTCTGGAAACCTGCGAGCCCGGTGCGTGCGATTTTTCAGCGTGCTCCGGCGCGCGGCTGATCTGAGCGAAGGCGACCTTGTTATCATCCACGGCTCCGTGTTGCACAAGTCCGAGCGCAACACGAGCGCGAATACCCGTTTCGCGTATACATTCCACATGATCGAGTCGCCGCCGCATGCGGTGTACGATGAGAAAAACTGGCTGCAGCCCACGCCCGCGATGCCGTTCTCTCGCATCCTCGACAAGCCGATCGAGAATGTGTTGTCGGTAGGCGCTTGATAACTTGGATACCGTTGTCTATGTGGACATGTCCAGGATCTTCCTATTCTAACTGTATCTTCGGGGCGATTGTACTATGTCACATCAGTGTTGTAAAATCATATGTTGTATGCGAGAAGAAATCGGATGAATATCAGCAATGACGCACACGTCGACTTTGGGGTTGCAATAAGTATAATGATACCTGAGTGTACACAACTGTTCGATTTTCTTCCACCTTCCAGTAATTTTCCCCGGGCGATCACTCGACATCGACCTCAACCTTGGCCCTCTGCCGTATCACCTCAGGCGTCAAATTCGCGAGTTCGTCAATGAGCGCAGGCAAAAACGTGCCCGGCCCACGCACATCACTGCGCGCCGCCGCGATCTCCGACGCAACGGTCAGCGCAAGGACCCTACAGCACACGCGTCAGCACCAATTCACAATTACAGAATCTACGTGCGCACCCTGCAGCAGCAGCCGTGAGCATGTCGCCGCGCACCAGCGAGCCGTACGCGTCGCCTGGAGCGGCGCGTTCGGCCGCGATGCTCGCCGCGCCGCAGAATGTGGCGACGGCGGTGCCGAGCATGCAGCCTGCTCCTGTGATTTGGCCGAGAAGGGGGTGGCCATTGGAGAGGCGAATGACGGTTGAACCGTCGGAGAGGTAGTCTGTCGGCCCGCTCAAGACGGAGACGCAGCCTAAAGGGGAAGTTCGAGAAGTTATGCGAGTCGGAGCGTGTTGAATATTAGGTATGGTTTAGAGAAGGGATGTGACTTACGTTCTTGTTTTGAGAGGAGGCGGACGACCGCTGCTGGGTCGTTGAAGCCTGAGCCAAGGCTGTCGACACCCTGCGATTTCACCTCGTCGGAATTGACGATCGTGCCGATTTCAGCGGCGTTGCCCTTGATGACCGCAGGCTGCCAAGTATTCAGCAGTTCTGCGTGAAGGTAACTCTAATAAGCGCAAACCCTATTATTGAGCAGTAGACTAAGCACGCACGCGCTGCACACTTCTGTCGGTACGCTGTGGCACCAACGCCGACGGGGTCGAAGACGACAGGCTTCCGGTTCAGGTTCGCGTTGAGCCCTGCGGCGAGCATGCCGTCCATGTCCTCGACGGTGCCGAAGTTGATGAGCAGGCCGCCTGGGATCCGCGCGAGGTCAGCCTGTTCTGCGGCCGCGGCGGCCATGATCGGCGACCCTCCGAGCGCAATCGTGGCGTTAGCAGATTGAGTCTTGACTACGTTGTTCGTGATCTGAGGGATAAGACAGAAAAACGGTCATGAACGGTTTCGGTAAAGCACAGTTGAGCAGCATACTTGGTGGACAAGGGGCTTCAGTTCTCTGACTTGCGCCAATAACTTGGCGGCCGAATCGACGACTCTCTGCACGGTGTACATACTAGCCTCGAATGACGAGAAGCTGGGCGGGATATGTGGGCTAGCCGACCATGATCGTATGATACGTGCGAGACGCTCGGATGCGACGCGCGGCTCCGCTGAGGCCATGATTTCTGACACGACAGCAACACCGTGCAGGCCGTATCCTGAAGGCGCTACACCTCCATGTAAAACACGTAGCACATTATTTGACTTAATTCCGCCTGTCGATAAAATGTCACCCTTTCGCCTATAGGCAGTCTGCAATTCGCAAACAGCTTACCGATTGCAACAGCCGGCACGCCAGCACCTTCCAGCTCGGCCAATAGAGGTCTGAGTCCTTTGACTCCGATGACCTTCCCGGGCGCAGATACGTCTTTCGTACTGGTGGTATACACCGCGCCGAGTCCGACGTAGTCAACCTTGTCCTTGATGGCTTCGCGCACATGCTCGAGGCTCTTGCATGACTTGCCGATCACGGCGTTTGGAGGCAGAAGCTTGCGAGCAACAGCAATCGGCATGTCTTCCTGGCCAAGATGAACGCCGTCGGCGTTTGATGCGAGAGCAATGTCGATCCGGTCGTTAATGAGAACAGGGACCTGGTACTTCCTGCATAGTGCGACGGTCTGGAGAGTGATCTCGAGGAACTAGATGACACAGGTCAACGATTTGCGGCGGTTTTCGCGGAGTAAATATATAAAGAACATACGTCAGCAGTTTCTGCATCCTTTTCGCGTACTTGGACGATGGTGACGCCCCCTTGTATAGCCTGCAGATCGACATGGATTATGTTACAGGCTGCTGGCGTTGGAGCTTTGTGAAAGATGGTATGCGGATGGCGCTCACCTCCTCTAGAGATTCAAGATATGTCTCAAGATAAAGCCGTTAGAACTTTTCTATGCACAGCCGGAAAGCGATGTCATACCTTTCCCGGAGGCAGGTAGTTTCTTCCTGTGACAAGATAGACAGAATACTCGATAGTCGGCTTCGCTGCTTGAAAGTTGGCCATGGCAGACTCTTCAGAATCCTTAGAGAAATAGCATATCTACAGAATTATATGCACGTACCAGTCAAACATGAAGTCAATGTGTCCTTGGCTTGCAGAACAAGATGCAATTGTGATAATATGGAGGTTGGAGACAAGTTGGAGATGCTTGTCGATTGCGGGTTATCTTATCTTATCTTATCCAATAACCCCGCGGCATCTTCCGCGCCGGTGCCCATCCAGCGTCCGTAGCCGCGGCATGCACGCTTGTTCAGACCACCGGTGCAGACACCTACCTACGCCTTTACAACATACAATAATACATCAAGATGGACCAGGATTCATGGTATGCGACATCTAGCTCGTATGCCTATACCGAATCTCCGAATTCGAACCTCATTTGTTGCATATGCCGGTGAGTTGTAATCATATCGCGTTCTTTGATCCAGTTTCGTTGATAATCTTATGCAGGAATCCCTATGTGGAACCAAGGACAACTAGGACGTGCTCGCACACTTTCTGTCTTGATTGCATCGATTATGCTATGCGAACGTCGCCACATTGTCCAATTGACCGGTCTCCTCTGACCTCGGAAGGTCTCACTCTGGCTGACCCGATTATTCGACATGTCAGTCCACTGTCTCTGTGGATTTTCTCACTTTCTCATTTTCTTTCAGCTCGTGGACGAACTTGTCGTGGAATGCCCTCAGCGGGGAATGGGTTGTCCACATACTTGTCAGAGACATCTACTTGCATCTCACCTTCGAGACACCTGTCAATTCGTCAATATCCCATGTCCTGATCCTGATTGTGGCCAGAAGATCCTGCGGAAGCATGCCGAGGGAAACGGTTCGAAATGCGTGCATCGGCGCGTTAAGTGCCCAGACTGCGCTTTTGAGATACAACTTATAGAATTAGAGGTGAGCGATGATATTCCTTATCGGTCTTCATGGAGCACACTCATTCTTTCTTAGTCTCATGCGAATCAGTGTCCATCAAGAGTGAGCAGATGTGAATTTTGCGACACCGCTGTGGCTCGTTCAGAGCAATCTGCCCACAATGCCTCGTGTCCGGACTACGTCATTCCATGCACGCATTCTAGCCATGGCTGCGAATGGACTGGGACGCGTCGCGCATTATCCGAATCGCATACCGCGACTTGCCCATACGAGGCCATCAAAGGCCTTCTCAAGAGAACCGATACTCAGCTCTCTTCTTTGGCAGAAGATAATGCGCAGCTACGACAGAGGCTGCACGCTTCAGAAGGCATGGTGGAAATCATGCGACGAGAATTGGAGGTTGTAAAAGCGGCACTCGGCCCATGGTACAGAACAGGCGACCCATATCCGTCGTGGCCCTCCCATCCGAACGTCAGTAGCCCTGGTCCTCTGCGCAACATCGCGCAGGAAACACCCGCTTTCCTCGCAGAACGTGCCTCGTCGACGGACGCGAACCCTGCGCCACCGCCTAGCACTCTCCCCGACATCGCATCATACTTCCCTCCAGCACTCAACGACCCATACCCCTCAGAGCACGACATCACATCCAGACCGACTGTCCCAGGCCCAAGCATCCTCACGCGCCCGCCGCCCCTATCCCCCCTCCCCGACCGAGCGCCTCCACAAAGCACCGCCCCCGCACACACGACCCCCGTCGCGCCCCTCAACCTCAGCACGACTCTCCCCGGCGCGCTCGCCGGCGTCCGCGAGTCCGTCGTCACGCTCGCCGCCTCGCACGACGCGCTGTGGCGCCTCACGGAGCTCGCGCTCGGCAACGAGGCCGCGCGCACGAAGGAGGAGGTCGCTGCGCTGCGCGCGGTCGTGAACGGCCTGCGCATGCAGGTGCATGCGATGATGATGGACCGCAATGCGCTGGTGGCGGGGCCGATGGGCTCGCCGCCGGCGGGCGAGGCGGGCGATGCGCGGCGCGGGGTAGGGACTGCGCCGGGCGCGGTGCCGGGCCAGAGTGGGGTGTGGCCGTCTTTGAGGAGCTTTTATCCTGGGCCTTCGCATCCGACGATGTCGTCGGCGCAGACTTCCACGACGAAGCTTTGACATAGATGCTGAATCCGGTGTTACCCTTCGCTAAGGGCTTAGACGGTATAATGCCTTGGTAATTTCTCGTAAACCGCTCTAGCCAGCTTTAGCAGCAGACTTTGTACTCTAGGAACACAAATGAATGTTTCATACAATAATCCTACAAAACTGAAGTACAGGTGCATGGTATGTATGTGACGAGGCGTATGGCAAGCAACCTAGCTAAGCCACCTTGCCCACATTTTGAGCGTTTGCAGACTGCTGATACTCATGCTCCGCAGCTCGCAGCTCCGTCCGTGTTGTCTTGACGCGCGAGTGCTTTTTGTCTTTCTTCCTAGAAGGAAGGTATGCAAAGCCTTCCCGTATCAATTGTGCGTTGATCTCGGCGGAGAAGTCCGTCGTCTTCGGGTCTGACAGACTGACATATAGAGTTTTTGAGTGCTTGTATTCGACGATGGCTCTGAGCTCTCGCCCCTCGCAAAGTTCACGTAGACGGGATATCGCTTGGAGCCGACGAGTATCTGTCTTACTGACTAGATTGATATAACTGGAATATACAAGACCGTGAGGTGATTTATTGAAGAAAAACCTGTACAAGCGTACCTCAGGCGCACATATTGAGATTGGATCGGTAGCATTCGAAATTGCGTCGGCAAACTTTGCATCTGGTGGAAAGCCACCAGCGCGTCATGTCCATAATCGATCAGTTGAACTCTGGCGTGGCGTGTCTGTTCTATGATAACGGAGACTTTTGCCCGGCGCCAGGAGTCGTTGTAATGAACAGAGACGAAGCGGCCGTCTGCAGGCACAAAGTTGTTTGCCCGACCAGGGTGCACATCGAAATATCTGGACATATCACGTTCAAACTCCTGTAGTTTGACGTCACCTTAAAAATAAAATGAGCAAGTTTTACCATAGATTAGTTCGAGAGCCAGAGGGACATACCGTCACTATTCGGACACGTTTTGACACTGATACCAAAATCATCTTCATCGTGGATATGGGCCAATATCACGGACGGTTTCTTTTTACAATGTCTCTCTTTTTTCGAGACGTTTCCACCATTAATCAAGTCGAACGGCTTCATCGGAGGGGGCCAGTGCACCGGAAGGGCAGGTCCATTAGACCCATTGGTCGGCGTAGCAGACCCTTCACCTGGCCTAGCGGGTTCCACAGTCGGTGTGCCGAGTTCCTCTGCTGACCTACTACTATTCTCCGTCGGAATATCAGCCTCTCCACAAGATTCCTCAGCATGCCCACTGGCTTGAGACGACTCTGCTTCCATTGTAGGATTTCCCTCGCATACTACCCATGAATCTTCTGTGGACTGCTCGGTTTGTGGAGTAGGAAGGTGATCAACTTCATTCGCTCGGCAGGGAATGCCAGGAGGTACAACAGGACTTCCCGGACCAGACGGTGACAACTTGAATGGACGAGCGTCGAAAGGTCCCTGGCAAGAGGGGCGGGCAATAATGATGGGCAAAACGTCATTACTTCCGAAAGAGAACTCACTGAAACCTCTGCGGCTGGGTCCGCAGTAGCAGAAAATCGTACTATAGCCTCTTCCATCTGTCGATGAGCCTGGGTCGATTCAGTCAGGAGGCCTTCTATTTCTGAGCGCATCTCGAGGTCCTTCATCTCCTTCTCCGCGAACAATGCCAATACCGCCTGCTTGAGATCTGCATCCCTAGCATCCCTCTCCAGAACAAGGCATTTTACAGCCGCCTGCGTTTTCTTTTCGCGATCAGTCAAATCGCGTACAGCGGTGAGGAGCGCTTCAGCCTCGGACGCCTGTCGGGCCTGCTGAACATGGCTCCTCTGGACCGCTTGCTCCGCTTCGGTCTTTTCGCGTATGGTTCTCGCAAAAAGTTGGTCGAGGATGTCCTGGGCCTGTTTGAATTGAGCAGAAACGGAGCCCAAATCCGCTGCGAACGCAGACATTGAGTCGTGCGGTATTCCTATAACGCAAATCAGTCCGTGTTGCTCTACATCGCTGTCGTTCATGCTCACTGAACAAATGGGCGCGATAAGAGTGTCGGCAGAGAGTGAAGAAATATGAACGCACAGTCGGGGCGTCGACGGGGGCTGTCTGGGCGCCATCGCTCCTTTTATGTATGCTGGAGTGCCGTACGCCGCAGTCATCCTAGGAAATCGAAGTTCAGCAACGGCTCGACGAATCAGAAGAATCCGGACGAGCTCTTGGCTGCCCGGTCGAAATTGGAAGCCCTACGTTAAAAGAGCGCAAAACAAGCGACGAATTGAGAAGGAAGACCTATCGCCGGACATGCGCTTTGCACGAGGCCGCGCAGAGGCGAGAAGGTCGCCCAGTTTAGACCTGATTGTTCTTTCGGGAGTATCAGTACCTTCTCGTTCACATATAATCACCGCAGGGTCGACACCGGCTCGTTTAGTGGCCGTTTGAATAGACATTGGAACTCAAAGTGCCAAGTCCAAAATGCCATGACGCGTGGGTCCGAACATATCATATGCATTGGCGCACGTTATGCAACCAGACAAACGAGAAACCGCCCAGCTAGACCATCTTGCCTGCATTTTGAGCTTTTATCGACTGCTGGTATTCATACTCCGCGGCTCGCAGGTTCGTCCGTGTTGTCTTGGAGTGCGCGGGCTTCAGCTTCCCAGGTATAAGGTATGCGAAGCCTTCCCGTATCAGTTGTGCGTTGATCTCGGCGGAAAAGTCTGTCGTCTTCGGATCCGACAGGCTTACGTGGAGATTTGAGTGCTCGCTGTATTCGACCGTGGCTCTGAGGTGTCGCCCCTCGCAGAGTCCACGTAGGCGGGATATAGCTTGGTGCCGAGCATCAGTCTCACTGACCAAATTGACAAAACTGACATGGGAAACAGTGAGTATTCAAAAAGAGAACATAACAACACAATAAAAGCGGCAAAAAGCAGTCGTACCTCAAGTTCACGGTTCGGGCCTGACATTGAAGAGCACGAAATGTCGTCGGCAGTGTTCTCAGCTGGCTGAAAGCCACCTGCCACTCCGGTCCATAGTCAATAAGGTGGATCTTGGCGTGATGCCTCCGATCGTCTACGGTCGTAATCTCTGCTCTTTTCCAGGAGTCATCTGAATGCACAGCGACGAAGCAGCCAACCTCAGGAACGAAGTCATCTCCTTCTCCAGGGGTTGTGGAGTAATACTTGGCCATGTCACGTTCAAGCTCCTGTAGTCGAATGTTGCCTGCAAGGACGAAATGAGCGCAATGACTTATGCGTCGAGACTTGAACGAAAGACTCACCCTCGCTGCTCGGGGACGTCTTGACACTGATGCGGAAATTCGGTTCGTCGAAGACGTGGGCCAGAGTCACGGACGGGTACGAGCCACTCTTATTAGAATGGTTCTTTTTGTTCGGGAACTTTGCACCACAGGTCAAGTCGAGCGGCTCGATCGGAACGGTCTCGTCTACTGAAAGCTCTTCCACAAGCCAACCAGGCTCGTCGATGGGTGCACCGGAAGCCTCAGCCAGCTTACCAGCCTCCTCGGTCGATCCGCTATGACCCTCTGTGGGCCTAGAAATTTCCTTCGACGGTTCGTTGGACGAGGAAGCCTGAGATGACTCTGCTTTGACTGGAAGGCTGTCCTCCCATACTACCCATGAATCGTCCACGGGCTCAGCTTGAGGAGCAGGGTCAGATTGTTTCTCTTGCCAACGACTGTCCAGAGATGAGACGGGCGTCGCCAAGCTGGTCGCCTCGGACGGTCGGGCGTCCGAAGGTTTCTCAGCCTGGAAAGAGGCAGGAAAAGATCGTCAGCAAGTTGTTGTCCCTGGGACATATAACGTTTACCGTGATCTCCAAGCCCCCGCTCATAGCTACCGAAAATTGTACAACAGCCTCCTCCATCCGTTGATGGGCCTGGTTCGACTCCGCCAGGAGACCGCCCACCTCCGCACGCATCTCGCAGTCCTTCATTTCCTTCTCCTCGAACAGCGCCAAAACCAGTTGTTTGAGATCCGCGTCCCTGGCATCGCGCTCCAGCAGAAGGTGAGATACGGTTGACTCCGTTTGCTTGTGGCGCTCGGTCAGATCGCGGACGGCGGCCAGGAGCGCTTCGGCCGCAGAGGCCTGCCGGGCCTGCTGAGCGCGTGTGGCCCGCGCGGCTTGATCTGCTTTGGCCTTCTCCTTGTTGGCCTTCGAAAGGAGCTTGTCGAGGGTGTCCTGCGCCTGTTTGATCTGAGTAGAGACGGAGCTCAGGTCCGCTACGAATCGCGACATCGGTCGATGGGATACCTAGAAGCGGAGATCAGTCCGGCCGTCGCTCTGCTTCACCGTCACGCATGCTCACTCACAGATTGCGCACGGTAAAGAGTCAAGACGGGTATCAGTCGAGGGCGAAGAGTCCGTCGCTCGGCTCATTTATATGTGCTGAGGTGGCCTGCGCCGTAGTCGTCCTAGCAAATCGAAGCCCTGCAAGAGTCCCAGGGATCACATGAACCCATGCGGATCATTTCACGTTCAGCTGAAGATGGAAATCAGACGCTAACAGGGGGCGCAACGAGTTAGCTCATTAAGAAAAATCTACACATTACCACCGCTGAAAGCGCTGTAGACCTCCTGCTCCTGTGCTATGGCAGTGTGTCTGTTGAAAACTAGCATGTTCGAGGAACTGAGAGACTATCAGCATAGGTCGACTGAACCTACAAAATTTGTTATGGTGAACGCTGCCAGCGCCTTACCAGCGCCTTACCAGCTTGACGGCGTGAATACTTAATCTCCGATACAAATCTCCGCTAATGTCCGCTCCTGCACTGCACAACTGACCGAAAGTTCTACGGTTTGTCTCCTGACAAATGTTATGCATCTCGTATCGTACATCCATCGTACAAAAATTGCGCTATCCGTACAAAAACCGCCCACGCGTGATGCTTCGAACATACCTTCAAAATCCCTTGAGCCCCGACTATGACGACCAGTTGTCGTCATCCATCGCGTTCAGCGTCACTACTATTCTTCCCGTGTTCCTCTTATCCACTGTTGCTACAAGATCCTGTCTGTCGTGCCCATGTAAGTCGTCGTGTTGTGCAACTGGAAGAGGTCTCGGAAGCTGAGTCACCCACTCGTTTAACCACTTCAGTAGAGCTGGCTTGAGTTTGGCTTCGCCATGTTTCGCGTGCAGGCCTTTGCCTGTGGTCAATCGAACGATTTAGGACCTCTCCCGGTGGCTGTCAAGTTTCTACGACCCACCGACAATGAAGACAATTGAGATATGCCCTTCATTTCTGGCTTTGCGGATGCTGGAGGCAGCGAAGCGTTTGGCTTCCTCGACGCCCTGGTTGTGCAGGTCAACGCAGTTTGATCCACAATTCTATTGACGGGTGTCAGTTGAGGTTTGGTACATTTCCCATGATTGTCATTTTCACTGACCTTATTGTGAACTATTTGACGTGGCGGTTCAGTGAAGGCATGAAGCGACTACGAGAATCCAACCAACCTCGGAAGAATAGATCAGCGGCTTTCCTGTTCAGATGTTCTGCCCGTGTCTCGAGCGCTGCGCTCCTTGCTGCTAGGTTCTTGGCCACTGATTTACTGCCCCGGTCCTTTGCTTTCTTGCTTCCCTCGGCATATGCCTTCTGCTCTCTCTGCGCCGCCTGGGCATCTCTTCGGAGCCGCTTCGCCGCGGCCAAGATGTCACTGTCTTCGGCCTCCGAATCAAGTTCGATAGTTATCGACGCCTCGAAATGAACATCCGCAGTGACGCCTGATGCCTTGACGTCAACACGGGGCAATATTTGCTTGACGCTGGGATTCTGCAGGTCCGCATAGTCGTTCGGCTTTGGCTTTGGCTTCTGCTGACGCGCAACTGAGGCTGCAGGTTTTGCAGACTGGAGAGCAGGCCAATCAGCCGTGAGATATGTCTTAAGGCTATTGTCAGTATCGAGCTCTATGGAATTTCCCCGTGACTTACGCTTGCAGATATGTTGTCTTCATAATCGTATGGCGAGTAACCCTGGGAAGGATTCTTGTGGTTTCATGTCAATATCCGCCAAATTCGAACCCCTGTGATACTCACGGTCGCTGGGATGCTGCCGCGACAACCGCAAGGCAATGCACGCTCCTGCTACAGCCGTAAGTCAATCTCCCCGTGTGCCAAAGTCTTCTGCTTTGACTTACCGGCGCATATATTCCGTCATTGACGGGTGGTCTGGGAATGCTGACCGATGATTCGGTAGCGCCGTATTGACGCGGTTGCTGATGGTACTGATTAAAGAGCCTTCGGTCGTCCGTGCTCGTCTGCGGGACTTGAGCTTGCCGTTTGGGGACCTGGTGCGTTTGCTGATCGATGTTATGGTTGACATCTATTCGGGTGCCAGCTTCAAGATCATGCCTCGCGTAGTACCGATGGGAAGCCTGAGTGGAAGGCGCAAGCCACTCGCTCGAGGTCGGAGTCGTGCCTTGGCTACCCTGGTCAGAGCCATCGTTGCCCTTGAGGAGGTTGTACAATACATAACCGACACCGACGACAAGCCCAGCAGTGAGGAGGCCGGGCATGGTGTCTGCCGTGTGAGCAGACCGGGGGCAAAGGGGACCAAGGAGACGCGCTGAGCAGTCGTGACATATAAATGATGAGACCCCGGTGCGTCCCAGATTGGGGCGGTGCTTGACGCGCTGTTGACAGCACGAGCTGCCCAGAGACGCATGGAAGCGCGTTGGTAGCCTTTCTTGGACGCATCATACGTATGTAACCAAATCAGTACAGTGCACTTCACTGCGAATGACTTGGGCCAATATAGCAGCATATATGCGCAGAAGGAAGCAATTTTACGCAAGGGTTGCATCGTACGTATCTTTGCCCACAGCCTCTTTGAGTGCCGTTCACGTCCAGAATATTGTCACAGAGAATGGCCTTTCGTTATCTAAGTTATACGCCAGGAGTTCCTGAAGAATGGACCATGCGAGCAGCCTGAGCTTACATTGTAAAGTTATTCCATCAGTTTCCTTGTCAAATGCGTATGCCGAACTTAACACGCGTGTGGTTACAAACTATAAGCACATACCAATAAGTTGACGCCAATCGAATTTAAAGAGGCTACATACATATAGACACCCGTGTCGGCGCCGGAACAGGGCTCAGGCCAATGTATGATGGCGATACAACACATGTCATGTAGTTAGTATGCGAAGACAAGGGCTCCCAATACTCTGTCTAGTCTCTACCGCACGCTGAACGTTATGTATGCATACCATGATTGTAAGTGCTATGTCGGAGAAACTCAAGAGACCTCTCCTTGTGACTCGGAATCGCCCTCTACAGCTTTCTGGCGCCAACACATTCCCACTCCCTCGTTCCTCGCTCTCATAGCAGCGTTCGCCAAAAGGCAGAAACGCGCTTTCCATGAGGCTGCGATGCATCGCTACATGTGGGTTAGTCAGTGCACGGTCTATCGATAACGTTACTTCAGCTGAAAATAGACGCAGCTTTGCTGTTTTGAGATTGTGTCCTCCCAAGAAAGAATCAGCGCTCCGGACATGATATGACAATGAATATTTTTCATATCCTCCACAGGATGTGGAATGACGTGTAGTCTCAGAGCATGCATAGACACTAAATATGGCATAGGAAACTCAAGACACCTTTGCTTTCGGCTCAAAGAGCGGTTTCTTTGCGACGATATATCCCCACGCCCTCGTCCCTCGCATTGATGACAATCGTCGCCAGTAGTTGCGCAATAGCCCGATCTGCATAGGTATATGGGTACTGCGAGCTGTCCAAGAGGACGGCAAGGCCGCCTTTCAGCAGCTGCGCATTGATAGATGCCGAGATGTTGTCGGAATTGTCTCCAGGATTCATCAAGCGGATATGTAGCGTCCCATGATGATTGTAATCGAGCTTGGCCATGAGCTCCCGACCCGCACATGCCCGCTGAAGGGCTTCTAGGGCTTCAGTGTAGTGCTGGTTGGATGGCTCAACGAGTTCTACGAAGCTGCCCGTTGCTAGTGAGAAAATCGAACAAACAGACGACATCCCTGTCGATGACATACCTGAGACGTGCCTTCAGAGCCTGCTGAGGTAGGTGTCGGAATAGCGTTGGTAATGGCCTGATATTGTCAAGGCCCACATTCTCGTGGAACCCCAAGTCGATGAAGCAGACTTCAACTCCATAAATTGGACCGTGATGATTGCGGTTGAATCGCACGATTTTCCCACGATGCCAGGCCTTTCCATGAGAAGACTGGACAGCCACGAATGCACTGACCGGATGATTGCTTTCCAGTTTATGGAGTGTTCCGCGATGATATTTGGTCAAATTTTGGGTCAGTTCTTCGAGTGCGCTAGGCCCTGCAGCCGTGTCAGTTTCTGCCAACCGAATACCTAGAGCGAAGCGGTATCGAACAGACCTTTCGCGCTATCAACGATCCTGACTGATAATTCTGGGCCTCCGATTTGCAGAATCCTGATACCGTTCACTTGGATTTCCTGAATGCGGTCCTCAGTCCATGTTGGGATGGGAATCTCCACGTTGTCGTCGACAGATTCCCGCCCTGCGGAAACTGTGTCAGTAAGTGACTCCGTGGAACACCAAACGACGTACGCAATGAGTCTGAGGGTATCGCCACCTCAGGCTCGCAAAACTCTGTTAACGAGCTGGGCGGCTTGATCAGAGGTTGACCCACACTCCCCCAGAACACATCCTTGTCATAATCGAAAAAGTTCCATTCCTGTGGCTCGGGCTTCATCTCAGGGATATGAGGCGGCGGACTCGGCGAGAGAGAGGAAACGGGCAGTTTCGGGTTGTTAACTGGTGTCAAGCTAACGGACACCTTGTCTGCAGACTCGAAGCTTTGCAAAGTGGGAGAAGCGAGCAAATTGGTGAAGGGGTTAGACATATCTGAGAACGAGGAGGGCGACGATGGCACCGATGAGATGGACGGGGAACGACGGGGCTCCTCTGAAGCAGGTTGGGCCTAATCGTGCGGGTCAATCAAACGTCATGATAAAGACATTCTGGGACATAAGAGATCAACTCACTTGTCCAGGAACTTCGGAGATATCTACTGGCGGCATCGCGACGTCGAGCCTGCGCAGAAGCTCTTCGATCTCTTGCGCACCGCGCACGCTCTCGTTGAACACTTCCTCGATCTCCCTCCCGATCTTTTCATCCGTCTCCCTCTTCTCCTTAAACATTCGCGCCATATTCTCTTCTAGCATCCTATCGCTGTCGTTTCGCTTCTCCAATAGACCCCGTACATCGTCCTGCGCCCGCCGCTGCTTTTCCGCGAAATCGCCCATCGCGCTGAGTAGTTCGCGGCTCTGCGCGTCACGTTCTGCGTAGCGCTGCGTCGTGCGGTCCAGCGCCGCCTTCGTGGCCAGCCGCACGAAAAGGTCATTCATGGTGGCTTGTGTCTGCCTGAGTTGCTCCATCAGAGCCGAGGCCTCTTTGAGAGGAAATCCGTGTGTATCTGAGAGGTGGTCAAAGTCAGCCTCGAGAGCGACGAAATCATAATAGCCAACGTACGCTAGATGGGACGTGTCGATAGCAAACCTGCTCGGTGATGGTTCCCTCCAAGCAGCGCTAAAAACGACAGCGCCATCTCCATGAGGCCGCGAAGCGTAGCTGCATATGGATCAACTGGCGCACGGTCTGGTACGCTACTTCATTAAACAGGAGAAGCTTGCCTGGTTTTGACAGTGATATGACGCCCAACGTAAGAAAGCGCGATGCGCGCTTTCGGATCGTCTTCGATCTAAGGAAGGAAGTTGACATTGGGCTAGTCGAAATAGATCAAAATGTTGTTTCCGGCTGCAGGCTTGGGCAGATTTCAATGACCAGACGGCAATCGCATTGTAGTTGCACACAGCAGTGCGAATAAGAAAGTCGAATCGAGAGGGAGCACTCACAGAATTTCCTGATTCCACGATCGTGGTCAGTCGGAGTGCGCGGAGTCCGAATCCTCCCGCCGCCCGGCCGACTTGCAAAAATTGCAAGCTCAAGCTTGGTTCAAGCTCTGGAAAAATTTTCCAACCATCGTATTTGAGGCAAAACATGACACTAGCCCACCGCGAGGGTCGAACTCGCAGCCTTCAGATTTGTTTAACAAGGACGAACCCGCCTTAAGAGTCTGACGCTCTATCCGATTGAGCTAGGCGGGCGATGCCGAGATTTCACTGCCCGCTTACAAGTGCGTCTTCCACTATCGTGTCACACCGCTGCGCGGTGCACCTCCGTAGATCTTCGTATGTTAGGTCTCCTCGCATAAGTAACCTGAGTGCGAGCCAGGTCTCGACAACTTGAATGTCAAGAAATATAGATTCACAGACAGGTGATCATAAAGCCGAAACTACTAACGCACATACAGGTACAAACTTAGCAGGTTGCAGTCATCCCTTGCCCAGGCAAGTCAATCGTCGTCTTTGGGTCGTCAGTTTCTACCACGGCCTGACCTACTTACAAGCACATACACCGATTCTCGCCTCTCACAGCTCTTCCCATGACGTTCCTGCTCCGAATAGTGTCCTTCTGCTCTGCGCCTTCCCGTTCCACTGGACGATCAGTACACCCGCATTACCTGGGTCGACTGCCGAGATAAGGCTCTGCTTCTGCACGAGCTCTTCAATTGCGGGCTTCAGCTTCGCGGCGCCGTCACGCGAGTGCAGGCCTTTGCCTGTCAATGTGACGTCTTCGATCGGGTCTGGAATGGGAACGAGTCGAGAACTACACACCGACGATCAAGCGGATCTCCGAGTCCCCGTTGCGGCGCGCTTTCTGGATGCTCTGGTCTGCATATTTGATTGCTTCCTTGACATGTAAGTCATGCAGATCGATCTCCCCATGCTCCCTGCCCTACACCGGCATCGCCACGTTGAGCACCTCACATATTGCAGATTCTCCGACGCTACGAACCATATTATTCTCTATACGCGAAAGTCTCAGCATCAAAAGCTGAATTGCCACAAAGAGAAAATACGCACTGCGGAAGATCCATGCGCTCGCCTGCTCATTTAGGCGTACCATTTCTGCTCGCTTCGCCTTGCCGCGGTTGGAGAGCTCCTTCGCACGCGCACGTCTGCCCTCGTCCCACGCAACCTGGCTCTCCGCATGGGCGCGTGCCATGTCGTCTCCCGCAGTGACGGCCCGCGCGCGAAGCGAAGCATAGTGTGCATCGGATTGGCCGGTTTCATCTGCGTCCTGTAATGACAGAGCGCGATTGGAAATGGGCAGAGGACATGCGCAAGGCAACGTACAAGCGTATATATCTCGTCTGTAGCTGGAGGCACCTGCGCGACCCGGGGCGAGCGCGATTGCTGGTAGATGCCATCGTCGGCACGGGGCTGGGATCTTGGTTGGACGAATACTGGGTCGCGTCGGTATGAAGGCCGAGTGGGAGGTGCATATCTCTCATCAAAGCCGGGGGGAGGAGCCTTGTCGTCGCTCTTGAACAAAGAGTACAAGAATAGACCGACACCGACAACAAGCCCAGCGGCGACGAGGGGTCCAGGCATGATGTATCTTAGAGGAGCAAATGCTAAACGGGGAAGAAGAGGTCAAGGAGATGCTGTGAAAGCCCGAGGCATATAAATGATGGGATCCCGGCGCTTTCCACTACATAGGTACTTCCTATAGTTGGGGACATGCTTGATGCGCGTTTGACACATTGACAGGTTACGCCGCCCGGGAGAAGCGTGCGGATGCAGAACGCACTTTAGAGCCTTTCTAGGACGTGATGCAGGGCACGATAACGTTGTTACCACGTTGGTCTGGTACGTTTGGCGCTCTGCGATGGCACGCGGACAGATACGAATGCCAATATCATTTATTGCAGCAGTTCATGTACAGTCTCACACCAAGATGCCCATGTATGCGACTCCTATGCATTGCAGCGCATCGGTTTACGGCACAGCTTGCTGTATGCGAATTTCGCTATAGCTTTCCTGGACACCTTTAAGATCAAGCGGTCACGGAGACAGACTGTCGAGTCGTTATCAAGATATTTGGCGGATCGACGGGTGCAACTGTAGACTAAAGACTGCTCATTCGATATAGTTGCAGGAAATGACTCGAAATCTCACTCACAGCTATTGCGACATCCTCGCTCCCGGTCTCCAGCCCCACCACTAGCCTGCCTTCATTTTTTCGTTGGATCTTCACTACCAAGTTCTGTCTGAGAAGTTGCGAGTCGTGAGTCTGAGATCTGCGGAATAGAGCCCGACTTACTCTTTTAACCACTTTTGCAGTGCCGGCTTAATTCTGGCCTCGTTATTTTCGGAATGTACGCCCTTCCCTGAAGATATCGTTATTGCGTAAGCCCGCGGTCAAGTCCTGAACTACGAACCGGTAATGAAAGTGATTGACGTGAATTTATCTTCGCGGGCCTTGCATATCCTGGCCCTCGCAAACTTGATGGCTTCGTCTACGGTGAGGTTGTGAAGGTCGATCTTGCTTGGCGGTAGGCCCTGTCAAACAAGTGAGCCAATTCCAGTCCGCATGCTTGCATATCCACTCACGTCGTTATTCACTAAGAAATTCACCGACGCTCAGTGATGCAATATAACCGAGGCGCTTGAAACCGAACTCACATCTGAAGAACATATCGGCCGCTTCCTGGTTCAGTCTTTTGTGCTCGAATTCATGCGTCTCGCTGAGCTGACGCATGGCTCTAGCATTTATAGCGTTCCTTTCTTTCCGCACTTTTTTGAGCATCTC
Source organism: Hericium coralloides (assembly GCA_003675405.1). Classification (NCBI taxonomy): domain Eukaryota; kingdom Fungi; phylum Basidiomycota; class Agaricomycetes; order Russulales; family Hericiaceae; genus Hericium; species Hericium coralloides. The sequence goes on along the minus strand of QUOP01000201.1, from coordinate 333,014 downwards.
CTTGCGCTTCCGGAGTTCCGCCTTCGCACGCGCTCGAAGCCTCTCGGCATTTTCAAGACTGTAGTACGTCGCTTGGAGCTCTTGCTCGTTTATCTGTGCATCCGCCCTAACACCCGAAGCTTTTAGATATCGACTTAATCCAGGCGCAACATCCACGCCTGCCGCCTCGTATCCTCGGAGCCACTGATCGAAGGTGGGCGTATCATCCGCCTGCACATGCTCGGTGCGGAGCGGAGCAGCTGTATAAGGGGGAGTATGGTGTACGGAAAATAATGGACATGCCTGAACAGCCACAAACATCACAGTCCGTCTGCAGACGTGGCTAATTTGCACTCACCGACACGACTTCTGCAGGGACACCCTCTAAACCCGCACACGTCTTGTGCTGCGCAGGAGCAGTGTCTCTTATCTTCGGCGCCGGGGAGACCGTGGCTACGTTCAGCAATGCCGTATCCGTCGACCCATAGCTCTGAAAGAGGGCTGAGGTGCCGGGAAGAAGGGTAGCCTCAGCACTAGGAGCGGCACCAACGGTGCGGAGGCTGTTTATCTGCGATGGACCGGACGTCGCTTGCGAAGGAAAGGGAGGCAACTACACACCGAAATCAATCAAAGTCCGTTCACAAAAAAGCTTCTCATACTCACCGCATACTGCTGCGCGATTGGCGACGCAAGGCTTCTTACTCTCGTGCTGCTCTCGCTGGGCACTGGGACAGTGCGATGTGTCGGTGCTTGGCCCGAAATAGCTGCGCTCGCCGACGCTCTATTGGCTGCGAACACATATTGGTGTAGCGGGGCCAGTGTGCTATGATCTCCATTGACGGCGCCATAGCTTTCTGTTTGCAGTGAGTGATCAGACGTGGTTTGCAAAGTAGGCAGATGCGCCTGAATAGCCGTTCGTATCAAAGTCCTTTTGTGGATGATCAATGAAGACTCACCCATGGGCTTTGCCCAACATGATCGCTTGTTCTCGTCCGTGTCTCGCTGGATGCTGGAATGGGATTTACCCTCGGTGCCGGGGCAACACGTGCTACGCTTCTCTCGGGCCCTGCATTGACTGCGTTACGAGCAGGTACGTACGCCTGCTGGTGTGAGTCTGCGACGGTCCTATGCTCATGATGAACCGGGAGGATAGGTGCTCTCTCCTGGCATATGTCGCAGAGAACGCACACAATGAACAGCACCGCGATGATGATAAAACCGATCTCAGACATGTCATGGTCGTCCGTCATCTCGGAAGGTCGACGCGTTTACCATCCAGCACGGATGGCTCGGACTGGACGAGGGAAGGGGGGACAACGAAAGAGGGAGAGAGGTGGAGAAAGAAAACAAACCTCAAGGCCGGGGCCAGCCAATATAACTGTGTGCGTACATTACTTCCCGGTGCACAGAATCGGAAATATGCTTACTGTATTACTGCATGCATCTGATCTGCATAACCTGTGAAAGAGATCTACGCATGTCAACCGCCCATTAAAGGGAAGAATCGCACGCAATTGACGTCGGCCCGAACGTTCAAAAACAGTAAGCACAAGTAAACATATGGACGTCTGTGGGCGTTCGCATCGGTACAACCATATCACCTTGAGACAGACACCTCGCGCCTATACATCCCCACACCCTCGTCCCTCGCACTCATGACAGTCATTGCCAGCAGGTGCGAGGCAGCCCGATCTCTAGCAAGGTCCCACCACTGCGTACTGTCGGCCATGGCAAGGCCATCCCGCAACAGCTTCACATTGATGGATGCTAGAACGTCATCGGGATTGGCCCGCGGATCCATCAAGCGCAAGTATAACAGGTATGTAGATCTGTCCCTGCCGTCGCCTCGAGTCTCGTTGTCGAGCCTCGCCTTGAGCTTACGGCCGGCACATGCCTTCTGGAGTGCCTGTTGGGCTTCCTTATGGTGCGGGCTTTTCGGGTCGGGAAGCTTCACAAGGCTATGTTCGACAATGAGAAAAGGAAGTGTATGGTAGAAGCCTCTGTGCCTGTCAATCACATACCTAAGACGCGCTTTCCGGGACTGCTGGGGCAGAAAACGAAACAGCATTGGTAAGGGCCTGATATCTTCGAAGCTGACAGTTTCATGAAAGCCAGAGTCGATGAAAAGTACATCGGCGTGACGGTCCCTAACTTGCAAGATTCGACCGCGGTGCCAAGCGTTGCCATGGGACGATTTGACAGCAGCGAAAACCAGGCTTCTCAGCTCGTTTGAAGCTAGCTTGTGGGTTGTTCCATGATGATAGTTAGTCAGTTTCTGTGTTAGTTCTTCAAGTGCACCGGGCTCTGAGAAGCCCGATTAGATTTTACAACTCCAATTATGCAGACTGGTGCTGGACTTACCTGTTCCACTGCCGCACATTCTGATTGCTAATTCTACATTTCCATCTCTCAAAACCCTCACACCATTGATCTCGATTTCTCGAATGCTTTTTCCAGATTCAAAGGGCCAGTCGGGGATGGGAATGTCCACATTGTTTTCTACAGACTCCCATGCTGCGATACGAGAACTGTATCAGCAATTTGCCGTGTTCGGGTCTCGAAGTCACGTACGCAATAAGTTGCGGTCCGTGGGTATCGTGACGTTAGGCTCGCAGAACGTGAAGGAGAAGGGTGGTTTGGTCAGGGCGTCGCTCCCACCCCCATAGGGCATATGGTCTTCATACTCAAAGAAATCCCATACCCGCGGCTCCGGATTTGTGTCGGCAGAGATATTGGACGGCTGACTCGCTAGGATAGAGAGTGACGGCCGGTTTGGGATATCGAGCGATGTCAAGCTGACCACGGAGTCGGGGTTCTGCAAGGTGGAGGAGATTACTGAGTTGGTGAAGTGTTTGGGGCCACCTACGGACAAGGAGGGCGCTGATGAGACGGATGCGAGATTCGGCGGTTCATCTGAAGCAGGCTGGACCTAGTCGGGTGGGTCAATCGGCGTTCGTAACACAGAATATTTTGCAGAACAAATGATCGACTTACTGGGCCCAAATTCCCAGAGCCATTCACCGGCGGCATTGTGACGCTGAACCCACGCAAGAGTGTCTCCATTTCCTGTGCTTCGCGCACGCTCTTCTTGAATACCCCCTCTATCTCCTTCCGGATCCTCTCGTCTGTCTCCTTCTTCTCCTTGAACACCCTCATCATTCCCTCCTCCACTATCCTCTCGCTCTCGCTCTGCTTCTTCAATAGGTCCCGCACGACATTTTCCGCCCTCCGCTGTCGCTTCGCAAAGTCACCCACCGCACTCAGCAATTCGTGATCCTTCGCGTCTCGGTCTGCACAGCGCTGCAACGCGCCGTCCAGCGCCGCCTTCTCTGCAGCAAGTCGCACAAAGAGGTCATTTATGCTTGCTTGTGTCTGCCTGAGCTGCTCCATCAGCGTCAGTGCCTCGTTGGGAAGGCGCTAATACTAGTCTGGGAGGATATCAAAGTCAGCCTCGACAGCGATGAGATCGGACTATTCAACGTACGCTTGACGAGGTTGAACTTGCTCGGTGAGTTGGTTCCTTCAAACTTGCAGCACCAAAAGGCATAGACAACGCCTTCGTCACGAGGCCGCTAAGTAAAGTCGTTACGTTTGAATTAAATAGAACATGGACCAATATCGGTACGATCCGATAGGGCCTCTGCGAGCAGGAGCGGTACGCTATTTCTAAATTATGTCATGTCATCCTAAGTACAAAGATGCGGGCGTGTCGTCGTTCACTACATGTTGACCAACGGAAGTTGACGAGCTGTAGCGTGCAAGAACTTGAAGACTAGTAGTTGAGCTTCCTTCAGAGAGCCTATCGTCGTCCAGTCCGTCGGCGGCAACGTACGCACAAACTGCTAGGTAGTAATCGCACTGGGGCTGCTGGGCAGAGACTAACGAGGACTCGAGGGGACGGAAGTCCAACTCGACGATCCTGGCCTATCGGGGTGCGCGGAGTCTGAATCGCGAAGTCGACACAATCTCCATTCAAGAATCCTCCATTGCTCTCAGTAAAGCATCTTCATGCATCCTGTTAGTTACAGAATAAGACATTAGCCGACCGCGAGGGTCGATTTGATCAACCAGGACGAACCTGCCTTGAGAATCTGACTGACGCTCTATCCGATTGAGCTAGACGGGCGATGCCGAGATTTCACTGCCCGCTCTAAAGCGCCGTTGTCACCTCTCTTCTGGCGCCACTGCGCCTCCCAATCGATTGAGTCCGAATTGAGTCGAAGCTCCCTTCGATGTACAGGTTCAAAGTGCAAGCCGAGCCCCCGCGATGTAAAAGTCAAGAAATGCAGCTAGGTGAGCACCGAACGCTCCACGTCAGAACGTGTGAAATAGCCAGAAAACTGTCCAGACGTTCTAATTAGGGTCCTTCTCCGCTCAATGCCTCTTGCTACAACACCGACTTCAAGCTGACAAGTGAGAATGATCCGCGCGACCTCGAGCTCATCATGTCTTCTTACGTAGAGGTACGTGACATTCAGGACGATCGAAGCTCCTCTTGTTTTCAGACTGCCAACCATACCCGAATGCAGCCAATGAAACCCATGCTTCGCGGCCTCATGGAGATGGCATTGTTGCCTTTGAGCGCTACTTGAAGGGAAACACCTTCCATCAAGGTTGACACGTACTACCTAGCGTACGCTTGATACTTGACCACATCTCGAAGTGACTTCGAGTCCTACCCAGATACGCACGAGGGCCCTCTCCAAGAGGTATAGGCACCGATGGAACAGCTGAAGCAGACCTATACGAACATCGACGACCTTTTCGCGCGGCTATCCGCAGGGAAGGCGGCGCTGGACAACGCGATGCAGCGCTGTGCAGCGCGGGAGGTGCAGGACTGCGAACTGCTGCGCGCGGTAGGTAGCTTCGCGGAGCGGCAGCATATGGTGGAGGACGATGTACGCGGGTTGTTGGAGAGGCAGAGCGAGAGCGACAAGGCGCTGGAGGAGAGTATAGCGCGGATCTTCAAGGAGAAGAGGGAGAAGGATCGGGGGATCCGGATGGAGATCGAGGAGCTGTTCGAGGAGAGTGCGCGTGGGGCTCAGGAGATCATGCGCAGATTTGATATCGCGGCGCCGGAGGAGAACCGACCTGTCAGATCGAAGCAGGTAAATATCCTTGCTATTTCGCAGAACGTTTGGTCTTGACTTGTTTGACCAGGTCGAACCTGCTTCAGAGGACCGGCCTCGCCTCGCGTCCATTTCGTCGGTGTCGTCACCGTCCTCATCGTTCTCAAGCGGGTCTGATCCCTTTACCAACTGGCTCGCCTCTCCCACTTTGCAGAGTGCCGACTCCCTGGACAATGAATTTGTCAGCTTGACACCACTCGACACTCCGAAACGGATGGCTTCCTCTCTCTCGCCGAACCCGCAGCCCGATCCCTCCGAGGTGAAATCCGAGCCGCAAGAATGGGATTTCATCGATTGTGAACAGGATGTAGCCGGAGGGAGCGGAGGCAGGCCACGGATCAAACCTCCCACCTCGTTTACGGAGTTCACTTGCGACTTTGATGAGGCGGCGCGAACAAACAGGCTGCGTATGTGACTAAACGTTCCCCAGATTATCAGGAGCTTACATGATGCGGACACTGTCTAGCATTGGAACCCGTAGACAAAACCGTGATTATCTCTGTCCCTGAATGACATGCTGGAACTGCGGATAGCATTCGGCATATCAAGGTCCATGGTGTCAGGATATTGAAAAACGGGATCCTAGAATTATCGGTAAGAATCCTTGACGACCAGACAGGTACCTCCGGGAACTCTTCGATCTAGGTCTTTCCCCAAAATTAACTTCGCTCCAGAGCCCGGCGCACTCGAAGAACTGACATGTGACCTGACAAAATATCATCGTGGAACGGACCATAAGCTGGAAGGCAATTTCCGTCAGTGGGACTTCGTTTCCGTGCAATCGTCCCATGGCCCCGCTTGGTATCGTGGTTTGATCCTGGAGATCATTGGCCGTGACGCCGAAGTGCTCTTCATCGACTCGGGCTTTCACGAATCCTTTAGGGTCGACAACCTCAGGCCTTTACCGACGCTGTTTCGTTTTCTACCTCAACAGGCTCGCCAAGCGCGTCTCAGGTATGTGATATACATAGCGGCTTGTCCTCCGTCTATTCATCTCTTCACTTCCTTTGGACAGTTTTGTGAAGCTCCCTGATGCACATTGCCAACACCACACCGAAGCGCTCGATGCGCTCCAGAAGGCATGCATGGGCCGCACGCTCGCAGCGAAACTCGACCACGGGAGCGAAAACCGCATGTATTTTATGAACAACTTCATGGTGCCAGTGCCGCCCACCCTGATGCACCTGCGCCTGACGGAATCGGGAATCGACCCCGATGATATTTGCATGTCGATCAACGCGCAGCTGCTGCACAAAGGCCTTGCCACGATTGATAGCGAGCTTTGTGGGTCTATCAAGGCATACCAGCCTACCTTGCGCCTGTTGGCGAAGGCTGCCATGAGAGCAAGGAACGAGGGAGTAGGAATGTATCGGCGCGAGGAGGCTCTATCTGGGTGATTCTGGGCCACAAGCTTCTCAAAGGTACTTCAATCCTCTGATACCGTTAGACCAGTCCTTATTGAAACCGTCGAAAAGCCGTAGCGAGATGATAAGATTGAGTAGCAAGCTAGGCCGTAAACTTGGGACAAATCTGCGATAGTCATTTGCGTACATCTAGCCTTGATCTAGGCACGTATATAATCTGATATCTTCAACGCGTACACAGTGCGTCGCCCGAGTCCTGACATATTCCGTTTCTTCCCTAATGTCAACTGATGCGCGCGCCCCGGTCATGCTTGGCTCGCGTCTGCCATGGTTTTCAAAAGGGTCCGCGAAGAAGGCGCCCCATCCACTTCGACAAATCGATATCGTGCCGGGGAGCCCTTCTCGACACGAGGCTTGCACGAGGTCTACGGCAAGGTAAAGTCAGATCGTCCCCAGGTTCAGCCATTACTTTGACTACACCAGCACAAAACGCCTCTGCTCCTCGAAATCTACGAATCAGCCTTCCTCCTAACGAGATCAACCCGAACTCTGCTCACGACACACGTCGACATCTGCTAGCCGCAGTTCAGTAGTACTAGTAAGCCGTTTCGTTCCGTTTCGTCGAGTGGGCCACAAATTCGAAGCTAATACTTTCTTTTAAACAGCAGACCTTAGCGACATGTCGCACGATCCTTCCGCATTCTCCCTGCTTAACCTCGTTGAATCTGTCGACGAGACCATGACGAGGGTAGCAGTACATCGCGTCGGCAGGTGGGGCATGAGCCCTTTGAATCGAGGCATTGTGAGTCATTTGGTCCTCCCCCGCGCCCACGACAAATTTGACTGATGGTTCGTTGTATGGACAGATGTTCCGCATTGAAGCGCTTCTAAAGCACGCCTCCGCCGAGTTCGCCAAAGTTATGAACGACTGCCGGCCAGTCAATCGCATCCCTCCCGAAATCCTAACGCGTATATTCTCCTTCGCTGGAAGAGGTGGACCTGTCGTCAAGGCTTCTCGCGTGTGCAGATGGTGGAGAGAGATCGCCCTCTCATCGTCGACTTTGTGGACTGTATACGACACTGAACACTTTCGCCGCATGGATCTGGCGCTTCCTAGGTCCAAACAGGCTCTTCTTGACGTAAAAATTCGCAGCCTGGATCTTGTTAACATGAGAGAATATTCTGCTTTGCGATTCCAAGCGCATAGACTCCGCATTCTCGACATCAATATCGACTGTCTCGGTCTTTCTGATTACCCCAGCGTGGCTGCATTCCTCGCGGAACTGCTTCCATCTACTGCCTTGCACCTTACGCGGTTCTCACTTTCGACCAGGGCCACGAAGTGGAAAGACATGTGTGCAGATCGCCAAGCTCCCGAAGGAATTAACAGCTGCTGGTTTGCGCCCCTTTTCGGTGGAGACATGCCCAGATTGAAGATCCTGCACCTCGACGGCATCCCTATTTGGCCTCAATTTTCCACTGCCACTGGTCTCCAAACTCTCCTTCTTATAAATAGCACAGTATCCGTGCCCATCCTTTTATCTGTCCTGCAGGGCATGCCCAATCTCGAAAACCTCTTGATGTTCTCTTTGACATTCGTCGATGCCTTCACCAGTCCAGGAGGCAGTAGTTTCCCGCAGATGAACGACGGATCTCTTGGATGCACTGTCAAACTGGAGCGTCTACGAATGCTCCACATCGACGTTTGCATAAAGGCGAACGCTCAGTCTGCGAGCTTGCACCGTTTCCTCTCTAGTCTGTCTACGCAAGATGGGGTTGCCGCGGGTCTCGTTATTTCAGATGACCGAAGGAAAAGCATGTTCCCTCAGGAAATATCCAGTGAAGAAAACTACTTCGTCATCAACGGTATGCACACGCTGCGGCTCGGTCTGGCCAGAAGGATGACGGCCTATAACAATGAATCCTTTGTCGAGTTTGAGTCACCGGTAATCACACCTGATGGAATCCTTTTCGATAAAGTTCATTGTAGATTGACTCATGTCATCCATTTGGAATGGTGGTATGACTACATAGGAGATTTATCCAAGCTCTTGAGCTCGATGCCCTTGCTAGAGAGTTTGGTGTATTATTGGTCCATGAGCGAAGACGACGCTGATTCCGAGTCATTACTTCTGGACGCCCTGCTCGAGGTCGAGCCTATCACTCATATCCCCCGGCATGCATTATGCCTCGCGAAGATGGTTATCATGATCTCGTACACCACGCCCCTAGAACCAGCGGCGCCCGAGGCTCAGAAATTGACAAATTTCTTGATCAGTCGGTCTACTAGCGGGTATCCCATCAGGGAGATTAGACTTGACGACAACAGTTTTGCTCAAGAAACCATCCAGCAGATGAAGGCATATGTGCAGGACGTGCTTGTCCTAGAATACCCTTTAAATGACTTTACAGAGAACCCAAAACCCCAGATGGCGACGGCTAGGCCTACTAGCATTTACTCAGAGTACTTTAGTTACCCACTTTAGGCGCACGGAACATGCCACCTCGTACCGTATCTGCATCTGCTCAAGACGCGCACAAGCATTGCCTTCAATAGTAGTCGTTCCATCCCTACGTACCAGCTTGTGGTTTTTGATTATTCGTTCGATAGACACAGTACCTATATTCATTTACAGCTTACAGACCGTCAGATGCGGGCTACATAAACCTGCGAGCAAGTCGATGCTCAGCGAACTGAATGATCCAGTGAATTTGGTCTTACCACTGAGATATAACAGCCCGCGCTTCGAATCGTACACGGCCGACGTGGCCCCCGCAGCAATCTGACCATCGTCCTCGAAGACCTGCAAACCACGCCATGAGATGCAACCATGTACTACGAGCAATTACCACGCACCTTCTCCACTTTATACTTATCCCCAAAGAACGCGCCCGGCCCCTGATTCAGCGTAATGCGCAACGCAGACGACGGCGCACGCAACCCTTTCCCCGGATCGCGGCACGCCTCCGCAAACACGAGCCCCTTCGGGATGCCCGCGGCCCACAGCGCGCCGTCGTCGTCGAGCGCGACGTTGTCGACGCTGCGGCCGGTCTCGATGTAGTCCGCGACGACGAGCGAGTCGTCCGCCTGCCGCTCGAGCACGCGCACGCCGCCCGTCTTCGAGTTCGCGGCGTAGAACGTGTCGTTCGGCGCGCGTGTTATGCCGTTGTTGCCCACGACGTGCGTAAGCGCGAGCTTGCACCCGCGCTCGAGGTGGCAGAAGCCTATCGTGCTGCGCGCGAGGCCGAAGTACTCGAGCTGCCGGAACTACATACCCGGTAAGCATGTAGGCACAGACAAAGCGGCAGGCGTACCCATCCCGTCTTCGCGCCAAAGTCGTTCGTGACGTAGAAGCTCTTCCCGTCGGGCAGGCCCGCGACGTCGTTCGGCGTGAAGATGACCTCGCTCTCGACCGTCGCGACGTGCGCCATCTCCCGCGCGCCGCGCCGCATGCGGAACACCTCCACCGCGGAGTCCGCGCCGACGTCCGCCGCGCGCCCTTCCAGCGGCGCACGGTGGTTCACCGCGTACACGAAGAGCACGTCCGCATCCGCGGCACTAGGTACAACGTCGAGCCCGTGTGCGCTGAAGCCGCGCGGGGACGTGAAGTCCGCGAAGGACAGACGCGTGACGGCGCCGGTGGACGGGTCGTATGTCGCGATGTAGTCCGCCGTGGACTGGCCCGTCGCGTTGAGCGGGTAGAGCGCGGGCGTCCAGTGTGCGCGGCTCAAGGGCGTGGAGCACGCGGCGTAGACGAGGCCGTCGAGCAGGACGAGTTCTATGGGATGTTAGAACGAAAATGGCGGAGAGCACGGTTGCGCACTTTCACAGGCCTGGAGCTCCGGCACGGTCGTGCAGTCCGTGTTGCCTACGGGCTCGATGACGCGCCCGATGATGCCGTGCGCGAGGAACGACGGCCGGATGGAGAACTGGTACACCGCGGCGAGCGTGGCGGCCAGGAAAGCTGTCAGTACAACCCATGCTCGAGCCATGGTGAACTTGTTAGCAAAGGACTGGTGTGGGGTCGTTGCCAGGACACGCGCTAAAGTTCTGATCGGTTGAGCTCCATGGCACGATGGCGGAGTCGATGAGGCCGACTGCCGAGCTTTGTAGTCTTTTGTGTGTCCTGCTGCCAGGGTGCTCGTGCAAGTGGGGTAGTCATCTGATTATGCGCCAAGAGAAAGACTGAGAAAGGTCCGCCAGCTTGCGACCAAGTTCTCAAGTGTGGATTTTCTTCTCCTTATCTAAGGGTATAACTAGCAGACTGGTACATCTGCATGTGTAAAGGTGAAATACAATGAATAGAATGACCACTCGATGGCCTTGCAGACGCTCGATTCAATTCAGGTCGCGACATGTCAGAGTAGGAAAAATGGGTGCCACCCTTATATTGCGAGGAAAAGAAGAGTCGACAAACTAGTAAGTACATTCGAGAATAGGGAAGTTAATTAAGAAAAGAAAAGAGATTCCATGATCATTCAGCCCATAGCCGTCACCAACTTCAACTTCGCCTCAACCATGCTTCACACCGCTTCTTTTCATCCACACCACTAGATCTCCAGTCCGACGAGGACATACGCCGGGTCCACTTGGAAGGGCGGCTTGGTGACAACCGTCCCGCCCACATACATGAGCGAGTGCAGCACGTCGCCGAGCGCCTGCGACGTCTTATCGAGCGCAATGACGAGTGCGGAGCACTCGAGGTGCTCATCGGCAAGATCGAGCAGCGCGACGATGCTCTCGCGCAGATTAACAACCTCTGCATTCTTCGCGTCGACATAGAGCGTCTTGGGCTTGCCAGGCAGCTCGAGGACGACGCCATCGAACGCCTGGCCGATGTCCGGCGAGGAGATGGACACGCGCTTGGCGTACGGCAGCGCCTTGGCGCCGTCGAGCGGGAAGAGCGTCGTGAGGAGCTCGAGCGCGTCGCCCGCATCGGTGTGCCGGATCGGTGCGTCGTCAGAGCCGTCGTCGGGTGTGAGCGGCGGCGTAGCGAGATTGTGCGCGTACTCGACGGGCTTGCGGATCGGCTGCGGGGCGCTGCGGGATGGGAGCGCCGCCGGCGATGAGCTGAGCGGCGAATCGGGGGAGGACTGGAAGTATGATGTCTGGTGGTGGTTGGGGATGGGCTGCGACTGTGGCTTGGGATAAGGGTTGGAATGGGCTTGTGGGGTGGCATGGAATGACGCCGGACTGTCTCTCACACAGTCCGACGACCCTCTGTCGGGAGGGCATTTTTGAGTAGGGACGTCAAAACCGCCACTGATGGAAGATAGGATGTCAGTATCAATTGGGATGTGAAAAGGGGATAAAAAGCGCCGTACCCCAGGTCCGCCAGAGAACGTAGTAGAGTAATAGTACATGTCATCGTTGCCGCTCATGCGGCAGACGGCGAGTACACTCGGAGTTGCGTCGGTAGAGAAAGCCCCATCTCCAACGGTGTGACGACCGTTGCTAGAAAAAAATGAGTCAGTGTCGTCGAGGAGAACTATACAAAATTGTAGCGACATACGCGGGGCAAGGACTAGATATTTTTTGAAAATTCATGATAGTTGAATTCGACATGGGCTGCCAACTTGGTCTGGGTGAGGGTTTGAGTGAAGGTGTTTGGGTTTCTGGCACAGAGCTGGTGCGGGAAAACGACGACGACGACAGGGCAGCGAAGAGGTCACCAAAGGTCAGAATTTAGCAAACGATGTACGGCCCAGGAAGAAGGCTATTGATATGCTTACCTAGAAGAAGACTTGCAAGGGCTAGGAGCGTAGGATGTGAGTCGGGCGCTGAATGGCACGGTGGTCGGAGGCAAGGCTGAGGTCGGCCGTGCCCGCGCCCCCCGCTTATTATATCGGCTGGCCCTCGGCGCCTCCCCCTGACGACTGTGCACGTGCGTGGCGGTGGCTGCACCAGCTAGCGCCTGAGCCGCTCTTTCCCCATCACTGAGCACGACGTCGGGAGGACGTGCGACGACACCGGGGGCGTCGGGGCATACGTCGGGAGCTTATAAGGTTTTGAACGTAAAGAACGATGGGCGGGAAGGCGGAGAATACTGTTATCAATTAGGGCGACAGCACGGTCCGGGGTCCTGCTCTTTAGGGCCGGTCTCCGTCACGGCGCGTCACGCGGTGGCTGAACATTGTGCTCACCGTCTGCAGATTCACCAACGCCGAGCTCGACTCTCGCAAAACCTCAAGACGTGAGTACATTTCTGCCATTCTGCAGCATTGAATCCACAGGAGAGGTGCTTGAGACTGCTCCGGTCCATTTCTGTGGAATTTGGGTTAGTATTGACACCGGAAGCGGATGGATGGATGGACTAGTGTTTGGATGGACTATGGCATTCTTGTGCAGCGCCTGGAATATTCACTGACAAGTACTCTATTCTCTCCAGTAACCCTCCAGCACATTCAAGATGGCTGACACTGGACGCGGACGCGGTGGATTCGGACGGGGCCGTGGTGGCGACAGAGGTCGTGGCCGTGGACGCGGTCGTCGCGGCGGTCGCAAGGACGAAGAGAAGGAGTGGTGCGTGCCATTGCGCCCCAGTGATAACAGCACTCTGAAGGCGTATCGCTTCCAGGGTCCCCGTCACCAAACTCGGTCGTCTCGTAAAGGACGGCAAGATCAAGTCCATGGAGGAGATCTACCTCTTCTCGCTCCCTGTAAAGGAGTACCAGATCGTCGATTTCTTCCTGCCCAACCTCAAGGATGAGGTCATGAAGATCATGCCCGTCCAGAAGCAGACGCGTGCCGGTCAGCGCACCCGCTTCAAGGCGTTCGTCGCGATCGGCGACTTCGACGGTCACGTCGGCCTCGGTGTCAAGTGCGCGAAGGAAGTCGCCACTGCCATCCGCGGCGCCATCATCCTCGCCAAGCTCTCCGTCATCCCCGTCCGCCGAGGCTACTGGGGTGCCAATCTCGGTGCCCCCCACACTGTGCCATCGAAGGTTAGCGGCAAGGTCGGCTCCGTCATGTGTAGACTTATCCCCGCGCCCCGTGGTACTGGTATCGTTGCTGCCCCCGCGTCGAAGCGACTGCTCCAGCTCGCTGGTGTGTCGGACGTCTACACCCAGTCGAAGGGTTCCACCGCGACGATGGGTAACTTCTTGAAGGCAACATTCGCTGCCGTGCGTAATACTTCTCGTTCTCCACTGGCATCTATCTCACTGCTTTTACAGATCACCAAAACATACGCCTTCCTCACTCCCGACCTCTGGCGTGATATCCCCGTGTCGAAGGTGCCGTACGACGAGCACAGCGCGCATCTCCAGCTTGCGGCGGGCAAGAAGCCCGCGTACTAGATGGGCCGAGGCGTTGCATCTCTATGAGGCTTTCATGTATCTTTTCCTGTGCTTGCTCAAAACATATCCGGCATGTCACCCACACTGTTTCATTATGACATGACTTGTAGTATGCTATTTGTGTGATGATACGCGACCTCGAAGTCGCGTCGTGTGAGATCTTCCCCGCAAATCCGCCTCGGTTCGGCAATGAAAATGCTATGCTCTGCACTTCCGAGACATCACGACATGTCGCATATGTAACGATGCGCACTTCTGCCTCGATTTTCCTGACGACATCGTGCCCAGACTTACCCCACGTTCCCGATACGCGCTAACGCGTGGATCATCGCCTTCCTCCTGTGGGGGTCTATAAACCTCGGTGCTTCTGCATGGTATAGACCAATACCGACCAATACCTTTCCGACTTTCAACCATGGGTATCTTAGACTTCATATCGGCGCTCGCGTCCTGTCTCTGCGGGCCGCAGCAGCAGCAGGGCCCACCACAGCAGCCCGAAGTCTACCAGCTGCCGCCGCGCCCATCGGGCCAGCAGCCGCAACAGGTGCCGTCGCCATACTACCCACCGCCCCAGCAGCCGGGGCCCTACCCGCAACAGGTCCCCAGCCCGTACGTCCCGCCGTCCGCGCCGCATCACAAGCCTGAGCACCACAAGCCGCACCACGCAAAGCCGCACCACGGCCAGCCCAACGGCGGCAAGTCGCACGCGCACGCAACCGCGCCGCACCCCGTCGGCTCGCCCCCACGCGTCGTACGTCCCTCTCGCCCCCGTCCCGACACGCGCACGCCCGCTGACCCGCCGCACAGGACCCGAACCAGGTCAACCAGGCGAACCCGCACTACACCGCGCTGCGCGCGCGCGCGAGCGCCGCGGGCGACGCGATGGCGCGCGCGTTCGAGGACAGCCACGCCGCGTACGCGGGCGGCGACGGCGCGCGCGCGAAGGAGCTGTCGAACCTCGGGAAGGCGAAGCAGGCGGAGATGGAGCGCCTGAATGAAGAGGCGAGCGCGTGGATTTTCCGCGGTGCGTGGCGTTCGTGAGTGGACGTTTCTAGAGAGGTGCTGACGGTGCGGCAGAGAATAATACGGACAGCAAGCCGGGAGAGGTGGATTTGCATGGGTTGTATGTGAAGGAGGCGATCAAATATGCGGATCAGAGTATCCAGGATGCACGCCAGCGTGGCGACTCGGAGCTGCATTTCATCGTCGGTGCGCAATTACCTTTCATTAGTCTTCTCTCAAAGCTTGACGCGGTCGCGTCGACAGGCAAAGGCCTGCACTCGCGCAACGGCGCAGCGAAGCTGAAGCCCGCCATCGAGGAGCTCATGCAAAAGTACGTCTCCCCACTCTCGTGCTCTTGTTAGTTTCCCTGACGAGCGCTGCGAACGCAGACACAATCTCGTCGCGACCCTTGACCCGGGCAACGGAGGTGTGCTGGTCGTACAGCTGAACGGGGATGCGGAGCGGCAGCGCGAGCGCGGCGGCGTGCTGCTCGGTGCGGACGACATCACGCGCAGGGTCCAGAAAGGCGAGGACGGATGTGTGATTATGTAGTATGGGCTGGGATGTATGCAGGTACGATTATCCAACTTGTGAGATTTGTGCAAGGTACTGACGGGTTGTACCAGAGTATACCTTCTTGGTGTTGACATATCAATCATTTTGGGATTACTTCTTGTTGAACGCGCAAGCATATATTGATGTTTTCACATTGTATCAACCGTTGTTATTTTCCGCAGCGTATCTATTTGTTTCAATGCTTTGTCGAAGCAACTCGTTATTGCTCACCAAGAATTCAACGTTTTAAGACACTGGCTTCGTGTCGCCGGTGAAGGGCCAGATATTCCAATAGGTCGAATCAAGGCCTACACTGGTCTATAGCGATTTGTATCTCACAATGGACAATGTCGTACTACAAGACAATGTCGTACTATAAAGCAATGAGATCGTGCGGTTCATCGAGGATGGTTGGATGCCCTTTCTGGTGTCGCTCGTTCGCCATCCCGAATCATTTCACCTCTTTCGTAGAAAATACAGCTTTTTTACACTCATAAAAACCATTGGGAATCTGCTTCTCACAAAGGCAAAAAAAAGACAAAGCTCGGATCTACAGGGCTAGACCCTGCAAAAAGTGAATACTAGCCCACCGCGAGGGTCGAACTCGCAGCCTTCAGATAATGTAATCAGGTTGAACCCGCCTTAAGAGTCTGACGCTCTATCCGATTGAGCTAGGCGGGCTATGTATTTTTCCGATGCCATTTTTGATAATCACTTCGCGTGGGCTAGACATGATTTTTGCGAGCAGGAAGTTGGAAAGATTTGCTGCTCACAGCAGGTCCTGTTGCGTGTGTCCCTCCCTTGGCTCCAGATACCACATGCTATCCACAAAGGATTGATGCCGACGAGCTTGCAATGAGCAGCAGAGGATATGGACTCCGCGCACTTCGATCAATCATCAATCAACCTGTTCGTTGAACAACTCGCGTACGTCGTCGTACTCTGTTTTTTTTTTCTTTCTCGACTGTGATACCACCTGCCACCACCTAATCTATGGTGTTTTCGCTCTTGTCGATACTGATTTTGGATGCGCAAGCAGGTTGATCTAGCATCGGGACTGGCTAGAGGACACTCTGAGAGTTTCTGACAGCTCACACGGCCCGAGTAAGGCTTTCGCGGCTCGTCAGATTTCGTGAGTGGAAACGATCCCGAAGACACGTTCTATTCTCTATCATTGGATACAGTGGTCATGAACCAGGACTGACGAAGCGCTCTCTGTATATATAGATAGCGTACGGACCTACCATGTATGATCCTATCCAAATGCAGCATTTCAGACCATGCTACGCGGCCTCATGGAAGCAGCGTTGCGAATGATACACCATTTCTCAGCATCAGGCGACCCAAAAGCAGTACCTCTTCACGTCGGCATTCATTTATCGTCTGCCTCCGGGCTGATCCTCGCGTTTGCCACCCCGCAGTTGAACGTCGCAGGTGCGCGCAATGGTCTATAACCCAGACGCATACTAGCTCGAGTCCGTTCTCTACCATCCTTCGACCTGAATTAGCAAGGTTTATTGGCCTACTTGAACGACTAACATGCTAAGTAAGCTTGCTCCCCAGCATCTCGTCCGCGCCCTGCACCAGCGCATACATGCCTGACGAGACACCTCTCGAAGCTGACTTCGACCCCTTCCCAGACGACCACCGCCCAGATGCGCGCCAGGGCTCGCACGAGGAGGTCACGACGCTAATGGATCAGCTGCGGCAGACCCAAGCAGACGTTAACGACCTCTTCGCGCGGCTCTCTACGGAGAAGACCGCGCTGGACCACACGATGCAGTGCTGCGCGGAGCGGGACGTGCAGGGTCGCGTGCTGCTGAGCGCGGTGGGCGAGTTTGCGGAGCGGCAGCGGCGCGCGGAGGATAGCGTGCGGGTGCTGTTGGAACTGCGGAGCGAGAGCGACCGGGTGCTGGAGGAGGGCGTCATGCGGATGTTCAAAGAGAGGTGGGAAAGGGACGAGGAAATTCGAAGGGAGATCGCGGAAGTCTTTAAGGAGAGTGTGCGGGGAGCACAGGAGGTAGAGAAGCTTCTGCGTTGGTTTGGCGTTACCGAAGCGCAGGGGGATGCACCTGTGCAGGTAAGCCGCCGTCCTTAAAAACGTGGTCTTGTGAGACTAACTGATTCACTGTGATAGGTTCAGCCTCCGGTGGAAGAAGATCGCCCTCGTCTCATGTCCATATCAACGATGTCGTCGCCTCCCTCTTCCTCGTCATCAGAGACAGAATCGGAGGGGACAAGCGAGGGCAGCCCTGTGGAGCACATTGAAGCTAGTGCGCCGGTCTCATCCGTTTCGAACCCCTTCGTCGACCCGTTCGGCTCACCCACTTCCCATGTTTCTGAGCTTGTTGAGAAGGGATTTGTTACCCTGACACCAATCGGCACCCCGAAACGTCCACCCTCGTCATTGCCGCTGAGCCCTCCAGTTGAGGTACACGAGGCGAAGGCCGAAGCACAAGAGTGGAACTTTTTTGACGCCGGAGCAAAGCCGACTTCCGAGAAAGAGGAACAACCTGAGACCAAAGCACGTCGCTCGTCCATTGAGTATCACCAGCCGGGGCTCGGGTCGAACAATCCTTACAACTCTGCATGGCTTACCGAAGTCACCAAGCCGTCCTCACCTTCACCATTTCCAGATATCGACAACCCTCATCTCTCATTCTCCTCGGCTGACTGGTCCTCCGATAACGAGTTTGCGACTACGATAGCGCGCGAGTCGTTTGCCGACTCCTCACCCGCGACACCAGTGAATAAATTGTTCATCGGTATGTAGCTTTCTTACCAACGGACAGCGCATCGCTAACATGACCTCAATACCGCAGCGCCAGAACCCGTCGACGAGACAGTGAATATTCCGGTACCGGAATGGGCCGCCCAGTCTAGTGATAGCTCCGCTAACAGGC
This sequence comes from Hericium coralloides, assembly GCA_003675405.1. NCBI lineage: Eukaryota > Fungi > Basidiomycota > Agaricomycetes > Russulales > Hericiaceae > Hericium > Hericium coralloides. Next base: position 314,783 of record QUOP01000201.1, on the reverse strand, counting down.
GACGAAGACGGTTGATTCCGACTCGGGAGATAACTGTGACGGATGTCAGGATCAAAGGCGGGGATGTGGAACTATCGGTCAAGATGTTCGCCGGCCAGACCAGTGAGTCAAACCACTAGCTCTGAGTGTTTTCTGGTCTAACATCGCTGGTGCCGCAGATCAAGATGCACTCCGAGAACTCACCAACGACTTGACTGAGTATCATTGCGGAGTCATGCATGAATTGGTAGCAATTCCCGCCGTGGGCGACTTCGTTTCCGTGCAATCTTTCCACCAAACATGGCATCGTGGTCAAATCTTGGGGATTGCCGACGACATGGCCGATGTCCTATTCGTTGACTCCGGCATCGACGAGACCGTAAATATTGAGGACATTAGGGCGTTACCAACGAAGTTCCGAGCTCTGCCTCAGCAAGCTCGTAAGGCGCGCCTCAGGTATGTCTCTGCATGCCCGTTCGTTTACTGTGCTTTCTCACCTTGAATGGACAGCTTCGTGAAAGTCCCCGGCCCGCGCGACCAGCATCACGCCAAAGCCCTAAAGGCCCTTCAGAACGCATGCATGGGCCGCACACTCGCAGCGAAGCTCGACCACGAGGAGGGCGCGCTGCTGCACTTGCGCCTCATGGACCCGGGAGTCGACCCGGGCGATATTCTAGCGTCTGTCAATGGGCGACTGCTGCAAGGTGGCCTGGCGACGATCGACGATCGGTGTTCGTACCTCAGCACCTATCAGTTTACTTCGGAGCTGCTGGCGGATGCTTCTGTGCGTGCGAGGAAGGAGGCTGTAGGGATGCATCGGCGCGACGCGCCTATGTCAAAGTGATCCTGTGCCACGAGGCAAGTTAACTTATGCGCTACGTACACATTTGTGCTCTAGTCACGCCATGATAAGTTATCTATCGCGCTTTAATTCCTGTCAATCAACAACGGAAGCTAGGCTTAGCTGATGGGGTAAGATCGTCCGTAGACGTAACTCAACGATTGGATCCCATTTTCTAGATATCGTTATACGTTGTACGCACTGACTGCAGCCTTACAGCCCTCACCCTCGTGCCCAAGAGACTAGTCACTAGTCAACACTGGGGCCTGCCTCAATGCACCTTTCCCTCTTGCTCCCCTCCATTGGCAGAGAGAAGCCCCCCTCACCAGAAAGTACGATCCCGTCGCAGACCTTCGGAAAATGCGGGATAGATCCACACTAGTAGAGTGGTCTTGTGAGTCATCGTAATACTCTGGAACCTCTTTCCGAAAACGATGTATATGATATTCTTTCCCGTGTTCAAGGCCATCTCCGTTGTGTTCCAGGCTCTCTTGCTGGTGTTCGCCGCTATCTGGAAAGTCTTCATTCTGGCGGTCTCGCATCCAGTGATCGCTGTTCTTACAATAGCCGCCGCCGCCACGGTATTTCGTGCGCTACATAGCAAAGGCCGCTGTAAGGGCAATGAGCGAGGGCATAGGGATCTATCAGTGCGAGGGAGTGGTATCAGGATGATACTTGACCAAGAGGTATATCGATTTCCTTGTGCCATCAATTGCCATTGGGTGTTTTGAGAGATAGTCACCGTGAGAGATAGTCACCGTTATATTCATCGCGTTTGGGACACGGTGAATCACATAACAAGACGGAACAATTGTTCGTAAAGCGCCAAACGCACCGGGTCAACGTGTTGACAACGTTATCTGTACAACACGTCCCAGAAAGGCCGTAAAATGCGTTCCGCACACGCACGCTTCCCTCGAGCGGCGCAATCTGTCAACGTGTCAAACGCGCATCACAGATGTCACCAAGTATAGGAAGTACCTGTGGTGTGAAAGGCGCTGGGTCCCATCACTTATATGCCTCGACCTTTGTCCGCATCTCCTTGACCTCTTCTTCCCCGTTTAGCGTTTGCTCCTCTAACATACATCATGCCTGGACCCCTCACAGAACGCAGATGAAACCGACCAATCCGACGCACATTATGCTTCGCTCCGCGCACGCGCCATCACCGCAGGAGACGAAATGGCAGGCGCCTATGCGGAGAGCCAGGTTGCGTGGGACGAGGGCAGGCGTGCGCAGGCGAAGGAGCTCTCGAACCTCGGCAAGGCGAAGCGAGCAGAGATGGAGCGCCTGAACGACGAGGCCAGCGCATGGATCTTCCGCAGTGCGTGTGTTCTGTACACGATGATTCAGCCTTGATGCTGATACATCTATCGATAGAGAATAACGCAGTACGTGAACTCGAAATTTCTGCGATGTGAGAAGCACTCAACGTCGTATTGCTGGTGTAGGACAGGGAGCCGGGCGAGGTCGATCTTCATGACTTGTATGTGAAGGAGGCCGTCAAGTACGCGGACCAAAGCATCCAGAAAGCGCGCCGGAACAGGGACTCAGAGATCCGCTTGATCGTCGGTGTGTAGTTCTCGACTTCTCATTTCAGACCTGATCAAAGACGTTACATTGACAGGAAAAGGCCTGCACTCGCGTGACGGCGCCGCAAAGCTGAAGCCCGCAATTGCAGAGCTCATGCAGAAGCAGAGGCTTGTCGCGGCAGTTGACCCAGGTAACGCAGGCGTGCTGATCGTCCAGTTGAATGGAAAGGCGGGGCGTACAGAGACGCTGTTCGGGGCAGGAATGTCATGGGAAGAGCTGTGAGAGGCAAGAATCAATGCACAAGCATGGAAATCAGGCCGCCTCAGACAGGCGACCCGAAGACGACGATTGACTTGCCTTGGCAAGGAATAACTGTGACCCGATAGTTTTGTACCTGTATAATGTATTGTGTGTTAGTGGTTTTGGTTCACGCTAACCTGTCTGTATATCTATATTTCTTGACGTTCAAGTTGTCGAGACATGGCTCGCACTCGGATTAAGTATATGAGGAGAACTAACACGAAAATCTGCGGTGGTGGGAGATGACGTTGACGGCGCCTGTAGGCGGGCAGTGAAATATCCCGGCATCGCCCGCCTAGTTCAATCGGATAGAGCGTCAGACTCTTAAGGCGGGTTCGTCCTGGTTAAATACATCTGATTTGACCCTCGCGGTGGGCTAGTGTCATGTTTTTCATCAAATACGATGGCTGGAGATATTTTAAGGCTTTGAGCAAGCATTTTTTGCATGTGGACCAGCCGGCGGGAGGATTCGGACTCCGCGCACTCCGACTGACCACGATCGTGGAATCAGGGAATTTCGATTGAGTGCGCTCCTCCCTCTCGGTCCGACTTTCTTGTTCGCATTACTGTGTGCAATTGCAATGCAATTGCCGTCTGGTCATTGAAATCTGCCCAAGCATGCAGCCGGAAACAACGTTCTGACCTATGTCGACTAGCCCGCTGTCGATTTTCTTCCTTGGATCGAAGACGATTCGGACACACTCATCGCATCTCCTTACGTTGAGCGTCATAACACAGTCAGTACCGGGAGCGCTATTCCTGTTCTCAGGATGAAGTAGCGGATCGATAGTCCGTGTGCCAGCTGACCCAAATGTAGCCACGCTTCGCAGCCTCATGGAGACGGCGCTGTCGTTTTTGGCGCTGCTTGGAGGAAACCACTACCGAGCAATTTTGCTATTGGCGCGTCTCATCTACTTACATAGCGTGTGTTGGATATTCTGATTTCATCGCTCTTGGGGCTAACTCTGACTACTTCCCAGATACACGCTCACACGCTCAAGGAGGCATCGGCTCTGATGGAGCAGCTCAGGCAGACGCAAGCTAGCATGAATGATCTTTTCATGCGACTGACCGCGGAGAAGGCGGCGCTGGACCACACGACGCAGCGTTACGCAGAACATGACGCGCAGAGTCGAGAACTACTCAATGCGATGGGTGATTTCGCAGAACGGCAGCGGCAGGCGCAGGATGATGTACGGGGTCTCCTGGAAAAGCGGAGCGAGAGCGATAGGGCGCTAGAGGAGAACATGATGCGGATATTCAAGGAGAAGCGGGAGACGGATGAGAAGATCGGGAGGGAGATCGAGGGAGTGTTCGAGGAGAGCGTGCGCGGCGCGCAGGAGATGGAAAAGCTTTTGCGCAGGTTTGACATCGCGATGCCGCAAGCGGATAACTCTGGACCTCCTGGCCAAGTAAGTTGATCTCTTATGTTGCAGATTGTCTGCATCATGACATTTAATTGACCCACCCGATTAGGCCCAACTTGCTCCAGAAAAACGCCCTCGTTCCACGTCCATCTCATCGGCGTCGTCGTCACCTTCCTCGTTCTCAGATATTTCCAATCCCTTCACTAATTCGCTCGCTTCTCCCACTTTGCAGAGCTTCGAGTCTGTGGACAAGGTGTCCGTTGGCTCGACTCCACTTGATACTCCGAAATGGCCCGCTTCCTCTCTCTCGCCGAGTGCGCCGCCTGATATTCAGGAGGCGAAGCCCGAGCCACAGGAGTGGGATTTCTTTGATTATGAAGCGGGTGTAGTTTGGGGGAGCGAGGATAAGCCTCAGATCAAACCGCCCGGCTTGTTTACAGAGTTTAACAAGTCTGAGGTGGCAACACCCACCGATCCATTGCGTACGTGACTTGACCTCCTATAGATGACGACTTGCCGACATGGTCCTAATATCTTAGCATTGGAGCCCGTAGATAACAGAGTGACGGTTCCCGCCCCTGAATGGGCTGCTGGGACCGGGGGTCAAATTCAGGAAATCGCTGTCAACGGTGTCAGGGTCTTGACAGATGGAAACGTAGAGTTATCAGTCAGAATGTTCGACAGCCGAACCAGTGAGTCCGGAACACTCTCGCACTGCATACTCGGATCACAAAGTCTGACGAAGCCTCAGAGCTCAGTGCGCTCAAAGAACTGACACAAAATTTGACCAACTATCACCGTGGAGCGACCCACTTTTTAAGTGAAACCGAACAGGGCGGCATCGTGAACCGTTACTGGGTGGGCAAATTCGTGTCTGTACAATCATCCCACAGCAGCGCCTGGCACCGTGGTCAAATCTTGCAAGTTCCCGACAATTACACCGCCGAGATACTCTTCATCGATTCGGGTTTTCATGAGATCGTTAAGATCACGAAAATTAGGCCTTTGCCCACACTCTTCCGTTTCCTGCCTCAGCAGGCCCAGGCAGCGCGTCTTAGGTATGTAATCAACAAGAATACCCATCTTCCCATTCTCTCTGCTGATCTATTCTGAACGCCCAGCTTTGTGGATATACCTAACCCACAAAGCCAAAGTCAGTATCATGCTCAAGCCCTCGAAATACTCCGGAAGGCGTGTGCGAGCCGCACACTGCTGGCAAAGCTCGACCACACGGGGTCTCAGAGCTACTGGGGCGTGACTTCTGTGTCGCTGCCGCTGATGTATCTGCGCCTGATGGATCCGGGGGTCGATATCAACGATATCACGGCCTCCGTCAACTGGCAGCTGCTGCGACGCGGACTTGCGACAATCGATAGTGAGGCGTGTTGCTCCGCTAAGGTATATCAATCCCTCCCGCACGAGCTAGCGAACGTTGTGATAAGAGCAAGGAACGAAGGGCTGGGGATGTATCGACGCTAGAAAGCTGTAGAGGGTGATTTGGGTCACACAGGGACTTAACTTGAGGTCTGCGTGCCTAGGTAGAAACAGGGTACGTAGGTATGTTCTGTACACATCATGCAATATCCAATACAGTGTTTCGTATTAACCCTGGCCTTAATATATTACACGATGCGCGAAACGTCGCTGTCAACCTTGATTCCAGCGCCAAGGCAGGCGTCCATAGGTATGTAACCCTCGCGTGGAGCTAGTAACTTGTTCTTCACGGAATAGGATGATTGGAAATTTTGCCAGGGCTTGAGCAACCATTTTTTGCACGTCGACCGGGCGGCAGGAGGATTCGGACTCCGCGCACTGTGGAATTGGCCGCGGCAATCCTGCCGCTACACTGTGCTCTTCCCTCTTGACTTTGACTTCCCTATTTGCGCCGCTGTATGCAGCTGAAAACGATCGCTGCCTGGCTATATGCGCGCCTCTCGCGTTCTGGCAATGACGGTACAACCACGGGATCCCTGCTCGACATTTCACTACGTTGAGCCGCGTGCACCGGATGCCGGCGCTCTACCTGTTCAATGCAACTGGGCTATTTACGGTCGAATACATCGCGACGGAAGATCCTCCACCGACGCTGTGACCCATCTATCCTTCGCAGACTTCGCATCCCCGCGGTGCTTCTTCGTGCGTGAACTCAACGTGGTTGGACGTGCTCTATGCCACATGTACGTGATGCACACTATGTGCTGCCGGACGTGCGAGTAGTAAAGGCTGACGCTGAGTTTAAGGTAGTGTTCCATACGTGACAGGGCCCGAGATGGGCCGCATCACGACGGTGGAGAGCGCCTTCCTTCCGAACGGCGTCGCGGCCCTCCTGGACGAGAAGCGCTTCTACGTCATGAATAACGTTGGTTCAAAGATCGGTGCGTACGTGCCCTTCTGGTGCTCTGCGCGACGATATGAGGTTGCCCGTTGCATATGCTTACGCCTGGCGGAAGCCGGACAGTAGACGTCTTAGAGTCTCAGAGTTCCATCTTCAATATGGATCGGGAAATGGTGTCTCGTGGTAGGAAAGCTGAAGACATTCCTGAATATCATGTCCTGTGCGTACACATTCGAACCCTCTACTCAACCTTCTATCACAAAATTTTTTAGAGACAGTATCTGCTCGCGCACCGGCGACAAGCTCAAGGCCCTTGTTCATCTTTTCACCTGTGGTTGGCTTGTGTCGTCAGGCAACCCAGGCATCACAGCACGATAATTCGTTATCTGTCACGGTCGGCACAAACGGATCCATATATGGGCACGTAGATCCTTCGATAGGCGTCAATGTCAGTCGCTCCGCGCTCTTCCCTCAGGCGATTAGCATACGTACTTACAATATCGAACGGGTAAGCTATGCACATATCAGAAGCTTTCAGCATTGCAGCATACGTATATCCCATTTTAGGTTGATGATTCGAAACACGGTGCGTACACGCATATATTAGCGCGCCTTGAGTTTGCCTCGAGGACTTCGCCTTTCTCCTCTTCCTCCCTACTCACCGAGAATCCCCCCTGGCACAGATGTATCTTCAAAGAGTAATGTGGGACGGACTCGACGGGGTACTGCCTACAATCAAGAGGGTATTTGGGGATGTCGTAGCAGTATGAGTCTAGTTTTTATCCAGTAGGGCCAACATGTAACGTGCACTATTTTTCACCCCTAGTTCCTGACCCGGCTTGTCTCTGCCGTCGTTGCCACCGTTCGAGAGGTCGCACCTCAGATTGCCTCGTATGTTTCCGACGTGGCCGGCAAGATCGTCAATGTCGTGGCCGCAGTTGCCTCGGATGTAGTGCACCTCATTCTCGTTATCGCTGCGGTAATCTTTCTCACCTCCCTAATTATTGTGTGCTTGGGATGGCTTGGGAATGGAAAAAGAAGAATCCCCATCCTGCCAGTGCATCGCGGGCACACAACGGCGACGTATTCTCTGAATCACCAGAGGACACACATATCTGTTCCTAGTGTAGTCAACTGGGTGTCTGAGAGGGAAGCAGTGCACGTCGAAGTTCCCTCACCGGCACCAAAAGTAAGTTACGATATTGCCATGAAGAGGCCTCGATGCTGATAGCGGCTTAGTTGCCTCCAGCACCGCAAGTCAAAACCTATCCGTCGCAAAAAAGCAGCTATGGCGCCACTCATGAGGATTCGAGCACCACCTCGCCGCTTCAGCGTTACGCTCCCGCGGCCAACAGGGCCTCGACGGACCTTCCTGGACCCAAAGCTGTAGGCCCGAGCAACGGGGGAACATATGCGCCTGTAAGTTCAAGTGAGAAGAGTCAGGTCACTCACCTTTCCAATGCCCCGTCTACCCTACAGGATGCAAACGAATTTGATCATCCAGATGCGTATTGCGCATTGCTTCGTGCGCGCGCCATCGCAGCTAGAGACGCGATGGACAATGCACTCGAAGAGCGCCGTGTTGCGCGCGGTGCAGGAAATCATGCGCGTGCAAAGGCGCTGTCTAGCTTCATGAAAGCAAAGCAGGCCGAGATGGAACGTTTGAACGACGAAGCGAGCCAACTGATATTTAGCCGTGCGCATGTTTCGTTCTGGAAGCTGATATCTGCAGGGCTGATGATGGCGTTGTCAGTGAATAATGCAGACCGGGATCCTGGTGAGATCGACCTGCATGACTTGTATGTCAAGGAGGCAGTCAAACACGCGAGTCAAAGCATCGAGAAAGCGCGGCAGCGCGGTGACTCGCAGATCCGCTTGATCGTCGGTGGGTGGTCCTCTGCTTGTTCCTAGATCAGTTTCGGGTGTGAATATCTCGTACTTACAGGTAAAGGCCGGCACTCGGCAGATGGCGTGGCGAAGCTGAGACCCGCGATCGAGCAGCTCGTGAAGAAGCGGAACCTCGTCGCGGCGTTCGACCCAGGCAACGCGGGCGTACTTGTCGTGCAGTTGAACGGGAAGGCAGGGCGCGGAGGGATCCGATTCGAGATGGCAGGAAAGCTCTAAGCATACAATTCAGGCCGTCGTAGGACGGGTGACTGGACGGCGAACTGGCTTGCCTGGCCGGCCATGTTGTCCAGTCGTGATGTCCGATCTAGTTTTATACAGTGAGCAGAGGACTGAAGGAGACATGTAGCTGTATTGTATGTCTGGGTGCTTTCAATTTTTTGCTTCCCTGACTTAGTTCCTTGACGTTTGCGTCCGCGGGATCTGACCTAACTTGCACTTAGAAGAGAGCAAAACAAGAACTTCGATAATCGCAAATTCGCAAGGCATGGCGGAATGCTGACATACATGATTCAAAAGATAAAAAAAAATTGTAAAATGTGGCCCGCCTAGCTCAATCGGATAGAGCGTCAGACTCTTAGGCGGGTTCTCCCACTCAGATCAATCTGAAGGCTGCGAGTTCGACCCTCGCGGTGGGCTAGTCTCCTGGATATGATGAAACCTTTTTTTTTTTTGGCAGAGACCTCCGAATCGATTGTTGACTCCCTCCTTCTCGACGACTTGCAACCCACTCTCGCTCTCGCCTCCTTTACTTCTACGAATGGACACACAAGACCTCGACAGCTGGGTTTATCGACTCCGACGTCCAGCTGCTTGGAGGATCCTTGCAAATGGATCTAGGGACACTTAGCACCGTTTTCAAACAATGATCTCGCACTGGACATCATATGCCCTCAAGCTTGCGTTAATCTTGTTATCACAGCAGCTCTAACAGTCATTTTTGCCACAGCGCTCGCTGTCGAGCCCGCGCCCATAGGCAACAAGGACCACAAGGCGACGTAGGACCGGGCGACCGGCACCGTCACGCGCCTGTCCTTCGTGAACTTCATGTCGACGCGTGTTTCCTTTGCGAACGAGCTCGACGTCGCGCATAATGGGACTGGACTTGCTGCTCATGTACCTGGTGAACTACCAGTGCATGCCGCTGGAAGGGACTGGACGGTCGTGCGGCGGATGTCGGCACAGACTCCGCAGTGGAGGTGTTCCACATGCGGCGCAGTGCACAGGAGCGTGAACAACAGCTTAGATGAGGGAAGGAACGACAGGATCCGGACCCGCCGCACGTATCCCAAAAACATGAGATCACATGGGCCTTAGACGCAGCGAATTTGACGTTCGTCAAGTTGTCCCAAGACTTACTACCTGACTTGCTGCGTCTGAATCTTGTCAATCCGGCTATGGTTTCGATAGATTCATCTAATGACATAGAAACATCGAGGTACCCATTCTTGTGGCCCAGTGTCGCCCCTATGGCGCATTCTCTCACCGATATATCCCCAACCGCTCGTTTCTTGCTCTCACAGCAGCCTTCGCCAGCAAGCATGGGGCGAAATGGTAAGTATCGGTAGACCGGCACAGCCCGTTGTCGAACGTGGCAAGGCCTTCTCGCAGTAGCTGTCCGTTGATGGAGGGCAGAATATCCTCGCAGCCCATCGCAGCGTCCATCAAGTGCAGATGCATCAGTGGCAGCTCAGTGACAATGTACATGCCATTAGACCATGATCTGTCGGGGCTTTCCTCGTTGTCGAGTTTCGCTGCGAGCGTGCGGCCCATGCATGCCTTCCGGAGTGCCTCTAACGCTTCGACATGGTGTTGGCTTCGTATCTCAGGAAATTTGATGAAACTGCATGACGGATGTAAGGAAACAAAGCAAGTCAGAAACGAGTCTATCAATCACGTACCTGAGACGGGCCTTCCGAGCTTGTCGAGGCAGGAAACGGAACAATGTCGGTAAAGGTCTGATATTCTCGATACTGACTGTTTCGTGAAAGCCTGAATCGACGAAAAGCACTTTGGCATCACAGCCGACGATTCTCAAGATTTGACCACGATGCCAAGATGTCCCATGGGAAGATTGGGCGGAGACAAAGTCCAACTGACAAAGAGTGCGTGCGAGCTTATGGTCCGTTCCACAATGATACTTTGTCAAACCGCGTGTCAGTTCTTCAAGTGCGCTAGGCTCTGTAGCTTCGTCAGATTCTAGAAAAGCACGTAGATCGAAGGGCCGCCAGATGTACCTGCCTTGCCGTCAAGGAGTGTTACCCATAATTCTAGGGTCCCGTTTTTCAAAACCCTGACACCATTGACCTTGAGATTCTGAGTGCTAGTCATAACACCCCATTCAGTGATGGGAATGATCACAGTGTTGTCTACGGGCTCCTGCGCTGTGTGATCCCAATAATGTGTTAGCGATAGGGAATCTGTGGAACACCAAGTCACGTACTCATAGAGTTTGCAGGTATGGACATCTCAAGCTCGTAACACCCTGTAAACAAGGCAGGCGGTTTGCGCATGAGTGTGTCGTTGCCCAAGATTACACCGTCTTCATAATCGATGAAATCCCATTCCTGTGACTCGGGTTTCGTCTCCAGGACTTCCGGCAGTGGACTAGATGGCAGAGAGGAAGGCGGCGGCTTTGGCGTCTGAAGCGGCGCCGAGCTCACGGATTGCTTTCCCAAAGACTCAGAGTTCTGCGGGACCGGGAAAGCGAAGAAATCGAGGGAGTTTGAAGTAGAAACATCTGAGAATGAGGAAAATGGCGATGAAACTCTTGAGACGGGCACAGGATCGGTGTGTTCTTCTGAAGGACCCTGGATTTATCGCGTTCAGTCGTGCACATTCAGAAAATCACCTAGCAAATTTTTCACCTGCTCCAGAATGACAGGCCTATCTGCCTGTGGCACCGCAATGTCAAACTTGCGCAAGAGATCTTGCGCTCCTTGCACGCTCGCCCCGAAAAGTTCCTCGATCTCCTTCCGGATCCCCTGATCTTTCTTCCTCTTCTCCCTGAGCATCCTTACCATGCTCTCCTCCAGCATCTTATCGCTCTCGTCCTGTCTCTCCAGCAGCGCCCGGACGTCCTCCTCCACTTTCTGCTGTCGCTCCGCGAACTGGCCCACTGTGCTGAGAAGTTCACGATCTTGCATTTCTCGCTCAACACAGTGCTGCACCGCGTTCTCCAGTGCCGCCTTCTCTACGGAGAGTCGCGCAAAAAGGTCGCGCATGTTCATATGCCGCTGATATGCGTTTGCCTGAGCTGCTCCATGTCAAATTGAAACAGGACCCTGACACGTATCTGGGTAGCAGTCGACGTCAGTTTCGAAAGGTGTTCCGTCAGATTCTCGAACGTACGCTGAATGATATGTGCCGATAGCGAATTTACTCGGTGAGGTGATTCCTTTCAACTCGAAGAAGCGCCAAAAGACAACAACGACCTCTCCACGTGGCCGCGAAGCATCACTATAGCTACATTTGGGTTCACGGGTTGTTGATGAGCTATGTCAGTCTGAAACAAAAGCAGCTTCATTGCGTAGATTCTTTTGCAGCAGCCCTGAAACTTGACGATGGTCAGACAATCGTCAGTTCGTCATGGTAGCTACGTATCGGAGCGCGCGGAGTCCAAATCTGAACCCTCCACCGTTGCTCCACCGCGTCGAAGGAAGATCGAAATGCTCTTTGCTCACACAATTTAAACTCTGACCAGGCTGCTGCCTCAAGTGCCTGGTGAGCTAGGGCAACTTTTATGTTGTCAAATTCACATTTTCTTACCTTTTTCAGTGTCACGGACAGAAATATCCCCCCCAAGAGCGCTCGCATTTGCGTACGCCTGGGTCGATAAGACCCGAGACATCCGTCTAAACTGCGCATGCTTGACTCCCTCGGGAACTCAGAATCTCGTAGACGACACGGCGATCAATCCTGATCAACTGCTTTGTCGACAGTCTTTCGTTGTGTTGCACACAAAGTGTGTGCTGCATGGTACGCGATAACGTATCGCAAGTCTAGAATTAAGGGCCTGGCGCGCAGTGAGTCTCCATCTCCGAGGTCTCACACTGAGAGGCCAAGTGATCACTGATCGATCATAACTCTAGTACACTTCCCATCCACTTGACATACTGTACATAGGTCATGATCTCTGAAGAGTCACTTCTGGAATTGGAGCCTATCGAGTCGGAGTCGATCGTGCCGCTGATTTCAACTCTCGAACCCGAACCTGAAGACTCAGAAACGGTGGTTCTGAACCGGAATCACCTATGGGGTCTCTATCTCTCTCACTTTCTATCAACCTGGAACGCAAGGGGATACGAGTTCGCAGCGGTATGCAGACGGTCTTACAATATGCACTGGCACTGACGAGTCAGCTGGACAGATAATATTCACGGCGTCCGCGTATCCAGATACACTGACGGCATCGTCAATCAGGTTTGTCTTTATGTACAACACGTTCGTAGTTGTCTGACGGGTCTGGTCTAAAGAGGAATTGTCACCACCCTTGCGACGCTGTTTCTGTCCTCGGCGGTGGGGCGCTGGGCCGATACTCATCCCTCTCGCCTACGAGCCTTGCGCACTACAATCTTTTTCCAACGGGTTTGTGTAGTAGTCGCGTGTGGGGGTTGGGCCATAATCGCGCGCGAGGGCTATGTCAGCCAGGGCCAGGCGATACCACGCGCCCTCCAAGACGAAAGGCAGAACGGTGCTATGCAAAAAGCCGGTATCATGGCAGCCGTCATCGTGCTTGGTGTGGGCGAGCGTCTGAGCGCAGTCGGCAACATGATAGTGATGGAACGCGACTGGGTACCCACACTGGCGACTGCTACGTCTACGTCATCGCTGCCAACCCTGAATGCCGCAATGCGCAGGATTGACCTTGTTTGCAAACTGGTCGCACCCTTGTTCATATCTGCCGTCGCGTTGGCATTGCAGAGTATGAAGCTAACAGCTGTCGTGATTGCTGGTACAAATGCAGCTTCCGTCGCCGTGGAGTGGGTCGCCGCCCAACGAGTTTGGAAGGCAAACGCACGCCTGCGCACACCAAAGCCACCTCTAGAGTCGGGAGAAGATGCGACCTCGTCGAATGACAGTTCTCTGCGGGAGAAGCTCCGTCGGTTGGGCAGCGGAATAGCCTTTTTCTTTAGCTCCGATGTTTGCATCCCATCGCTCTCGCTCGCCCTTCTTTACTTCTCGGTCCTGTCTTTCTCAGCGTCGATGATAACGTACCTCCTCGCCGTCAACTTCACGCTCACGACCATCACCATCGCCCGCACATGCAGCACACTCGTTGAGGTCTCTGCCACGGCCGTCATGCCCTTCGGCGTCAAGCTCATGGAGAGCCGACACCAGCAGCGGCAGCAGCGTCCTGAACCTGACGGGCCAGACAGAGAGCTCTCGCCTGCGGCCGTCCAGAGGATGGGTCTGTGGGGTCTTTGGATTCAGCTTCTCTGCCTGCTCCCGGTCACGCACGCTTTCTTCTCCCTCAGCCAAGCGTCCGCGCCGTCATCGCTGCAGGCTGTGCAGCTGTTCGCGTTTCTGGCGCTCTCGCGGATGGGATTATGGACGTACGATCTCGCTGTGCAGACGCTGGTGCAGACGAGGGTGCCGCCGAACAGGCGCGGGGAGTTCTCGGGCGTCGAGATGGGCTTTGTCTCGGCGTGCGAGCTCGCGCAGTGGGTTGCTACCGCTGTGTGGAATAAGGCCGGAGGAGTTTAAATACCTCGGTGCGGCTGGGAGTGGTGTGGTGTCGCTGGCGGTCGCGGCATATACTACGTGGATGTGGAGGCAGAGAGGGCATTTGGTGCATTGGGAGAAGGTCACCGGGTGCAAGTGATGAGCTCTTGAATTATGCTAATCCAGTAGTGTTAAGAATTGTTTCATTCGAGCAAGGTCATTCATTCGTACATAGAAAGACGATATTTTCAAAGAGCTACTTGGAGGGTTTTCACACTTGGGTAAGTCGCCTCAGTCATGATTGAGACCTGGTCTCAATTCTATTCTAGACTACAACCTCTATCAGAAAAATAATCTACAAGTCATTTCGTACAACAGTGGGGCATTTTCTAGGTTTCGTGAGAATCAACCCAGTCCTAGTGAACTGGACTGTACTTGGGTGGACGCGTTTTGGTCGCGACCATAAATTCTTCATGATCACCTCACTAGACGAACCAAATCAATGACACATCAAGGAAACGAAAAGATGGGACGTACCGCGAAATCGAAGTGCTCGACAAACAGATCGACGCTAGGACCGCCCTTCATGATGTTCACCAGACCAGCTGGAGAGCGCAGCACCTTCCGCACGTCCTCCGTCAAACCCGTAGGCCCACACACTGGCAGAACGTCAAAATCCGCAGTGACAGTATAGAATAGCATTCGAGACGCACCGTTCACGGACATGCTCCCCCGCGCCAGCGCCGCCGCCTCGTCGAGCACCTGGCGGATGTCGGGCCGGCCCGTCTCCATCCTCGCCAACGGCAGACTGACATTCTCCTTCACAGGCGAATCGATGGGCGCCGAGTTGATAATGGAGGACGTCGCACTGTCCACGAGCGACGGCACGCCCAGCGAAGGGGCGGTCACGAAGATGCGCGCGTCGACGGAGAGTGAGGCGGGCGCGTCTTCGAGAGCCTTTCTCAGATCCCCGTGGACCAGGCTGATTTGTTCTGCAGTTGACCATAAGCCAAATCGAGGTGATCTTTGTATTTTCGAGGGACGTACCTAGGTGGCGGATTATCCAGACGAAGGTCACGCTCCGACATGTTGAGGGATCGCGACGAGCACGACTGAAAAAGTAAAGTCAGACACGGCGAGATGAAAGGAAACAATTACGCACTGTACGAGGTCGACGAAGAGAGGACATGTGAATGTAATACCAGATCCACCTATGCAGAACGAGGTGAGGGTTTGATCAATGCACCGTGCTGCAACGCTTACCAGCAATCAGCACCACACTGTCATATCCCCGCAACGAAGGTGGCGTCCCATATGGCCCATCAAGGAACACACGCAGCGACCCGCCCTTCGCAGCAATATCCAGCAGCCGCTTCGTAAATCCTTGCCGCGCATTGATCAAAAACACGACGTCCTTGCCCGTCGAGACCGAGGCCGCCGTCGAAACGCTCCCCTTCTCTGAGTCCCCCTTCTCCTCGACCTCGCCTTCCTCGCGGCTAATATCGGCGTTCGCAATCGTGAACGGGTGCGCCTCGAACGGATGCGCCGACACGCCGGGCATGGTGAGGAACGCGTTCTGCCCGGCGGGACCAGTGCAGGTGCTCGGGGCGCCGGAACGTGAGGCGCACGTAGCCCTCAGCGACAAGGTCTGCGGTTGCGTGGAACGTGCCCACGCCCGACTTCAGGCCGAAGTAGGAGTGGTTGAAGACGACGACGCGGATGAAGCGGAGGACTCTGTCCGTGATCCAGAGGCTGATGGCGGGCCAGATGTAGTACTCTTTTCTGCGTGCGATGTCAGTAAGTTACCCTGACAACGGAGAAAGACCTGGACTTACAGATCAGTATGGGTGTGGATCACCGCGCCCATCAAGAAAAGGCTACAGGAGTCTAAATTCAACATTCAATATTCAATAGAGGAGAAAAAATGCCACATACAGAACAAGGGTGAAGTGGATGATGAGGAACCACTCGTATTCCAGTCGACGAGCGGGTCTGACAGAGAGGAGGCATAGGAGGGAAAGAGAAGCCAGTCCGACGATTCCCCACTGCAAAACGGGCGCGGTAATGGCAGTGTGGCCTTTGAGCCTGGAAGCATCATGAGGAACCGTGAGTCACGAGACTACGAGCGTGCGTACCTCAAGGAGATCTATACGATCGGTCAGCGATGCTTGAAACCAATCAAGGTGCACAGCACTTACCCGGCCGCCGGCGTGAACCCACAGAATTACACAGACGGAGCGCGAGAACATGCGATGCAAGAAGTTGAGCTATTGAGGATGGAATCATGAGATTGTGAGCCCTAATTTAGGGTAGAACGGTATCCACCTTCTCGTAGCTGATGCCAGTGAGGACTGTGCGATGCGATGTCAGTACACCCTCCAGAGCCCATCCGATAAGACCTACCTGAGATCGGGTTATTTTTCATGGCAAGCGCGACAACAAGCGGCAACTGAGAGGCCGCGATATCGCCCGCACGATTGGCGTAATAACCCGCATCAAACCTGCCTCCGGCGAGATTCGTAGCTGAAGGAAGACTCAGGCAAAATCATCACCGAAGAGAAGACGTAACTCACTGTTCGTCAAAGCCCATGCCGATATAATCGTCATATAGGCGGCGGATATGAAGAGCTCTGCCACGTTGACCGAGAAACCAAACCCGAGAGGGATAACAGAGCGGAAGGCGACCATGCGGAAGGCATTGATGGCGGCGACTGGCGCTCGGCGGTATGAGATGGCACCGCTGGGCGGCACCTTCTCGCCCTCCACATCTTTCCGCGCGGCGGTTCGTTTACGCAGGTAGGGGACGACACGAGAGACGACATTGCAGACACTGACGAGGAATATGAAGGAAGCAACGAGGTACCAGACTTGCTTTGGATCCTCCTCCGCCCGGTGCGCACGGAGTATCTTGTCGGGAGCATTGGGGCCGTCTGTCACCGCTGCGATAACGTCTACGGAGCTCATCGTGCTGAGGGCCAGACCGAGAGGAGCGCTGCAGGGGATGCGGAGGGTGGAGAGGCCAGCTCGTACGGCGCATGGATTTATACTTCGAAGCTAATCATGCCGACCCTCGTAAAAACGCTGGAGAAACTTAAAAGGAAACACGACCATGAGATCTGGGGCGGTCGGGCGAGACCAGGATCCACGGGTGCCTGCCTTGACAACATATCCCAAGCCTCGGTCGGGGGAGATGTCATGCCGGAAGGGTCGGTCGGATTGGCTACTTATGCGGGGGAGCTGCCGGAAGAGGGACAGAAATTTCTTGAGAACGTGTTGGCGAGCCCGAACGAGATTCAGATGGAGATGAGGAGTGTGATTTCTTATCAGATAAGGTCATCCTGACATCATAAACGACGGATCGCCGCCTCCGAAGTCTTGGTAACGCCGCGAGTGAACATATCACGACTCGGAGATTCTTCAGCCGACGCTAGCGCCAGGCCCCGCTCAAAAGATTTATCTGATATGATCGAGGAGAGGCGCGAGGCTCATCTTATCAGATTAGACGTAATCTAATCTTCGTCGGCAGCCCTCCCCGTACACACAAAACAGTAAGTATCTCGCGATGAGCACTATGAATGGCCGAAATCCGTACCTTACGGAGGCCAGAATGATCCAGTCCTTCAAGCTCGGGTGAAAACGAGAAAAGGGGATCTTCCCCAGTCGTGCTGCGTAACAGATGAATTCAGCACGACGTACAGCTAGTCGACAACGCATAGACTCGTGACACGAGATGTGGAGTAACGACTTGAATCTGTAATTTCGTCGTTAGGAAGGAGACCTGTAAAAACCGGATAAAGATCCCAGTCCGTTCCAAGCAATCATTGAGGAGGTCGACAAGTCGACAGGCTTTTCGTCCCTCCTACGACATCTATACATATCAGCTCCGCAAAATCGGTTCTTACCAATCTGGAAATACTTGATCACAGTGCACGATCTCTTGTGATTCTCCGGTGATGTATCCAAATGGACTTCTGCCACGTGCAAGCACTCATCAACCTCATGCAAAGTTTGAAAGGAAAGTCGGACTAACCAGCGGTCCGAAGGAAGTAATCCTTGAAAAGATTTCAGTAGCATCTCCCTTGCGGTTCCATATCTCGAGAAATTGCAATTAGATTGTGGGCAAGCGTGCTGCAGCGCAATCGGACGCAACTGCCGCATGCAGTACAGTGCGATGCAGTGATTGCGCCGCGCATGCAACGAGTGTCTGGAAGCGTCCATCAGGAAACGGGGCTACTTATCACAAAGACGATTTTGATCCTAAGCGATACTACCTGTGGGCAAAGTCATTCGAAATCAAGCCGGGTTCGACATTTCAACACGGTTTCAACAGCCACGACTGCTGCGATCAGTATTAGATGTTGCGAGCATTCAATAAGGCTTACGAAGGGCACCAGTTATTACTAGTCCTCCTCAATTACTGCTTTTTGCGCTGCTTTTTGCCTGCTGCTTTTTCGAACGTGCTTGACACTGACAGCGGTAAGCGAGCCTTAGCGAGATTAAGCGACGGCAAGCGACCAAAAAGCAGCATCAAAAAGCAGCAACGAAAAAGCTAGAAATGAGGAGGACTATTCAATTAAGACCACCAGGAGAAACCACCCGGACCACCATCAGAAGCAAGCTGTGGTGTTGGGCGGGGCTGCCTGCAATGGCCAGAAATAAATTGAATATCTACTGGGCCGAGCAGGAAACTGCCAGCATTTAAACCAGCGATATGCTTAGTTCCTCATGCTGGCAAATGCATCCCATAGACCAAGAAGAGCTACAGAAAGACGACGTTATTATAGTCATGATGGAACGAAAGTAACTGGCAAAGTCGTCGTTGTCGCCAATGGGTGGCGTAAACATCCATAAAAGGCAATACCTTCCCTGAACAGCCGCCTCGCCATTGGCGAATGCTGTTTGGAACGGCCGACCCATCCTCGACACCGTCGTCGTGCGCAACGACGAGCACCACACCCTCCTTTGCGTCAACGATGGGTTCAGTAAGCCCTGTAGGGCGAATGTCTCCCCACCCGCTACCATCGTTACCACCATCGCCAAGCGAAGAGGACCTGGGCACACCGCGTCTTACGCAGTTCGATGAGGAGAGGCTGGAGACTCAGGAGGGCTTATACTCGTCAGGTGGAAATGGGAAGGGGAAGGACAGGATGAAGGATTACTCGCTGCAGCCGTCGTATGCAGACGGTGGGCTACACGACGAAGTGGATTTGGACAGGGAAGGCTATCCACCAGTGAACGGCGACGAGGCAGAGACACGACGAATAGAAGACGTGCGTCCACCCAATTCTCTTTATTTCGCTCATAATAATATGCCTGGATCCAGAACCTACGACGATGGGAGGTCGCAGAACGCCAGCGCCGGAAAGCACAGCGCGACTCCGCCGCATCCGCCGCGCCCACCTCCTCCATCGCCGGCGTCGCCCGGCGCGCCAGCCTGCTCTGGCCCAGCTCGCGCGCGCCCAAGGCCGGCGTCGGCGCGCACCACGCGCTGCAGACGTCCGAGTCCGAGGACGCCGTCCCGCTCGAAGACATCGAGGGCTCCCCCTCGCCCATCCCCTCGCCCACGCCCACGCCCGGCCCCGGCGAAAACCCATTCAGCGATCCAGGCGGCTCGTCGTCCTCGCTCTTCGTCAACGCCGTGCCGCCAGAGCCACCCGCGCGCACGCAGCTTGACGAGGACTTCGACCTCGAGACGCCGCGCGCGGAGCATTTCCCAGGGTCTGTCCATGGTGCTCCGCCGCAGACGTCACAGAAGCATCCGCCTCCAGAACCGCTGGGGCTGCCGCGCCCGCGCACACCGCCGCCGCGCGCGGAGACGCCGCATGCGAATCGCCCGCCAGAGCCCGTGTTGCCGCCTGATCCGAAGAGGGGGTCCGGCGAGGCGCATAGACAGGTGGATGCGGAGGACGAGAAGCCCGTGCGGTGGTGGACAGACTGGCTGTGCGGTTGCAAGGAAGACGGGGACGTTCAGGTACGCATTCGGATCGCGTTGCCTTTTCGACATTTGCGCTGAGGACGTATTTACAATTAGGCTGGGCGGACAAATCCGCTCGAGTAA
The DNA here is from genome assembly GCA_003675405.1 of Hericium coralloides. Taxonomy (NCBI): domain Eukaryota; kingdom Fungi; phylum Basidiomycota; class Agaricomycetes; order Russulales; family Hericiaceae; genus Hericium; species Hericium coralloides. The sequence continues at coordinate 294,801 of QUOP01000201.1, read as the reverse complement.
AGCCAAGAGCGCACCTCCACATGCATTTCCTTTGTATTGTCCTGGTCTGATTGCCCTACGCGGGCCCACACTCACCATGCTCATCCCATCATTGCTGTTCACTATATCCGACGCGGACTCCTCTCATTGTGCATACCCACACGCGTCCCTCTTTTGATAATTGGTTTGTCTTGTTGCTGTCTTCGTTTTGCATGTTACGGATCTGCAGGCGGATGTATAATGCCCCGCGCTCTCTGATAGTGTCACGAAGACTAGGTTATGGCTATAACAGAGGACATGGACTATCTATTGTAGGTACTGATCGGACAGTATACGAGACGGGCGAGCGACGATAATAGAGCAGAAATAACAGAAATTGTAGCGTAAGCACCGGGCAAAGACCCTGAAGGCGCGACGCCCGCACCCCCGCAGGGATGCAAGCGTGTGTTATTGGGAGGAGGGGAAGCGGACAGTCTTGACTGGCCGATCGTACTCCGCCTCGGAGGCGCGAAACTCGTCCGTCACGTCGAGCTCATCGACGTTCCGCGCGATGTCAACGCCTCCGTCCTGGGCTTGCGCCCTGCCCGCAGACCCGTCCTTGCCGTTGACACTCAGATGGCCGTCGTCCTCCTAGACATCGGTGTTGAGCATAAGCCACGCCTCCACGCACAACGAAAGCTACGTACCGAGACCCCGACGTTCCGCGTCGACGTGCGCCGCATGCACCGCTGATCGCCGTCCGCGGACAGCAGCATCCCCGCCTCGCCCAACGGCTCGTCAGAGACGCTCTTCATCTGGTCCTTCCCCACGACCTGCGCATCCGTCGTGCTGTCCTCCGCAACGACAGTGCGCCCGGGCTCGACGTCCGGCGTCTGCGCCGCAGTCGGCGCGGGCGAGCGGTGCGCCCAGAGCAGCCAGTCGGGCGTGTCGGCGCCGCGCGCAGTGAGCGAGCGCGAGAGCGTGACCGTGCGCGAGCCGACTTTGCGGCCGAAGGAGAAGAACGGGATCGACAGGCCGTCTGTGCGCGGTTAATGGCGAGGTATTGGGATTGGAGGGTGCGGTGCTTACGGATGATGATGGAGCAGAGGACGACGAAGGCGACGATGGGCTGCAGGACTGCTGCGAGGAGCTGTTCCTGGTTTTGAGGCGGATTTTGAGGGGTCTCGAGGCGGGTGAGCGCGAGGGTGGAGATGAATATGGCGCCGACGCCCATCTGGGTTTTTGTCAGCATTAGGAATTATGCAAGTGCTCTGAAGTTAGCTTACAGGACCTGTGAAAGACAGAAAAGCGTGAACATCATGAGAAGTCTAACGGGCAAACAAGCGTACCAAAGTGCCCAGAGAACATTGCCTCCCTCCAGTTGCGAATCTCCGGGATCCATTTATAGAGCAGCAGAAGTGGGGGAATGCGTCGTAAGAAAACGATCACCAGAAACAATACGACGAGTCTCCACGGCGTTATCCCAAGGTCGGGGGCATTGAACTGCTCAAATGGAATCCATGCCCCGATGTAGATGAAGCATGCGCAGTTGAGTACAAGATCTATGACGGATGAGAATACTTCATTTTCTATTTGCAGATTAAAGTGGCCGTCCCAGGATATCGCGCTACCTGCGATGTCCGGTGAGATATCAATAACCTTACAAAAAATGACAAAGAGCGGCAAACGTACCGGCAGCGAAGGCGGCGAGAAGATCGTCGCTTCCAAGAGTACTAGTAACACCAATAGTGAAGACAGCCAAGGCGAGATATTGGGCCACATAGGATTGACGGTCGATGAAACCTTTCTTTTGCGTGTATTTCATTACTTGCGAGAACGCATAGCCTGTAAGATGCCCTCTATGAGGAAGATGAAGAGCGAAGATACTGTTTCAACTATAGCATACCAAGGATGGAGCCGAGTATGACGCCAAGGATGACTTGATCTGGGCAGGTATCAATGAAAATGAACCAGGAAACTAAGCACCAAAAAAGGCGTACACAACCATCCGATGAGGAACCATTTGCCAATTGCCGCTCGTCGCGAGGTCTCTGTAGTAAGGTATAACGAGATGCTCAAGAAGGGATATGCCAACCCATCATTAGATGCGGACTCCGCTGCAAGGAGGCGCCGAAGGTTGAGTGGTACATGTTTCACGGCGAATCGACCGCCTAGTGAGATGACAACTATAAGACTTGATTCAAAGCCGCAAATTATCGGTGCTCACCCACGATGGCAGCACAAATGATAGGATCGGTCGGAGTCAGGCATGCGGCGATAGCAAGTCCGGAGATAAAGGACAGATTGGGGAACAGCGCACGCACGAAACCTAATGGAGTCAGACATGTGTTCATAAAAAATCACATCTAAAGATAGAGGGGATATTACCAGCAGACACAAGCCAGCCGAAAGCCATGGTGGGCACGACCATAACCACGAGACTCTTAGCGTGCTTCGCCATGTACGACTGTGGCAGCTCGACGCCGATGGCGAAAAGACCAGTGGCAAGCACGACGCGCATTACTTCAAGCGTCAGTTTATTGGTATCGGTGGTCCACGAACGCGGATCGAATATGTTGGCGCAGTGAGGACCCATAAGCACGCCAAAGCCAGTGCCAAGGACAACTTCGTTGATGTAGAGCTGTAGACGTGTCAGAGCGGCAACTAACATTGCTAGAGTTTCAAGCGGACCTTTTCTTTCACTAGCAATGACACCATGCTGAACTATAGAGTATATTAGAATAACCTCGTTACACCACGAATGGCGTGGTAAGGGAGAAGGAAATGAGGTATGAGTGCTCACTGCTACGACAAAGCCTCCCAATATAATGTACGCATAGCTGGGTGTCGACACCTGCAGCGACGCGTTTGTGAATGCAATAATATGAAAAATGCAAGACGGACTTCCAGAAAGGGGCCAATCATCGTTCTGCTGGTCTACTGCGGTAGACTGTGCTGGGTCTATAGGACGAAGCGGGGCCAGGTGAAACGAGTCTACGAGCTTTGAAGCACAGAACTACAAATTCTGTCAGTCGGCAATAGAGCTGTTACGCAGTTTGGAAAAGGATAAGAGCTTGGCCTTCGACGGAACCAGATTCTCCTCCCAAGACAAGCGTAAGCGTCGGCAGATGCCCGGGCCGTAGATATTGAACACGGTGGTTTGAGCACTTCTGAGACAACTTGGAGTACGGCGAAGACGGTCGACAGGTATCGTTCGCAAGTTGAAGGTGTAGGTAAGAAGCTGAGCACGTTCGGGAAACAAACTGGAAATATCTGGGCGGCGCGCATGTGACTATTTGTTTCGGGCACGCGAATGCCACGCGTCTCGTTGAGATTTATTTCACTTGGTCTCAGACTCGTCGACGTCTTTGGCTGATCAGTGTAATATCGAGGTAAGGCAAGATGCATCTGTCATACTAAGTAAATCATGTGAGATAGAGTCTTCCCTAACATTGATATCGTGCTCTTCAGACCGCTTCGTATACCTTATGCTGCTCGAAAGATTTGCCCAATGACCTCTGGCTAGCTAGGCGTCATGGTATGTATCACTCTCGGTCATATTCTCCTTTTCACTCATACGCATTTCAGCCGCCCTTTATTCCTGCTCTGAACGAAGATTGTGCTGCTTTGATTCTATCGTACCTCGATAAACCGTCTCTTGTCACCATCGCACGCACTTCAAAAACAGGAAAAGCTGTTGCATTGCCCTTCCTCGTCCACACTGTCCAGCTTGACACCGAACTCCTCGACACGATCATCGGGGTTTCGCGCTCAGTCCTATCAAATCAACTTGGGCCCTATGTCAGACACCTCGAAATACAGCATGGATGCGTCCACGAGGACGATAGCGACTCCGATTTTTTCTCCGCAATTCAGCCTCTCATGGACCTTTTGGCAGCCGCAAATAACCTCGTCTCGCTCAAGATCCCCTTCTTCGCAGATAATCTCTTCAAATTGGCTCCGGGACTTGTCGATGCTATCAACGCGCACCCACCCTCACGGACCTTTGAGCTAGGAAGCTTCAGCGATCGGGTCTGGCAACTGGCCGTCAAGCCTTTCATCGGCCTGCGCGACCTCAGCCTCACATTCTATGAGCCTACAGGAGAATTGGATGTCCTCTCCCTCACCGCGTCCTCCGCTAAGACCCTGAAAAGCATCCATCTATGCGGTTCCGTGCAAGAGAATCTTCGGATTACCTTCAAGGAGGGAAACGTCCCGTGCGAGGCAGTTAGCATGCTGTCATTCTACAGCGCACAGACCACACAACTGGACCTGCATGGGGCTTTCCCTAATGTCCAGTTTATCAACAGCCAGTTTCCCAACCTCCCCCCCCCTTTGGACCGTCTGCGCTGTCCCCGTTTTCCTCGACGGAAGAATACAGCCCCAATATACTGCCAAACCTCATCGGCTTGAGCGGTCCGTTGGAAATTGTCATCAAGCTCGCGCCGTACCACGACATCCGCATGGTCCTGCTCACCGAGTGGATCAGCCGCGAGAGCGAGCTCGATGAACTATCTCAAGCGCTCAGCGCCAGTTCCGTGTAGAGCCTCACCCTCCCGCTCATGTTCGATACGATGCGCAGGGATTATGATCTATGGGATGATCAGTTCTTCACCGAGCTTCCACAGTTCGCCCCGCAGCTCAGATTTGCGGAATTTGACGTGTCTTTCTCGTATAGCGGGCCCGAGGTCGTCACGCCCCGCGAGACATGGGACAACATCATGGCAGTACGTTCTGAACCATCTGCACCGTCGCGATCTTCCTGACTGGGTTCTCCCTTCTTGATATATAGGTATGCCGCCTTGCGTGCAAATACATGGCTGGCCTGCAGTAGCTCAAATTCGTGGTGCTCAAATTTGAGGTGGGCGAGCGCGACACGACGGACATCCTCGCCGCGTTCCGCGGCACCGCGACACTGTGCCTGCACTGTCTCCCGCTTGTCGACTACTTTGCACTCAACCTGAACGGCGAGGTGGTCTTCGTGACGAGAAGACGGGATCTTCATCCTGGTACGAGGAAGACAGAGTCCCCTCTGGACCCGGAGGCAAGTGCAGGGGCGGAGAACGGCGACGGTGATATTTTCCTGATCGAACCAGTCGATGGGCAGAGGATCATGGAGTGGTATCGGTGGGAGGGATCAGATGCACGTTTGGAGGGTGTGCAGCGATGGTTGGAGTCGATCGAGACTTTAAGAGCAGATTGAACTAAATTTGTTCTATATTTATGTTAATTTATGCCTGTACTCGGCGCTGATGCTGATATTTCTGATGTATGAGCTTGACTTGATTAATTGTTTAGGGCTTGCTTGAAACTTGAACATTGGACATTTCAGTTGTGTTCTAGCGAAACGGTTGGCATCTACCCCAGCTCTAGTCTCTGAAAGGCAGAGTAGACACTTGATTCGACCTTCGTGCCCAAGGATCGACATGTCTGACCACAGCTCGTCAGATACGACGACGTTGAGGCACGAAGGTTGAGTCCAGGAGACTACAGTACGGGCAGCTCCCTCTGAACTTCGTAAACGGGATCGTTCAGTTACCGAATTAGGCATAATCTTTGTCGACACCGCCCACCACAGCCCACGTCGTCTTGAATGCTCTGGATACCTGTGCGCACTGCAATATTGCGTTCGCGCTGATCAGTAAGTAGCTCGTCGTCAAGGCGGATCCATGTTGAAATGATACAGATTGCATTAAATAAACGCGCGACGTTGCACCGCTTCCATGCAGATCGTATCATGATGTCGAGCAAGGAGCCCTTATAACAGATTAAACCCATTCCGTGCGTTTGCAGATTCCTCTCGTCAAGACCCTCGTGCTGACGGAGAATTGGTTTGGTTGGCGTTACCTTTGTCCAGTCTCTTCAAGGAATCAGACATTATGGTGCGTTCTACTATCATCAATCTTATTCAATTTCTCACTCATACGATCGTGTGAATTTAGTCTTCCTTCATCTCTGTCCTGAACGCAGATTGCGTTGCTTTGATCCTTTCGTACCTCTGCAAACCGTCTCTGATCACGATCGCATCTACCTCGAAACAAGGGAAATCCCTTGCATTACCCCTCCTTGTCCGCACCGTCCAGCTCTACACCGAGATTCCTGAACAGATTATCGGTTTCTCCCGCTCAGTCCTGTCAAATCAACTCGGGCACTACGTCCGACACCTCAAAATCGAGCACGGATATGTCCACGAGGATGAAACTGATCCGGATTTCCTCCCTGCGATGCAGCCGCTCGTCAATCTTGTGGCGGCCACCGATAACCTCGCGTCGCTGAGGATCCCCGTCTTCGCAGACGACCTTTTCAAATGGGCGCCGCATCTGGTAGATGCCATCAACGCACATCCGCCCTCACAGACATTTGAGATAGGATCCATCAGCAAACGGGGTTGGCAGCTCGTCAAGCCCTTCACTGGCTTGCGTGACCTCAGCCTCACGTTCGACGAGCCTACAGACGACCTGGATGTCTTCGCTATCGTTACACCCTCGGCCAAAACGTTGAACAGCATTCATCTGGGTGGCTCCATGCAACAAAATCTTCGGATCAGTTTCAAGCAGGGAAACACGCCGTGTGAGGCAACTCGCATGGTGTCGTTCCACAACGTGGAGACCACGCCGGCGGACCTGCACAACGCTTTCCCCAACGTCCAAGTCATTAACAGCAGTTGGTCGAGTGTTTCGGCGGGGCCGTCTTCAACCGCCGAATACGGGCCCGAGATGCTGCCGAACCTGATCGGTCTGAACGGACAGCTCGAAACTGCACTGACGCTCGCACCGCATCACAACGTTTCCGTGGTCCGCCTCAATGAATGGATAAATACAAAGAGCGAGTTCGAGCAGTTTGCTGGGGCGCTCGGTGCTGGCTCTGCACGCAGCCTCACGCTTCTCCTCACGTTCGATGACGAGAATGTAGACAAGCATGATCAGCTATCTGGACAGCTTTTCTTCTCTCGCCTTCCGGAATTCGCCCCGCAGCTCAAGTTTGCGGACTTGGACATCACCCTGTCGTACCCCGATCTCGACGCCATTTCGCCTGAAGATACATGGGATAACACCATCGCGGTGCGTTCTCCCTGTTTCAGTAGCCGATGTCGTCCTGATTGGTTCCCTATTTATGCCTATAGCTCTGCCGCGCTGCATGCGTGCATCTCGCCCGCCTTCAGCACCTCAAATTCGTGATCCTCGACTTCGCGCCGGCCCAAACAATAGACCTCACAGACCTCCTCGCCGCATTCCGCGGCATCGCAACGGAGTGCCTGCGATCGCTTCCGCTGGTCGACTATTTTGCGCTCAGTCTGCTCGGCGAGACGACCTTCGTGACAAGGAGACGGGATTTGTACCTCGGTCCACGGAAGACGGAGTCGTCCGTGAAATTGGAGGCAGGCGAGGGCAGCACGCAGGTTCAGGCGAGTACGGGCCCGCAGAGTGACGATGGCGATATCTTCTTGATTGAGGGAGACGAAGGGCGGAGGGCTATGGAATGGTATCGGTGGGAGGGCTCGAATGCACGTCTACAGGGTGTGCGGGAGTGGTTGAGCTCGATCGAGACTTTGTAAGCAAGGTAAACGAGCGCCGTTCCAATGTATCTATCAATTTATTCACGCGTGGGGTATCGAAACTGATGCTGTGAACGCGCTCAAGTCATAGGTCCCGAAAGTGACTGGAATTCCGGAATCGAATAAGTGGGAGACCGTGAGGGCAGACACGCGGCCGCTGATTCAGATCAGGCGCCGGACGGGGCGACCACATAAGTGCTTACTGACTGGGGGAGAAAGGTCCTATCTCACGCTACTCCGTCCTGGTCTGCTTTGTGGCCAGCTCCTGCAGTGGTGTGTTGTGGCCCAGCGGAAATCCTGGGGTTTTTTCCCCTCGAACTAGTGAGTTCCGAGTCTTCCAACACTTCCGTTTGATATCCGTCGCCATTGATGCTCGGCCCCACTTGCCCACAGCCGACGCTGTACGGTTCTACGATCCACTACTTGACCGGCAAAATCTCCCTTCTCAGAGAAATTTGAACTCTCAGTCATGTAAGTCAGAAGTTACTGGAATTTCTGCTCAACCCTGAAACTTGATAGATTTTCTCTACTGCAGCTGGGCAATCATTTATCGCTATTGAACATGGATACTCTACAGTCGTCTTTGAGACCTCCTCGAGGCTCAAGGGATGCCAAGGAAGAGCGGCAGAGGCTAGAACGTGAATGCACGGAGCCGAACGCGTGTCTGATTTTAACCCGACGACGGCTCAATGCTCTCGCACCAATCTCATACCTACCGCCGGAAGTCCTTCGCCACATATTCTCCGAATTTCAGCACCGTGAGTGGCCTAATATCGACGGTTTATATAAGGTCTTACGTGCCTTATCAGGCGTCAACATGTCCGGAACAGAGCTGGGCTGGATAGGTATCACTCACGTTTGCAGTCAGTGGCGGTACCTCGCCATCGAAACCCCTTCGCTTTGGTGTTACATTTCTTTTCCTTCCAGATGGGATCCTCGCTGGATCCGGACGTTCCTCGCACGCTCCCAATCTGCGCCACTCTCCATCACATATGTACAGCCATTGGACTGGCGTGGTTATTCATACTTCGGGGAAGCGTACACCCGGTCCATAATACACGACCACCTCTTCCATGTCCGGAACCTTTATATAGCGGCCGAAACAAGGACTCTAGACCGGGTGCTCGCAGGACTTTCCAAGCCCGCCCATCTACTCGAACGTGTGAGATTAAAATTGCGACCCACCATGGGCTTGCGTGGCGAGATAGGGCAGATACCTCAGAAGCTGTTTGCGGGTAACGCGCCTTGCCTGCGCGCCCTGTCTTTGACTAATTTTGCTGTTCCCTGGGACTCTCCAAGCATTCGTCAAGTCGTTCGCAATTTGACCGTCTTCAGTGTTCAGCTCCCGCATAATGGTATACTGTTGCCAACAGGACATCAGCGTGATCCATTTGTGCGGCGCGAACTTCTCCCATCCTTCACACAACTTCTTGACATCTTGGAGGCATCGCCGTCTCTTAAGCGACTCTCATTAGCCGGGGTTCTTCCGGAGCGGTTGTCGATGGACCATCATCCCAATTCCCATGATGCACGGATTGTTTCTCTCCCCCACCTTGATGAATACCATCTGAGTGGGGATACCTACGATTGCATAGCGGTTTCGCGGCATATCCGTGCGAACCCTCGAACCCATATCTCTCTTACCTGTTTCACCACAGACTCTGGGGCAGGACTCGCAGCGGATCTCTCCGCTTTCCTTTCGAGATTGAAGGATCATATTTCTCACTGTGATCACAGTCCAACTCTCTGCTCATCTATCAATCTCCTCATGGCAGAGATTCTTGAAATCCAGACGGATCCGTATACTCTTCAAGTCTCGCAATTCTTGGACCCCAGCATCTATGCCGACTTCGTTGAAGCATGTTTTTCCTTGTGGCCCGTCCGGACACCCACGCATCTCAAAATTCACGGATCTTCGGGCCTCCACCCGGCGGCGTTGATTCGGGTCTTTAGCACCGACGCCCTGGATGGCGTCGACAGGGTTACATTGGGAAGTATTCGGGATCTCTCCGTCGCCCTCTGTGAACAAAGCAAGTCTCACGCTGCTCCCCTTCTTCCCGGACTGCAAGAGATCACCTTGCTGGGAGTGCATCTCCCAGAGTCGACTCAACTCGAAATTCGTGATGTCCTCACGCTACGCAAGCAGGCGGGAAGACCCATTCGACGATTGAAGCTGTGGTATTGCCAAGGCATGAGTAGGTCTTGGGCGAAGCAATTGGAGTCTGATTTTGGAGTGGAGCTTTCTTGCGACGAGGAGACGCGACAGGAAAGTTACTAGTAGTCCGCATCGCTAGAACCGGTATGCGTCTCGTCTGCCGACAGTCTTTTTATCTCATCCAGTCGACAGGAATCTCACTGACGAAGTTTCTTGCGCGCATATACACGACCATAGTGCTTTGAATTGGCAATCGGATACGACAACCTCAGGCTTCTTGCAATGACAGGACGATGGATGACGATGGGCACAAAAGAGGCGGGGCCGACGGGAGACGGCGAGAAGCAGCAGGACGGCGCTGAGTAAAGGCAGGATTAGAAATCGTTGTAGATTCAGTCGGCTGGGAGAAGGGCATTCGATCTAGACAAGAACACCGGAGGAGCCGTTGATAGCTTGTTCGCACAGCTCCTGTAATCCGAATACAATGACACGAACTCTGATCTCTTCTAATTCACTTGAAAGATCGAGATATCCGTTAAGAGATGGCTGCGTCGCTAATAATTCATTGCGTCAGGTCTAGAATGCGATATGCACTACTTCTGTTGCGCTCTAACTCCCAACTCATCAGCATTGCACACGATCTTCAGAAGTCCTACTCAGGATGGTATCCAACATACACTGCGATTCCCGGCGCAATGCGACGCACCTCAGACCGAGCTCAAGGTATAAGATCTAAGTACACGGTGCAAGTATCAGTAGTAGGTATAACAGACAGCGTCCATAGCTTCCAACGAAGATGCGAGAATGCGAGAGCGGTAACCCAGACCCCTAGAACTTCTTGTCGTCCATGTACGGCGAGCGCGAGACGAGGTCCTCGTTCTCGCCGTCGTACATGCCGTCGTCGGAGACGTAGTGCCGCAGGCCGCTGCTCTTCGCGGGCGCGGCCGCGTTCTGCAGCATCGGCGCGTGCGACTCGTCGCTCGTCGCGCCGTCGCGGCTGTACATCGTGTTGCGGTTCGAGCCCGTGAAGATCGACGCGCGCGCCGTCTCGCGCATCTGCATGATGTTCTGGCGGAAGGCATTCTGTGCGGAGGGTCCATTAGCAACGCTGGGCGAGGAGGGAGAGACGCGCGGGAGATACCTGTTCGCGCCAGTACTGCATGCGCTTTTCGCGCTCGACGTCGCGCTGGCGGCCGTGCAGGAAGAAGAACAGGATCAAGGTCGCGGTCATGCCTATTTGTGGAATATGAGCGCCCGCAGCCCTGAGGCTGCGCGAGACTGACCTCCGAAGATACCGACGCCGACGACGACGTACACCCAGGTGCCCAAATGGCGGGTGTCGTCAGTAGTCGGTCCGCAAGTACCGCCAGGGATACAATTGAGCGTGATGCACCTTCGCGGGTCGTTAGTGCATTCATTCCGAAAGAAGTAGCGGTCTTCGGACATACTCTTTGTCGGCACTGCAGCTTTCCCCGAGGGTCTTCTGCTGCATACACGTTTGCTGCTGTGTGTCGCAGTAGAGACCGATTTTGCAGTTATCGCTGTACTTTCATCTTAGCGGAAGCGATATTTGGATGATAGTATCCGCGTACCGAGATACGACGAATCCAAATTCGTTGCCCCCGGGTGAGTATGCGATGTATCCGGTGTTCTCAGTGATGCATTGATTGCCTTCGGTGACGTTGGCCCATCTGCGTAAAGGGCTGCGTTAGTATAGGAACATGGCAAAAGCGATCATCGCCACATACTGGCAGACGAAGTTCAAGCATACTGATCCATTCACGTTCAGTCCATAACCGGTGGTATCTCTCAAATCTTGGTAGTTCGGCGGCCCCAAGCACTCATCTATAACATGCCCATCAACAAATTGCTATCTCCACGAACCAAGCGCTCTCGTACCGTCGCGATTCAGTTGGCACGGGCTGCCAACCGGGAGCTTCTCCTGGCATGAGGAGCCCTCGTCCGGGCAGAACTGGTGCCCTTTGCACTTCTCCGGAAGGTCCATGTTCTTGGGGTATCCCAGCGGAAACTCGTCCCTGCGGCATTCCTTGGGCTGGCAGATGCCGTTGTCGCACCACGTTGTTGCATTGCAGTCCGACCTGTACTGCAACGTGCCGGTAGTCAGACCATTGTTATTTGGGTCGCAGGTGGGGGTGTCCTCTCCCCAGGCACTGAAGAGGAGTGAGGCGATGAAAAGGAGTGTGGAGGGTAGCAACAACATCAGGGCCGCGATAATTGTAAGGAAAGCAGAGGTAAGGCGCTCTAATAGTAACAACAGATCTGTTCACACTCGACCCTGTCACGCCTGTAGTCTGTCACTGACTGTGTCACTGACTGGTCACAATCTCTTTCGTTACCTCTAAGAAGTTCACGGATTTCGCCATATCATGACCTCCATAGCACGACAAATCGCTTTGGTCAGCGAGACATCATAGCTCTGTAAATAAGTAAGTCCCATCGTTGGACACAGGGCAAGGTATTCTTTACGTTGTCTCAGCGATGAACGATTCATTCAAAGCCTTGATCTCGCGTCTGGAGCAATTATCACTCGAACATCCCTCGAACGACACGCTGAAATCTACTATTACCCACCTTGCACAAGGTGGAGATGAGTTACCTTGGGACGATGTTCGGCTGCAAATCCAGGCCTTAGAGGAGCAGGGTTTGTGGGGAAACGAGGACAGGGACAAGAGGCTCTTAGACTATCTGCAGCGCTCTCTTGAAGCCAGGACAGGGCAGCGATCTCGAGCTACAAGTACCGCTTCTTCCTCGCGGGATACATCGGTCGTGCGGTTGCCCGCACCAGTGCCAAATCCTCTAATGCGATTCATGCCCCCTGCGACCCTGCTTCCTATCGAACTTGTGGACCTCTTGAACGAAACCTACTTCATGCACCTTCTCGCCACCGATCCCGCGAAGGTTCTGCCTGCAGGCAAATCACTGCTATCCATGATGACCCAGCGTGAAGTCCGCGAGCAAAAGGAAGGCGCACTTCCCAGCCTCCAAGAAAAGGTCGAAGAGGTCATCCGCCGAGCCTTTTGGGACGAGGTTTGTCCGCTTTGATTTTAGGTGCTTTCCACATCGGCAGCTCACTCTGTCAGGCATTAGAATCCTTTTCTTCGAATGAACCCTCGGTCCAGTTACGACGCCTCAAACTCCTGTTCAACGATCTACACATCGCCCTAAAGCCCCTTCTCCCCGAACATCACATAGTACTAACCACCCTATCTGCCCCGCTCTCTCCAACTTCCGCGCCTCTACGATCAGCAGTGATGCACCTCCGCGAGGTCCTCCGCGCCCTTAAGGAGCGCTGCGCGCCCGCCCGCGATCCTTACATCGACGCGATGCTAGCCCGGCTCGACGACGCACACCCATCGGCCGCGACACAGGAGCAAGCCAAGACAATCACCGACACGATCCGCGACATCCTCAAGCTCGCAGAAACAATGAAGACCGACCTCTCCCAGTTCGTCCTCGGCACGCTCGGCGAGCAGCAGCTCCGCGCCACGATCCGGACACAGGCCCTCGCGCGCGAGCGCAGCATCGTCCTCGACCTGTGGAAGGGCGAGGACGCCGTCCGCGAGAAATGGAACGCGTGGCGCGCGCAGCTCGCGCCGCCCTTCGCCGACCTGTCCGCGCCGCATGCGAAGCAGTGGGTCCTGCGCCTCGTGCAGGCCCTCCACGCGCCGACGCCCGTCTTCTGCCCGCTCCCCACCAAGTCGCTCCCCCAGCCTAACGATGTCCCCGAGCAGGCGGCGCCAGCCGCCCCCGCCGACAACGCCGTCCCACCCCCGCTCTTCTTCTGCGCGCCCGCGCTGCTCTACATCCAGAACTACCTCCAAGCGCTCACGATCGCCGCGGCCCTGCGCGCGCTCCTCCCGCCCGCCGCCGCCGCCACTGCGGAGTTCATGCCGCGCGTCTGGGCGCTGCTCGTCGCGTCCATCACGGACGCGCCGCCGGACCCGGGCGACACAAAGCTCGCGCACCTCGCGGACGAGCTCGTGCGCGCGGCGGGTGCGCGGGGGGCGGAGGAGGAGGCGCGGCTGCGCGCGGCGGTCGCGCGCACGCTCCGGGCGGAGGACGCCGTGTTTGGGCTGCTGCTGCGCCGGCTGCTGCTTGCGCTGGCGGAGCGGGTCGTAAGGGCGGAGGGGACGGTGCGGAGGGATGTGCCGGTGCGGATGCAGACGGGGAGGGATGCGGAGCGGGGGAAGCGGATGCGCTTGGATTTGGGTGGGGCGGTAGAGGAGGAGGAGGAGGAGGAGGCGGTGATGGTGAAGGGGTTTGAGGATGGGGTTCTGGTGGATGGGGTTAGAGAGGCAGTGCGCAGGATCCGTAGTGTGGTGCGGTGGGTGGAAGAGGGATGGGGCGAGCTTGTTGTAGGGCCGTGATTCAGATTGGTGTAGCTATAGAACATAAATCGAGTGTAGCATCATTTCATTGTATTGGCATCCATCCACACGTGTGATAGTAACTGAAGCAAGGACGCAACTTGAAGGGCTTTTCCCATGTTCGTGACATTGAGCTTCCTGTCTGAACTTCAAACATTGGTCCTGCCATGAGATGCACAAGTCGAGCGCGAAAGCAACTGAGTCAGAGTCTATTCCAGCCTACCAAAGCAATGGCATAGTGTACACGAGAACCAATAAAACATTAACGATGTTGAATGAGGGATGGGGTATGTTACGAAACAGAGGATCGAATCATCCGCGCCGGAGGGCATCCAGACGCGCTTGTAACGCATCTTCGTCCGACAGCCCGCCCCCGCCCCCGCCCCCGCCGCCCCCAGAAGCATCACCGCCGCCCTTTCCAATGCCGGGCGAGGGCACAGCAGCCTCTCCCACTGCCACCGGCTGACGGTCTGCAAGGGCTGACTGTGCCGCTATTCCCGTGGGCGCGTCGGTGAGCTGCACAACCCGCCATGAGGAACTGCGATAGTCAACATAACATTGTGGGAGACGCACCTTCTGCGAGAGATCGACGCCGATTTCGTCCAGGACGCGCTGAAGGATCTGGTCGCTCTCCGCCTCCTCGTCCTCGAGCTCGTCGTCCATGACATCATCGATCGCGTCGCTCATCATCTCCTCCTTCATGTCCATCGACGCGCTCTCCCGCTCAAACTCGTTCATGATCTTCTGGATCTGCGGCAGATTCAGCCCGCGGTTCATGCTCTTCATCGCCTGCAACACCCGCTCATATTAGCACACCTTTGCAGAAAGCCAGACGAAGACAAAGACGCACGCGGGTGGCGCCGCGCATGGCCTCCGCCATCTGCGTGTTGCTCCGGATCGTCTGGATGCGCAGCCCCACCGCCTGCAGCTGCGTGCGCATCTGGTGGAACTTCTGCACGTAGCGCCGCGTGCGCACGAGGTCCTTCGCCGTCACCTTGCACGCGTTCTGTCCTGCGGTGAGCTGCTGCTGCTGCGTAGAGCGGACGCGCGCGCGACGCACCATGTGTCCCGCCTTGGCGTTCTTCTTGATGTCCTGGATGAGCTTCTTCTCGCTCATCTCGAGCTTGGAGCGCTCGCGGTCGAGCTCGCGCTGCGCCTTGGCGAGGGCGCGCTGGTACTGGCGCAGCCGCTCCGCTGGCGTGACGGTGCGCCCGAAGAGCGTTTCCTGCATGATGTTACACTATCATACAACGAAATAGTAGGATAGTAGACTCACTATTATGTTCATAGTGAAGTGAAGGCGACCGTGAAGGTGAAAGGTGCTTGGAGGCCAAGCTACTCAGGGCAGTGTTAGGCAGTTACGTCAGCAAGAATATGGGGATTTACGCCGCCGTTTTGTCGGGTCTCCGTCATGTCGTCGACTCCTCGACCTTGACGCGCTCGTAATACACCCTGCGCACACCCAGCATCCTGGCAAACAAACCGTGCTAACTAGCATAGTAGCTATAATCTATGAAGAGGATGAACGCGGACTCCGACTCTGATGTCTCCATTTTCGACGACGATGTAGGACGAGGAAAGATCAAGGGCAAAGGAAAGGCCGTTGTGCAGCAGAGAGGCAAGAGCAAAGCAAAAGAGGTCCGTTTGCAGGAACCTTGATATAACTAACGCCTCACAAACATTGCAGCAACCATACGCTTGGGAAGCGTCGTACGTTCGCTCATGGGACACCGTCCAAGAGGACGAGGCAGGCAGCCTCACGGGCGCCGTCGAAGGAGCTCATGGCCCGCGGCCGCAGACGACGGTACGCGTCTCCCCGGATTCTCACAACGCGTCGGTAAGTGATACTCGCAGCTAAAGATTGCTCGCGCCCGCGGCCGCCATCCGCCGCACCATCATCCGACACCTCATCCTCCTGCTCGACCTCTCCGCATCCATGCGCGACCGCGACTTGCGCCCGACGCGCTTCGATCTGACGCTGGAGTACGCGCGCGAGTTCGTGGTGGAGTGGTTCGACCAGAATCCGCTGGGGCAGGTTGGCGTCGTGGGCATGCGCGGCGGCCTCGGCGAGAGGATTGCGGAGATGTCGGGTGGGTAGCGCGTGAGGTCGGCAAGTTGGGTGCGCTGACGCCGTTTGCAGGAAACCCGCAGGATATATTGAAAGCGCTTTCGGAGCGACATAAGCTCGAGCCGACGGGCGAACCCAGTCTGCAAAACGCCATCGAGATGGCTCGCAGCAGCATGAGGTATTTGCAGTTCTTAATCTGCTATGCGTGAATATTGAGACGGCTTCAGCCACCTGCCGACCCACTCCTCTCGCGAAATTGTGATCATCTTCGGTTCTCTCACGACGGTAGACCCAGGAAATATCGACGACACCCTCGAGAACTGCATCAAGGACAAAATCCGCATATCCGTTGTCGCGCTCGCCGCCGAAATGAAGATCTGTCGCCTCTTGTGCGACAAGACTGGAGGTACATTCCTTCGTCACATCCATTTCAAATTTTGTCTCATCACAGGACACAACAGGCACCTTCGGCGTCGCCATGAACGAAGGACACTTCAAAGACCTGCTCTTCGAGCTCATTCCCCCGCCCGCGCAGCGCGCCATCGCGCGCGCCGGCGGCGGCACCGCGAATCCTGCGGCAGACCTCATGATGATGGGCTTCCCGACGCGCCTGCCAGACACGTCGCCGCCGAGCCTGTGCGTGTGCCACGCAGACATGCGGAGCGCAGGCTTCCTGTGCCCGCGGTGCCTCGCGAAGGTCTGCGACGTGCCGACGGACTGCGACGTCTGCGGCCTCATGATCGTGAGCTCGCCGCATCTCGCACGGAGCTACCACCACCTGTTCCCCGTCAAGCCGTACACCGCCGTGTGAGTCCCTCGAGCATCTGTGCGGACGCGTGCTGAGTTGGGTTGTGCGTGTCCGGTCAGGCTTGCGCTCAGTGACGTGCTGAACTCGGCGGGTCACTGCCATGCGTGCCAGCTGCCCTTCAAGGAGCCGGTTTCAAGCGGGACGACGGTTGCGGACGGGATGAGTCCCTTTGGCCGGTATCGCTGTCCGGAATGTTCGAATGACTTCTGTACCGACTGTGATGTATTTGTGCACGATGTAATCCACTGCTGTCCGGGCTGTGAAAAATAGGAGCTATTTGATTCACTATACATGGTCCTGCGATCCCAACGCTCAAACGTACTGATAACGAAGGTCAGTAAGTACATATTTCAGTGAAGGCTCGATGTGAGGTGGAATACCGTCTTTCCATTACTTACTCGCTTTTTGCGCGCCCTATTTAATAATTAATGGCTAACCACCGTTCTCGTAAGTCTCCCCTCCGTCAATATTTTCCACAAATTCTCATTCTCTCGACGCTGCATTATTCCACACATAATAACGATGACCGTCGCCGGGCGCCGTCGCTTGCAAACGGCAGTTGGTGGGGAGATATTCGCCGAGCCTGTGCCGGGGCATTCCCGGATATGGAAATGCTCCGTTGCCGCAGCGCTTTCTTACGAGCGAGACACCATCAGCAGCGGCTCCAGCCTGTGCTTGCCCACCGTCTCAGACATCCGTAGCTTCATGACCCCCCATCTCCCTATAACCTGCTAGTACAATCCCCTTGCTTTGCTTTGGACTTGACGCTCTTCCACATTCTAGATTTCACCTGGGATTTCAAGCATTTTACTGACGAAACTACGCTCTAATGGATGTCTTCGTGCGAGTCCTGTCTCGCCAGGTATCCAATGACACAGACTCGCTACCAATACCAGACGACGACGTCCCAGATCCCGTACCAGCACACCACGCTAATGCGGTGGTGGCCTTCATCATTGGTCTTGCGATAGTTATACTCGCTTCCGTGCTTAACGCGGCAGGCCTGAACTTGACCAAACTCGACCATGTACGTGTACCTTCCACGTCTTCGTGTCTCCATTGCTGACCCAACCTTCGATGAAAAGGTACGGAGTAGCGCTGTTCCCAAAAGCGCACGTAAGAAGGACTGGGCGCGGCCCCTATGGCTACTGGGCATGACGCTGTACATGTGTGTCCTCCTTTTGGTGTTTCGTTCGCCGGGCTGACCTTCACCGCGCCTAGCATCTCGCAGCTCATAGGTTCGACACTCGCGCTCGAATACATGCGCGCCGAATACGTCGCGCCGCTCGGCTCTACATCCCTCATCTTCAACTTCCTCTTCGCGCGCTTTCTCGTAGGCACGCCCGTAACATGGACCGACATCTACGTGCGTCCACCCCTCTCTTCCATATGCCGCCCTGACCGCGTCCACCTCTAGGGCACGGTCGTCGTCATCCTCGGCGTCATCGGCATCGTCGCCTTCGGCTCCATCAACACCGGCCTCTCAACCGAGACCGACGCGCGCCACCTCGCCTACCTCTGGGGCCGCGGCGGCTGGCTCGGCTTCTTCATCGTGATGTCCCTCGCGCTCGTCGCGCTGTACATCTTCACGTCGCAGCTCGAGCTCGTGCTCACGACGCGCGCGGACCTCTCGGCCGAGCCGTTCGCGGGCATGACCGCGCGCATGCCGCGCTCCGCGGGCGGCGGGCTGCTGATTCGCGCGAAGGAGCGGTGGGATTGGTGTTTGGTGTGGATTGCGGAGCGGCTGGAGGAGTGGACGGCGGGGAAGGACGATAAGGTCGTCGCGTGGACGCTTGGGCATCGGGTGGGCGTGTTGCGGCGGCGGGATGGCGGGCGAGTGTCTGGTGTTCGCGAAGGCTGGGTAAGGTCTCGTGCTCCTTCTCGAGCGTTGTACTCGCTGACCGTTTTGGTTGCAGCGTGCAGCTTATTGCGGGATCGCTGTCGCACGAGAATCCGGGGAACCAGATTGGCCACGCCGCGCCGATCGTGACGTTCATGTTCCTTGCGATTCTCGCGGTCATGCAGATCGTGTGCCTCAACCGTGGCTTAAAGGTATACGACTCCACTTTGGTCGTGCCGGTCTTCTACGGCGTGTATACCGCGACTGGGTAAGCCTACAATACAACGTGTCTATCTTCCGCTGATCACTACGACGTATCCAGTTGGTTAAATTCACTGGTAAGGCACTTCTAAACCCCGTATAGGCTTTTAACGACCACCGCCTTTTTCAGATCTTCAACGACGCCGTCGACGCCTTCGCCTCGTGGACGCTCTTCCTCATCTTCTGCTCCATCCTCATCCTCATCTGCGGCGTTGTCCTGCTCACGCACAAGAAGCCCGAGAGCTCGAAGCCGCGCGACGGCATCCAGCTGCACACCGTGCCCGGGCGCCCCGTGCGCAAGGCGGACGGGAAGACCAGCGTGGACGCGGAAGTGGGCGGCGGCGAGCGCGCGGGCGCGGACGGCGAGGTCGTGTGGGACGTGGGCGAGGCGAGCGACGACGAGGGCGAGGGCGGCGGGGCGACGCCGCGGGGCGCAGACGCGCCGCATAGCCCGCCTCCAAGGCCCGCGCGGACGCATTCGGGGCCGGAGGGCATGCATCTCATGGAGGAGCACGAGGAGGAGGACGGCGAGCGGCCGAGCCTCAGTGTGATGCGGAGTCGCAGCCTGTCGAAGTCGTCGTATGCGGAGCGCGGGAGCGATGAGTTCGGCGCGTTCAAGGCGGCGGATGCGTAGGAGTTGTGTGGGCGTGGTGCGGCGATACCCTGTCGTTGGCTAGATCGTTGCCAGCGCTGAGCATTGGATCAAGTAAAATATATCTGCTTATATATAATCGTAATTGCAGCATTCGTTTTCGTGACTTGGGGTCTGGTTCACTGTTCCGAGGTGAGCGAAATGGACAGGAGCATATACATTACGTTCTATCCTTTCTCTGAAGCTACGCGTTCATGCAGCATGCTGTCCCAAGTCAATTACTTAGGCTTCAGACCATGGAACTTTAGAAGCCTCACTTCATGGCCCTAATGGCCTCATGTGTGAAACTGGAAGCAGAATGCTTTGTTGACATGTGTTTGGCTCCTGTTTACCTGAACTGTGAAGCCCTCAGACAATTGCCTTTCACTCCTCTCCTCCAGCACATTGCTGGAATTTCTCTCCACTGCTCCCTTCTCATAACCTCAACCTTTTCATAGCACACTGACTATATTTCTTTCTTGATCTCTTCAATAAAACACACTGGGTGAGCCTCATTTATTATAGCAGTTCTCACTTGCTTTCCCTTTGCCAAGTCCAGCTTGCTGACCCATCTCTCTCCCCAGAATCTACCATGTTCTCTGACAAGGAAGATGACCGCGACGAGCTCGACCAGGACTATATGTCCGGCGACGAAGACGCCCCCGACCCGATGGTCTTCAAAATCCGCCGCTCGCTCGGCCAGCCCATCGCGCAGTCCTTCACGACGGAAGAACTACACAGTACGCGACGCGTTCTCGCCTCCCCCTCCCACCCTCACGCAGATATTTCGCGCAGTGCGCATACACAACGGCGAGGTCGACCTGTGCCCGCCGTACCAGCGCGGTACGTGTTTCCCGCGACGCGACGACGTAATGGACACGCGCGCTGACGCCGCGCGGGGCAGACGTGGTGTGGCCGACGTCGAAGCAGATGGAGATCATCGACTCGATATATCACAACTTCTACGTGCCGCCTGTGATCTTCGCCGTGGTCGAGGACGAGGACGGCGAGGAGACGCGTATCTGCGTCGACGGGAAGCAGCGGCTGACGAGTGTGCAGAAGTTCTTTGACGGGCAGGTACGTGTGATTTTCGGTCTGGCAGAGGACGGTTGGGGCTCATGCGCGTGGGTTCTGTGTAGATTGGATGTACGTCGCGTACTGCTCTCTTGACGCGTGGTTTCTGACGAACAGCCATGCAGACCGCGATCCGGACACGCGCAAAATTTGGTACTACACCGTGTCGGAGACGACGCGCGCAACGCGAAATGAGATCCCAGAGGCCGGGAAGCGTATTTTCGCGGAAAAGCAGATTACATGCAGTATGTGTTCTTGTCTCATCGCCGGCGCGACGATGCTGACGACGCGGTGTGCAGTTGAGTACCGCGGTTTAACTGCCGCGGCGGAGCGCGACGTTTTCCAGCGCGTGCAGCTGGGCATGAGCCTCACTTCCGCCGGTCAGTAAACCCCCCATCCACGCCTGTCCCAGCATGACTGATTCGCCCGCACAGAAAAACTGCAAGCCATCGCGTCGCCGCGCGCCGACTGGATCAACCATCTCGAAGCCAAATTCATCACGTCCGACGACGGGCTGCACAACAAGTTCGAGTTCGACGACAAGCGCGGGCGCACGTTCCAGAACCTCGCGTTCATCGCGTACTGCTGCGAGGGCCTGCCCGAGCAGCAGTCACCGACGGTGCAGAAGCTCGACCGCTGGCTGTGCAGCGACGAGCGGCCGACGGCCGAGCTGCAGTCGCGCATCGAGCTCGTGCTGCAGACGATGTGGCACCTCGCGGACGACAAGGAGTTGAATGCCGCGTTTAGGGAGGTCAAGGCGAAGGTCGCGCCCGTGGAGTTCCTCTACATCGGTTGGTCGTCGTCGTGCGCTCACATCTGCACAGTCGCTGATCGCGCCATTTGGGTATGCAGGTGTCATTCTGTACGTCATGCGCGGCAAGGAGCACTCGGACGAGGACCGCGCGGCGATGATCCACGCGCTCCGCCGCGCGGTCCGCGAGATCTTCCGCGACATCCGGCTGAACAGCAACGTGTGCCGGATCTGCTGGGAGATCGTCGCGCTTGTGGAGGATGGCGCGTCGGTCGAGGACATCCTGGCCGTCGCGGCGAAGCAGGTGGCCGCGCCCGCCAAAGGGAAGCGCAAGAAGCGCACTGACGACGATGCGACGCCGTCGAGCCCGAAGAAGGCGGGCCCTGGGCGGCGGAAGAGGACGAAGACCGCCGCGGATTGAGCCTGCGATAATGCGGCTTTATGTTTTTCTTGTTTGGGCTGCATTGCTTGATTTTTTTTTCTTTTGCCGTCGTGTTATTGTGTAGTATAGATTCCACATGCTATAGAGGTACATGTATATTATATTTGAGTCAATCCGGTCAGCACTAGCGCGCTCGCGCAGTATACCACACGCCCTCCTTGTCTGTCTGGGCTCTCGCATATTTCAGTAGGAGCTTGTCGCGGTCCTTGTTGTCGACGACAATGTCCCCAAGGAAGGGCGCGATGTCTCCTGCCTTCCATTTTGACCGCGTAAGGAAGAGATCTGCGAAACGCACGCCGGGGTCGGTGGGCAGTTCCGATCGGGGGAAGTACGATATTTGGAGGCCGGAGGCGAAGGGAGAAGTGGATGTCAGGTAGTTTCCCTGTGAAGCGTTATCAATTTGGATGCTGAAAGAAGAGCACGTTTGGTGCTTACCAGCAGAAGAGCTAGGGAGACCTGCGAGGCGAATTTGTCTCCGACGGCCTTTCGCCATGTCGCAAGTAGCTCTTCCTCCGCAATAGGTTCATCCTGCATATCGAGATCAGTTGACAGACAGACAGTTACAATTTAATCCATTGGCACCTACCTTATAATGCCGGAGAATGCCTAGTCCGACCTGCGTTACAACTGCCTCCACATCCATCTTCCAATTGCTTGACGACACTTCACCGAACCATTCCATCACCTGCATGATGACCTCCCGTTTGATGTCGTGGTCATCCTCGATCGAGCTTATGAGGTCTGTGACTGAGGCCGATTCGTGGTCTTGAGACAGCGAGACGAGCTGGATGAGGAGCAGCTCGAGAATGGTGAGGAGGTAGGATGGTGTCAGAGGGCGAAGGTTGCCTAGGGGATACGAATAAGCCTAGGACAGCTTGTGAGTGTGACATATACTACGAACCGTCGATGACGAGGATATGTCTCTCGCGAAGCGCCCGCTTCAGTTCCTCTTCACTTGACTGGATTTCTGATTTGGCCTGCTCGTAGCTGTACCACTGTCTTTTCTACGCCGCACCGAAAATTAGGCCATAAAAGACATCAAAACGTGGAAAATATACCTCGGGTTTAGGACTATCTCCCTCCCCCTCATCATCTTCATCCTCGTGTCCCTCCTCCCACTCCATGCCGCGCAGCAGGCCCTTCAGCCTATAGAGCCTCGGCACAGCAGGCACGAGTTCCAGAATCTCACCAAGGGTGTCCCGAATCACGACAGCTTCTCGATCGCCGTCCGCCTCGACCGTGTCGCGTTTCGGCGGCGTCATGACGAGAACGGAGTTAGACAAGACGACGGACCGCACTGTGTACGTCTTGCTTTCAGTGCATAGCACGGCGTCCTCGTCGGGCGAGCCCTTGATTGTAAATCTGTACGATCTGTCGTAAAATTTGAGGTGAAATGGCAATGGGAAGCCTCCCTCTTACCTCAAGTCACTGTCCAAGGAGGATTCGACCAGTTTGAGGAGCTCGGATGGAAGCTCTAGCAGCCTGTACGAGCTCTGCTGAGATGGCTCGCATGGAAACTTGACATCGAGGTCTGACATAGTATAGTCAGTGCTGTTACGTATAGAGGTTTGGTTGTCGAAGAGCAACTCAAAGATACGATGAAGGTGGGCTGAGACGCGTCGCGTCACAATCAGACGCGTCCTGTCACGCGTCGAGACGCGTCTAACCGGTGGGCGCGTAAGTATCTGCACGAATTTATGTACTCGGATTTTACTGGGCACATTGCAACGGAGAATACGAGACTCCAGTGAGTAACCCACATCTCTTTCGGTGGTTTATCTTCGCTCCAATCTTGGACGGTGATAGCAGATAAGTAATGCCGTTCTGGAGGCCGAGCACTTGCTGCTGCCACATCAGCAAGTCAGTCGTGGTGCTTGGCGCATCTTGAGGCCTTGAGGGCTCTTGACGCGTCTCGCAAGATGCGCCAAGAGCCCCCAAGGCCCCAAGCATCCCGACTGCTTTGCTGATGCATGTTTTATCATATTGAATAGCCACGGATTATTGAATACAAGGCCGGTAACGACGCAGCTCGCAATGGTGTCGATTAAGTTGGCCCAGTCTGGGCATGCGCATGGTGACAGTTGCGGCTGAAAGACACTCCCTTCTGGCACTACGCCATACGGCATAATACTGCTTGCGGGGCTGAAGAAGCGCGACCGGACTAGATGTCGTGGGTGCGTAATGACCAGAAATGCTATACCTCCGGGGTTGGGATGCGCTCGGACTACTCAGTGGGAGTAAATTTGCTGAGTCGTGGAACCAGTCCCGCTGTCTGCCGACAATGGATCGCATCGATACCAAGCACCCAGCTGAGATCCGACGCCTCGACTGCATTTAAAGGCAGGGTGCGCGAAGGACGGGACATGCAACACATCTGAAGATGTCTAGTGATACCACGTTCCCACCATTCAACACTTCTTTTCAGCCGTCGATAACAGAGCCTCTCAATCCCGCGTGGAAGCTCGGCGATGGGCTCTTGCCGACGCCTCTGGGCAAAGAATGGGTGGAGGACGGCCTTCAGGGTTGGAAGTCGTGGGACATGGTGACGACACCACCGAAGTGAGTGCCCTCGAGGACCAGTACCGGACCAGTGGCGACGGTTCTCAGATAATGGGCGAAATAATAGGGACACGTACAACCTGTTGAAGAGCGCGGTTGTGCCACGTCCTTTAGCCTTGGTATCATCACTATCGGCGGGCGGCGAGCCCAATCTTGCCATCTTCAGCTTCTTCAATGTCGTATGTGCTTGTCGTTCGCATTGATGGTCTCCTACTTACGTCTGTCGCCTACAGGTATCGAGCAACCCTCCTATCCTGAGCATCTCCTTCACGCATGGTCGCGGCCCGCCAAAAGACACGAGCGAGAACATCATCGCGACGCGGGAATTCGTCGTCAGCCTTGTCAGCGAGCCGTTCGTTGAGGCAGCCAACGCAAGTGCAATCTCAGCGCCGATGGGTTTTGACGAGTGGAAGCTGGCGGGGCTGACGATGCAACCGTCGGTAAGCGCGCGAAATCGAAGGTCTAGAACCGGTGTTGACAACCTGCTGGACCAGCCCGAGTGCAAGAGAGCGCCGTCAGCTTCGAATGCGAGGTGATTCCACAGCACATGTCGGTTAGCGGCCATGGGATCACTGAAGTAGTGCTGGCAGCTCTATGACTACCAGCACATATACCCCGATGACGACCCCAAGACGCCGTCGGCCACACTGCTCCTGGGCCGCGTGAGGCATGCACACGTCCGCAGGGCCGTGCTGCAGGCAGATGAGCTGCAAGTAGACTCAACCAAGTGCAAGATGGTGTCCAGAGTCGCTGGGACGATATATGGGAGGATGGGCGATGCGTTAGATTTGAAAATACGCGGGTGGGATGGTGTAAAGAAGGAGCTGGATGGACAAGCGAAGAGTTAGAAGTGGATAGTACATGCAACGAGCCAGACATAGGATACTTAGTCGGACGACTAAGCTTTCAAAACAAATTCGCCTCGTGCTGATTATGTTGGAATAATAGAGGCCCAGCGTCATCGAACAGGTCCTGGTGGAGGCAGGTCCATCCTTCGAAATTGCTAGGATAGGTCAACGCAGAAAGGGCTGTAGCGATGTTCGCTGGAAGCAAGACTCCAACAGTATTATGTTGCGCAGGACATCCGGGGTTGATGAAGTAGTGCGGGCCACGGCGATCGAGAGCTTGAATCAAGACCGACATGTTGGTCTGCGCATACGAAAAAGTTAAAACAGAGGTTCATCCACATTTCCTGTTCGACGTAAGCCGGATACACCATCACCTAAGTCCTGGCACAGATGACCGTCTAGTGCATCGATGACGAGAGGGCGTTCAGGCGGTTGAGTCTATCTTGCGTCGTTCCTAGCCAACGGCCCAGCACGCGCCATGTGAACGGACGTCTAATCGTGTCGACCAAGACGTCTGCAACCGTGAGCGCTCTTGCATGGGCTGATACTTCAGTCCGAGCCCTGAGTTCCTTTTGAAAAGATCCTCCAAGCAGTAATTGTTGGATATCGGAGTTGACAAGGTGGTTGACGAAGCCCTATATTGCGTCTGAATCCATTCCGGAAGAAGTGCGGGTGAGCAAGTCTGATGCCAAGTCATCGAGCTCGACGGGTTCCACAACCACTCCGGATGAGTCCGAGTCCTCCGGATCGCGTCGACGTCACCCCCGCCCAAGTTATTCAAACCCGAGGTCTACAAAAAAAATCGAGCAGCCTGTGCATTGAAAAAGTACAAACTAGCCCACCGCGAGGGTCGAACTCGCAGCCTTCAGATGATCTGAGTGGGAGAACCCGCCTAAGAGTCTGACGCTCTATCCGATTGAGCTAGGCGGGCTGTATTAAAATTTGACTTTTAATTTTGAGATGTTGAAATGTTGGTAGCCTTCTGCCACCAGAACACGCCCATCGTGCTGCCAGGCCCGGGTGTGTTCCCATTCACAACTACGAGGGTTTCGCTAGCTGAAGTTCGACGCTTTTCCTTGTCGCGAAGGATTGACGAATTTTCCTTCGTCCCCGTTATAAATCCTCTAACGGAAGCTATATCATGGATGATCCATCTACGTTCTCTCTGTTGCAAGACATCTTAGCTTTGTTGAAGAGCATCTCGACGAATGCCGCCTTACGTTTGGAGCACGGCATTCCTTTCAGCCCTCAGAAGTTGAAAATCGTACGTTCTTTCTTGCTGCATCGCTTAGCGAAGTGACTTGAACTCACGCCGGCTTCAGATGCTAGAGGCCGAATCCCGGCTCAAGGCGGTCTCGCGCGAGTTCTCCATTCTTATGAACGCCTGGCGGCCTGTCAGCCGTATCCCTGCAGAGATCCTTGCACACATATTCAATTTCATCGGCCGTGGAACCATGATGCTCCCCATCTCTTATGTATGCCGACGGTGGAGACAAGTCGCACTCGCAACCTCGTCTCTGTGGACATGGTACAAGACGTTCAATGAACGCCGCTGGCTGCCCGTTCTCTTGGAGAGGTCAGCGGGCAGGTCGCTCGACGTCGAAATTGTTGTTCCTGCACGCGCTCACGTCCCTACATCGTTTCTTGAACCGCTTGTTTCTCTCGAGGGAAGAACAAACTCGTTGGTGCTCTGGATTTCGCGGTCGCCAACATGTAGCGAAGGCCTCAGTCAGGACATACTCGATGCATTCCGCAAATTCGTTTTTCCCGGCCTTAGAAGCCTCACCGTGATTGACAACCAGACCGTTCATGAGCCGCTCGATCAGCTGTGGTTTGGAAATATTGGCGAGGCAGAGCCTCTCCAAAATCTGCGGGATCTATGTCTTCACCGCATCGCTTTCAAAAAGTTGAGCACGGGCCTCGAGCTCTGTATCCATCTTCAAACAGTGGTGCTATGGAATGTCGAGATCACTCAATTAAACTTACTGGGCCTTATGTATGAGCTCAATAGCCTTGAAATTCTTGCATTGATCCAACTGGATATAGTCAATGGCTTTGATTTTTCTCTCACAGCAAATATCATGACCCCGTCACGGTTGCGATTTCTTCGCCTAGATGCCCGCCTCGGAGACCGCTCTACGTCTTTAGATTCATATAATCTACTGAACTTAATGCTGCGGGATTTCGAGCATCCAGAATTAGTCGGTCTATATCTTGACCTTGAAGACGCTTTCGAAGACAGACCGGCTCGAACGGAGAGCCCGGAACGAACTATTGATGGCATGTACATGCTCTGCATCGAATCGCATGGGCAGCATATCGAATTCAGAGCCTCGGACGGCGTGTCGTTCTACAAGTTCAGCTGGTCATCCTCGCAGCTGCGTGAAGCCATCACTCCCGATGGACTTCTGCTTGATGCCACACTCTGCAGACTTACAAGCATCACACATTTATCCCTCTCCCCAGACGGTGATTCATGGTTCCGGGGCGTGGAATGGTCGGCCCTGTTCAGCGTTCTGCCGTCTTTGGAGGTTCTGCGTTATTCAGGGCGGCCCTACCGCTTGGGGAAAATTCTGAGAGTGCTCGCGTGTGACGACGCTGAAGACACAGCAGTGTTGCCCCGTGCTGCACATATAAAGGAACTCGCAATCGAACATCTGTCGGATCATTTCGACGACTACGAAGCAGACCTAGAAGCTTTTCTCCAGCAACGTATGTCCAGTGGCCACCCAATCCAGCGACTAGAGCTCATGGACGGCACGGAATGGAGACGTTCCGTCAGCCTGAGCAAGTTTCAGCCGTATGTGGGATCCGTCGTCGTTCTCCAGAAGTGGCCATACGGGAAGACCCCAGTGCCAGAGCATTTTCCTGGCCAAGGCATAGACGACGAGAACGTTACTCAGTGGCACAGCGACATGTATAAGCGAAACTGGGACCTACTCGATGACAGATACCTGTAAAATGGGCAGGTTCAGTTCGGGAGTATGAGGCTAAACCTGTATTGCAACCTACTTACCAGAGCGAGAGTGTAGCGTACTCAAGGAACAATTACACATGCTGGTTGGCGAGGGATGGGGTATGCCGTGAAGCAGAGCATTGAGTCATCATGGCTGCTGGGCATTTAGAGTAAGATGTGTCTGCAACACCTCCATCCCCGGAAGAGTGTTCGCTATTCTTGTCTGTTTTGGGACCATGTAAGTACGTCGCGGGTGGTCTCAGTCAGCGTCACTGTCTGACGCTCTGTAAGCGTCGCTATTCCCGTGGGCGTCGGTAAGCTGCATAAGTACATGGAATGACATTGGAGACATTGAAGAAGCATCAAAAGAGCATAATCGGGAACTCAGGTGATGCTGGCCATGGATACTTACCATACAATCGGGGCGCGCAGGGCTGAGTTAACTCCGGGGACCAGTGGGAGGCGGACTGAGCAATATGGGAGCTTTTGTCGACCAATTCACTGTCAGCCGAAGATCTCCAATCGCTCGAGTTACTGATTCGATCAAGCCCAGACGCTCGGGTGGTATTTAACGCAGGGTGAACGAAGAACGGGAGGATATAGTACTCATCTGATGATGTCCGCTGATACCACGGTCCCCGAATCCAATGATTCATTGTCGCCATCGATAATGAAGTCTCCCAACCCCGCCTGGAAGCTCGGCGACGGACTCTCGCGAACGCCTTTGGGAGAGCAATGGACGGAGGATGGCCGTCAAGGCTGGAAGTCATGGGACATGGCGACAACGCCGCCTAGGTTGGTGCGCTCTAGCAAATATGTCAAAGGCATTGAGTTTTACGTTGTACAACAGAGATGCGTACAATTTGCTGAAGAGCGCCGTGGTACCGCGTCCTCTGGCCTTAGTGTCGTCGCTATCGGCGGCGGATGAGCCCAATCTCGCGGTATTCAGCTTCTTTAACGTCGTACGTGCCCGTGCTCACGCGAAACCCGACACCTGCTTATATCCGCGCGCGCAGGTGTCGAGCGAACCGCCCATCCTCAGCATCTCCTTCACGCCGGGCCGCGGTCCACGGAAGGACACGACCGAGAACATCCTCGCGACGCGTGAGTTCGTCGTCAACCTCGTCAGCGAGCCCTTCGTCGAGGCGGCGAACGCGAGCGCGACCTCCGCGCCGAGGGATGTCGATGAGTGGACGCTTGCGGGGCTGACGATGGAGCCATCGGTAAGTGCGCCTCGGCTGGAAAATGGCGATATCGGATGTCCGGGTCCGGGGAGACGAAGCTCACTGTTGGGCGTTACAGGTCAGCGTACGCCCGGCCCGGGTGCAAGAAAGCGCTGCAAGCTTTGAATGCGAGGTAACTCCCAGATCAGCCATCGATCAGGTGTAGAGTCGCCTGAAGTCGCTTTGGCAGCTCTATAGCTACCAGCATATCTATGCCGATGGTGAACCCACGACACCGTCGGCAACGCTCCTCCTGGGCCGCGTGAGGCATATCCATGCCCGCAAGGCCGTGCTACAAGCGGATGAGCTACAATTAGACCCTACAAAGAGCAAGATCATGTCCAGGATACATGGAACGCGGTATGCATCGCTAGGCCAGTCGTTGGATTTGCAAGTACACAGGTGGGATGATGTGAAGACGGAGCTGGATGGGAGAGCGAAGGAGAGGTAGACGTGACATAGAATGACGACTTGCCGTGCATATCCAATACAGTACACACCACTCTGGAACTACAATGGTCTTCAGTAAATATCAAGATCCTCGCTGATAACCACAGCCTCCACTTGTACCCGCGCCCGCGCAAAGACGTGCGCTGACTTGGTGTCCTGGAAGTTCAGTCGCTCGATGGGATTATCGCAATTCGAGTGCGGGGAAACGGACCGCGCTACAGCCGAAGCAATGGATGCTGCGTCGGTCAGATCCTTCTTGATAAGTTTCTTGACACGGCCATACTCGTCAGAAGTCAGAAGAGCATCAAAAACTGACAATTTCTATGAGAAGCGAGCAACCATCAGCGGTCATTCTGGAGGCCAAAAACATAAAAAAAGCACACCTGCCGGATGACTTGGATGAATTTAGGAAAGGAGGCCTGCTGCATATCGAGCTACATCATGCCATCTTGACTCACCATATAACGACCTCATACCCTGCGATTTTTACCTCGGCATAGCTCAACAGCACGCCGAAGTATTTGAAATCCTATGAAAAGTGTACAATACTCAAGTATAAATATACAGCGGCCATAAAGACAAAGGTTCCAGATGATATACAAACCGAACCAGGCAGTACTGTGCATTCAATGATTACTCACGGGTCTAAACGTCACATTGACTTCTGCGATCTCCTTCTTCGCGTTCTTCAAAACCTCCCGTATCTTGTCCTCTAGTCGCTGGGTCTCCCCGACGCTCAGAGACTCCTGCACGTCGGCCACAAGGTCAACAAAGAGCGAGGCGCCCGCCCGCCTAGCGCGCAAACTGTGGACGCTGCGAATACCTGGCAGCTCCGAGACAACATGCTTGTCCAGCGCGGCGGACAGGGCACGGATGGTGGCTGCCGATGCGCCGGCGTCCGTGAGCTGGCCAAAAGCGCCGCCGAAGATCGAGAGTCCCTGCTGGAGGATGACAACGGAGACGAGAAGCCCTGCAGCACGAAGGAATAAGCAGCCGAACACGCGTCAGCGCGGCGTCACGCACCGCCGATGGGATCCAGAGGCAAGGCCGGGAACCAGCTGCTGCCCAAGATCGCGACGAGGGCCACGACGCTGGAATACGCGTCGCTGCGGTGGTGCCATGCATTCGCCATGAGCACAGGGCTGTTCTCCTGCTCGCCGACCTTGCGCGTGATCCTGAAGAGCCACTCCTTCGCCACGACGCTCACAGCGGCGAACCACGCCGCGTTCGGGTCGAGAACGTGGGCATGGGCGTTGACATGCGCATGGCCTATCGCAGGGATATTATGTGCGGCTTGGGTGATGTTGACGACGGCCGTCTGGATTGCGCCCGGGGGAAGACTGGCGGCGGTCTCGGAGAGTGCAGCCATGAGAAGGGAGAGAGAGTGCGCCCCGATGCCGAGGGCACCGCCGATGAGGAGGAGTGACACGACTGTTGTTCCCAGTGTCTCGAATTTGGCGAAACCATACGGATACTTCTCACTGGGAGGGCGGCGTGAGAGGCGCCATGAAAAGAGGACGACAAAGTCGCCAAGAAGATCTGGACAAAGACGTGTGAGCTCCTATGATAGACAGCGTCACAGCGAACGGCTTTCTCTGGAGCGCAGCGCAATCGTTACAGGAATACGTCGAGGGACAGCGTCGTCCGCGGGCCTATGCGCAGGGGCACCTGCACATAGTCACCGTGACGGCGATCATAGAGCGCGTGGTACGATACACACTGCGGCGGCGGCGGCATGCGCGTGCGATGACAAACGTTCGCAGAGAAATACCAATTTATCACTCACCGCTCAAAGAATGGCCTGCATCCGCAAGCAATGCTGCAGAGTTCATGTACCATCCGGCCAGTCCCTTCGCGCTGGTGAGGAAAACATTGGACACGAGGCCGATAAGTGTTATCCGGCTTCCTCTGTCTCCTGGAGATAACGGTGTTCAACTTCACCCAATCGATCAAGAATAAGTCGGCCTGCTGACCGCGGCTTTGCAATGCCTGCAGCACCTGGCCTCCATGATCGTGTCCGTTCCCGTTCTCGTCATGCGAATGCGTATGTCCAAATATCCCGTGTGCATGCGAGTGGGATGCGTGCGTGTCGTGGTGATTGTGGTCGTGCGCACGTGGGACCGCCTCCGCCTCCGCCTCAGGCTCCTTCCCCTTGCTGCCAGTCGATACCGCCCGCCGCGAGACCGAGCCCGCTGTCGCCATTGCCGTCCGCGGTGGTCTGAACGCGAAGAACTGGCTGCCTGGGAGCGCGCAAAGATGGACTGTCCGCCGGGTGACGTGGAAGGCACCGCGTCGCGATTCTGAGAAGGCCTTGGTCACGAACGCAGTCGCTGGCCGAGTAAACGTGATCATCGTGAGGGTCGTTGTTTATGAGTACTTGGATTCATGAGACTGTCCAAGGAAATATAAGGTCCCGGTGGGAAGAAACCAAGCCGAGGACAAGCATGTTGAACCGCGACTGCTCAGTGACTGCTCAGGTATTCAAGTGCATCCGGCTTTCCACGGCTTCGGAGGCGCATCCGACACAAACCACGGCGAACAATATTCTCGATCACGACGGGACCTTACACGGCAGACATAACAGACCTTCTACTTTTTGTACAACTGCCATTGATCAAAGCAAAGAAACCAAATAATAATGCGGACAGGATAACAAGCGAGCACCACGGATGAGATGGGAATCGTGGGAGGCAGATGAGTGTGCGGGGAATAGAACATGAGGGAGTGTGGGACCCAAGGAGCATTAGCTAAGGAAAGGACAGTATAGGTGATGTTAGGAATAGAGACTACCAAGGCACAGGAATAGCAGATAGCAGGATGACATGCGAATGATTAGTAGATGACGAGATTGCAAAAGTCCAATGCGCTACAGCAGACGCCAAGTCAGCATCACCTCAATCCTCGCTGAGAAAGAAAACTCACATTAGAAGTAGATCACAACCCAACCCGGCGCATGGGTCCCCCTGTGCTATGAGTGCGACGTGCCGTTCGCAGCGACACCTATCCGCAACGACGCCAACGCGAGTGGAATCACGCTATTTTGCTGGCACACCATCTCCAAGTCCTTCCCAGACCACAACCGCGTCATAGGCTCAATCGGCACTTCGCGGTCCTCCTCCGCGGACGCCAGGAGCGCATCGAGCTCCTGCTGCTCCAGCTTGCCAGGCCCCTGGCGGTGATATATCGCACTCCTCGACTTTGATCGCACATGTGCCGAAGAGGCGCCATTGACGCGATTCCGGAACGAGAGGCGCGACGTCGACCCATTCACCGACTCGTATCCAGACCCAGGCAATGGCGAGCCCGGTACCGAGCGTCCATTCTTCTCCCATTCGACGTCCCCCAGAACGAGCGCATCCTGGAGTACGCGGAACGCGATATCGTCTGCAGCCTGGTGGAACCGGTTGAGCCCAGCGACGGGCACCGCGCTCGCGACCTCGATCTGCCGCTTCAGCGAAACGGTCCAGTTGTGCCGGATGACGGGGTCGTCGACGCTGAACATGTACCTGCGCTTCGCGCCCGCGTGGTTGGCGAACGCGAGCTGGAACGTGTTGCGCATGAAGCTGCGCTCGACGAGGATCGGGCAGCTGAGCGGCAGGCCCGAGTACAGCAGCGCGTTCTGGCCGGAGCGGGAGAAGTTGAGTGTCTTCGGGCCTAGCGATGTGCCGGTGATGCGGAACGAGGCCTCGGCGGAGCGGGTGAAGGTGAGGAAGGGCGGGTCGAAGATGAGGTCTTGTCCGTGGAGGTGGATGACAAGCGTCGGGTCCGCCTGCCCTAGCCGAAGGATGATGGGCTCCGACTGCATGCGGTACGTGAGGCGCGGTGGGACGGGGCGTTTGAGCGTGATGGAGTATGAGGGTGTTGTCGCAGTGGCAGGATCGCGTGCCTGGGAGAGCGGCTCGCGGCGGATGGAGGCATGGATCTTGTCGAGGATTTCGTCTGAGACGAGGCAGCGAGCGTCATACCGTCTGAACGCGTCGATGAAGTCGCGCGACGTCACGTTGCGTCGGAGATGGGTCGCAGGACCGGCATCCTGTACGATGCCTCCATGAAGGACTTCGTTCAGTTGGACAAGTGCACGGGTCAGGCGGATGGCGAGGTCCTTGTCGTACGCGACGATGCTTGCGTTGGCCTCATACCACCTGCTGGCAAAGGCGTCAATCATGTAGTCGAGCGGGCTCGAATGTGACGATCTCGAAGGAGAAGGTATGTGCAATGACTGCAGGAAGACACGCAACGCCTTGTCGATGCGCATGCCCGCAAACCCAAACCCATCAATATACGCCTTCAGAACGAACTTGGACGTCCGCCGTGATAGGTATTCGCCCAGCTTCGCTCTATCCAACTCTAGTATCTTGAGCAGCATCTGTCCAAGCATCGCCGGATCATCACGCGAGTTCGTCTTTTCAAGGAAAGCCGCGATCGCGTGGTCGGGCTCCCTAGAGAACTGCAGCACAAATGACCGAATGACGGGGTGTTCCCTAACCGTGAAGGAGCTGAGCGACTTCTTCTGGCTGTCGTCCCGATCGGCACTGAAGCACAAATTGCGAAGCTGGACGACGCTCTTGATGATAAACTTCCGATTGAGGGGCGAGCGTTTGGTGGTATCCAGTAAAGAGTCCTGGTCCTGCATGATGGGCTTGGCGATGACGAGGATATCATTGAATAGGAAGAGGAAACGATCCTTGACGGTGTTCGTGTTTGCAACCTGCAGCACAGGAGAAGACAAAAGCAGCTTCCGCGGAGGATCGTCCATGAACGATGTTGTTGGGCCTCGCGAGCCACGATTGAGCAGCTCATCTAAACGCTCCAGCACCACCGCACCCTGTGACTGGATGACGACCGGTTCTGGGGAATGCGCTGATGAGGACGACAAGGACGACCGTATCGGATACTCGTCCAAAGACGACACCGGATCAGGTGTTGCTGATGAAGCAAGATCAGGAGGCGAAGGCAGCGAATTGGTATCAATACGAGTAGGGTATGATGCATATTGCGCTTCACCATTGGGCGAGGCCGTCTCCACAGGGGAACTCTGCACTTGCGGGGGCGACACCCGCTGCGGAGGCGACCCCTGCTGAGGCGTTGCCTCCCTCACCAACGACTCACGCACAAGCGACTCGCGGGCCTCCTTCAACGAGCCCTTCCCAAGCAACGTGCTCCCACTCGCGCTCGTCGGCGTCTTCGACAAGTCATCCCACTCCGCTGTCAGCTCACCGTCCTTCCGGATCTTCAACAAATCCGACAGCGACGGCTTCTTCGCAATCTTCGGACGCGCGTCGAGGACCGGCGGCGCGGACTGCAGACTCGGATACGCGGGCGACGACGATTGCGACGAGAAGAGCTTCTTTGCGCTGAGCCACTTCTTCACGCCCTCGCGGTTCGTCGGCAGCTTGCCGTTAAGCCAGCCCGAGCCGTTCGTCGCCGCGGAGGAGATGGTGAAGTAGTCGGGGTGCGAGCCGGACGACGGCACGGTGCTGATGGGCGGCGAGGCCATTCCGCTGAACTTGGCGAGCAGACGCGTGTCAGACGCTTGGTGCGACAACTTGCGATCGCGCGGCACCTCGGGCGAAGGCTGCGGTGTCTGCGACGAGTGTGAGCTGAGGGCCGATAGCTCGTCGCCATTCGGCGAGAAGACGATGTCGGGCGACGACACGTTTGTTGGGAACCCCCGCGCGCGATTCCTCTCTTCCTCGAGCTTGATGATTCCAGGGAAAGGAAACAGCTTCGAGTTGGTATATCGCAGCATCGTCTCTGTCGAGGTCGGCGGCACGGGCGACGTTGCGCCTGGTGAGCTGGGGAAAGTAGGCGCAGATAGATCTGTGTTCGGGGCGGAAATTCGTTCAGCATTACGATTGCCAGAGGTCAAGCACAGGTCAATATCACCTTTCGAGCTGCCCGTCAGACTTGCCCCGCTCTCCCGGCTCACGCTCGAATCGGTGTTGTTCGTGCGCTCTCTGATGCTGTTCGTCCGCGAACGTCGCCCGGTGGCTGATCCGGCGCGCATGAACGTGTTTTTGACCTTGTTCCACTTGCTCACGGATCCGCCGTCACCGTTGCCATTGCCATTTTTGCTGGGTGTAACGTCGGGGGAAACAAGGCGCAAAGAATCCTCCCAATCCATGTACTCCGGATTTGATATTGGCGTCAGCTCGGGCTGACTAGGCGATGCGACGGACAGCCGAGCTGGATATATGCGAGATGAGCTTGAATCATCGCTGAGCACCGCTTGTAAGGCGACGGCTGACGCTGGTGATGGAGGCGCATTCGACGGAGTCGCCTCGGGAGACATCTCAAGCTCGACAAGAAGCTCTTTCGAATCGGACGAAGCCCTCGGTGACAACGGCTCGTCTTCATCGCCTTCATCTACGTCCGCATGGTCGTCGGAGTGCTGCTCGATGGGTATTGAGCGCCGCACCCGGTCTTCGTGGTCGTCGACGTTCTCCTCATCTGATTCGTCGTCGTCGTGTACAGGCATACGGTGGTCTTCTGGAACTAAGCTCAATGTAAGTCCTCAATAGCATCCAAGAGACTTCCACGTACCAGGCTCGGCGACCCAGCTAATCTCTCGTTCATACCCAGAGTGCATAGGCGAAAGCCGAGACACATCGCCGTTGCCGTGGAACATATCCAGATCGTCGTCGTCATCTTCAGGACCTGATTTCTCGCGCAAGGGCGTGGCAAAGGG
Organism: Hericium coralloides; assembly: GCA_003675405.1. Taxonomy (NCBI): domain Eukaryota; kingdom Fungi; phylum Basidiomycota; class Agaricomycetes; order Russulales; family Hericiaceae; genus Hericium; species Hericium coralloides. The sequence continues at coordinate 258,146 of QUOP01000201.1, read as the reverse complement.
GCTGGACGGGAACATATCATGATGGCGATGAATCGTCTCTGATAGATACACAGGCACGCCGACACCGGAGTCGGACGAGGTGCTTGATGGCGCGTCCGAGCCATGCGGAACCCGCAGCGCAGCAACGCGCGGGGGCGTGCTCGGCGGGAGCCCGGAAAACGAGGGGCGCGGCGGGGACAGGCGCTCGGGGAATGTCGTCGTCCTCGACCACGACGCCCCTGCGCTCCATGCCGTTCTCGTAGTCATACGTCTGCGACGGCGAGCCCATGAGCTTTGCGAGCGCGTCTTCTCGCTCGCGCTCGATGCTTCTTTGTGCGTTCGGCGTCGGACTTCGCGCGGATGGCGGCCGCGGCGGTTCTGGCATCTGGTCGTGCTCGGTGGGAAGCCCGGCAGACACAGATGTGGCGGACGAGAGTTCGCGGTCGTCGACGACGGTGGATCGGTTCGTTGAGCCGCGCCGTGAACGTCGTTTCCTTCGTGGAGGAGGTGGCGGCGGTGGATCCTCCCCGCCGCTCGTCTGTTCCGCCTCCACTTCCGCTTCCTTTAGTCGCCCACCTATCCGTTGCATCATGAACCTACGCGCAGCAGAGCGGTCGCCCCCGGTGCCTGTGATGGTGTTGTTCCTGAATATCTGTCCAGGAAGGGGCGGGGGACTCGAGGCGGGTGAGGTCGAGAACGATGCGTCGGGCGAATCTGAGTTTTGGGTGAGCTGGTGCAGTGCCATCATGCGAGCAGCAGCGCTGTTCGAGCGGAATAGACCGCGCTGCAGTGCCTCGCGTTGAATATCTTGGAGCGATGGCAACATGGGCGTTGGTGGTGACGTCCCTGGGTACATCACGCCAGGTTCGGGCGAACCGAGCGCTCGCTGCTGCAGAGCAGCGAAATGGGATGGTATGGGCGATATGAGAGGTGGCGACGCGAAACCATTGAGTAGCGGGACGAGGGGATTCGGGCCTTCATCGGGTGAAGAATCGTTGGCGGACGCGGGAGGGAGTGGGGATTGAGTAGCCCGCGCCTTGCCCTTGTAGTCCTTTGAACCTCGTCCTCTCGAGCGAGATCGCGAACGTCGTTTGGCTTTGGGCGCAGTCGCGTCCTCTGACGGTAGCGGCGTCGCTGGCGGTGAAGTGACTGGTTCCTCGTCGACCTCCTCCGCCTTCGTCTCGCTCTCTTCCTGCTGATGCTCAACCACCTCAATTCTTTCTTCCATCTCGTCAGCTTCATCCTGACCCTCATCATCGACATATCCTTCATTCGCCTCTGCCTCTTCCTTCTCCTCCGGGGACTTCTCTCCCTCACTAACGCCCTCGACGTGCATCGGTGGTCTCCGCCCATCCTTCATGCGAGGTAATGATGCAGCGCGTTTGAGCTTTGCGACGGCGAAGGCGCGCTGCTCCGCGGCCGAAGGTTGCTCCATGGCGAGCGCTGAGCTGAAGACGCTGCAGGTTGGATGAAGGGAAAATCAGAGTCGTGGCTGGCTGTGCTGTGGTAATATCGGCAATTGGGCCGCGAGCGCTTGGTGAATGGTGAATACAATGTCAGGCCCTAGTAAGGAACAAGAATAAGACCATGCATGTGCACTATACAGAGAACGAGCTCACCGTGAGCAGCGACGTGGACGTTGGGGACGAAGCTGGACTCGACGTCGAGAAGGTCTGAGCAACTGTGCACAGGAAGGAGTATTCGCCGATGGTGGCGTTCCGACGCTGCACGTGGTATTCCCGGCTAGTCCTTGTTCTCCTTCTCGAAAATCGATTTCGAGTTTGTTGCCTCCCGTCTGCCTCGAGGTCGTTGGACGACGTGTTTGAGCGCACAGCCCTTGCAGTGTGCTTTCCTCGGACCAACGTGTTTCTCTTATACCCCGGACAACGTGGTACTCCTTGATGCCGTCCGCCACCCCGGATTCACGCCCTGCTCATTGATGCACGCCCTCGGGCCCCCTTTCTGCGCTCCCAGACGCTGCAGTCTCCTTTCTTGCGATGCTTCGTCCCGAGGAGCATTTTTGGAGCGAAAACTCTCTTTCTCCGCGCGGAGAAAAGGAGCCGCAACCACCGAATGAAGTTGTTCAAACTCGGACGCACGAAACCTCGCCCCACAAGGCATTTCCACCAGGAATTTAGTTTCCTTTATCGCGTCTCGTAGAGACCCTGGTCATTTCCGCCGGCCTCGTGCGCTGGTCGTTGTCATCATCTGCAGGCTTCGGCGCGGTCCCTAGGAACAACACGAGACAATCAACGCTATTGCCTCCGCCGGATGGTGTCCATGGCGTCTCGACCACCCATTCCTTCGTCTGGAGGCATCAAACCTTCCGGAATTGTCTCTAATTTGCGTTATACGGCCATGAAACGCCCACGCCTATATCGCTCACGGCATATTACACCTTCCCTTGCGGAGACATCACTCCAAGTTCCGCCATACCTCCCTTGTAAGTCTTCTAGCCTTGCTTCTAGATCTAACCTTTCGAGCAAGGTTCAGGACCGCATGCACAATCTCTCATGAGCTGCCCGTGAGCTTTGTAAAGAGTTCATTTCAAATTTCATTTCGAGCCTTTAATGACATCTCTTCAGTTCAAGCCGTGCGCAATTTCCCATTCTCTATCAGGTTTGCATGCTTCCTCGGCCGTATGTGGGTCCTCTTGGCGTCCCGAAACTCACAACTGATATAAGTGTCATACATCACTACGCGCCGAGTTAACCACAGACCAGGTGACGTCAAATTTGCAGAACAAAGTTTACGGGTCAGACTGTTTGGGTGATGCATCCTCTGTTGTAAGATGTCGGCAACACTGCACCGTGCCATCAGCGGAGCCGACTGCGATCTGTGGGAGTGGCGTCGCCGAGCGGTAATTCAAACCGACACGAGGTTTCCTGCATGCAGCTCGCATCTGATTTTCCTTCGTGAGTTCATTCACCGGTTCTAGGAGGTGCGTTTCTAAAATTCCCGAGCTCTCTTATGCACAGAATCTTGTGCGCCGGGCTATTCTTGGTCTTTGGACGCCTCGTTAATACTATTCCGCCACCTGCTGGGCTCATGTGTCGGTGCGCTTACCCTTTCTTGCGATATCGCGGCTTTTTGAAAAGAGAACGCACCCATAATGTGTGCGGACTACGCATGACCGCATATTCGCGACTCTAACAGCCACATGTTCGATCGTGCGTTGGTGCGTGCCCAAGTATGATTACCATCGACAAGCGGTGATCGTTGATGCCTTGAAAGACAATACTCAAGGCTTTCTGCTTCAGGCCAGGTCCAAATCTGCCTTGCCGAAGAGGCTTCGTCGCCTTGAAAGGCCTTGAGCTGGATAACACCTTTCCCATTCCCATCTTCCGCGCTCGACGGTGCAATAGTATCTTCACTGCGCTGAGTAATACACCGACTTGCCCGCCATTCAAACAATCCGCCTGACCTGTAAATTTGGTCAGCTCTGCGCTCCAAGCACGATGTCTGTAAAAGATATTCACCTTGCCCGTCTCCACCTCATATACCCACCCAGTAACAACAGTTTCCTTCAGCAAAAGCGGATGGGCCTTCAGCCATGCGATGTCTTTCTTCACAGAGCCCTCCACATCGCTCAACTCGTGGAAATCTATATGGTCCACGGCGCATGCGACCTGTTCGTCGCCGGGCGCGGCGGCCTTGACGAGCTCGCGCAGCTTGGGCTTGTTGACCTGCAGGATGCCGCAGTCCGTGTGGTGGAAGACGGCGATCTCGCGCGTGCCGAGGAGACGCTGCTTGGTGACGATGTTGCGGATAGCGTCGGCGCTGCCAAAAACCGTTGATGTAGTGAGTACATTTCGCCGACACGCGGAGGAGGAAGGCATATACGACTCCGTCTGCGTTACGGACGATGTGGGCCTCGCCTTCCTTGAGGCCCAAATGAGCTGAGGGGCTAGAAGCGGATGTAAGTGCTTTGACAGGATCAAACCGAAGCCGTAAAACCTACTCAAGTCGAGCGTCGATGCACGTCACTGATGCATACATGTCAACAACGCAGGCTCAGATATCGGGGGACGAGCGACTTGCCTATGAGGAGCTTCTTGGTGGGTGGAATAGGCAAGGAGCCCTTGTCCCCGAACCTCGCGACGTAGGTCTCATTTGCCTTTTTGAATGCTGTGGATGCGGACACGGTCGGGTATCTGACTGATGATGTTTTTTCAGCCCACGGTCCGTGTCTTTTATATGTTGGCTCCTCCCAGATTGAGTAACCCGCTCGTTGGGCAGAGACGTGACCTGCAGGCAGGGATGACGGACGGTGCTGCTATCTCATGGTCAGCGCAGTTCGGAGATCGGTCAGCCAGGAGAGAACGGTTCTCCGGGACAGGGTTTGCAGGCAGAGCGACGGGGCGGCGTTGGCTCTCAAAGCAAAGCACGACACGCCCGTGAATGTTACGCGCATGCGGACGAGATTGAACGTTTTCTTCTACGACCTGCAATGTGCGGTCACCTGGAGACTAAATAAGCAGGCGTGCAGGTCGACAAACGCTTCACGTGCACATTCACCAATTCTCCTCCCGTTCGCCAAGACTGCATCGCGCTCTGTTCAGAACGCGGATGCCGTCAAATATGCCTCGGGCATGAAAAATCGACTAGACAAGCGTCAAGTGGAGGAAAAGGAAGAGGTGGAGACCACCACGACGGGCGAGGAGTGATAGATCCTTGAATGTATGACGAGTTGTTCGGTTCGCGAATTGTAATGGGATTGCCCGAGTTCTATAGCGATCTTGCCCCCGCGGAACTTGAGTCGAGGTTTTCAATCCAGAATATTGTGATAGGCTCCGGTGAAGCAAATCGTACTGAAATGTCCAGAAGGTCGATAGTGAAGACGAAAAGAAAATTTACAGATCACGGTCAAGACAAGTCGGCGCTATGGTCAGCCGCGGCCCTGGACGTGCCCATATGTCGAAATGTTCACAAGTCAATCATTGCGCCATGCGGGTCGGTGATCGCTGTCAGGCTAAGCAATGACGCACTCTGTTCGTGGCCGATGCTGCTTTCTGACATTTCGAACTCACGGCTCAGCGTGCGTTACTACTTCTTCTAAATACATCACGGAGAGCCGCTAGAACCTCGTGGACCTTTAAAGACCAGAGTTCTCAGCTTTCGCTTCCCTGCCTCACAACTTGAAGTGTCCTTCAGCTCGTTACGATTGAGATCAGCGATGTCTAGCCTGTCAAACGAGAAGCACACATCGACGAACGTTCAGGGGTTCTACGGTTGGGTCGATGCACTCTTTGGGGGCATCCACTATGGACCTGGCACACTCAAGACGTCGCTTCCGAAGCTGCAAGCCGCCGTCGGTGGTAAGAAGGCATTGATCGTAACGGGGAAGAGTCTACACTTCAAGGTATGCCGGCCTTATCCCACCGCATGCGTACGGATCTTGCTGACCATATGACGGCAGACCGATGTGGTGAGGAAGGTCGAGGACATCCTTAAGTCGCAGGGCGCCTACGGCGGGACTTTCTGGGAGATCGGGGAGCATGCTCCCGTCGCTGGCATCAGGGCTGGTGTCAAGGCGTTCAAGGACGCAGGCGCGGACTTCTTCGTCGCCGTCGGCGGGGGATCGCCGGTCGATGCGACCAAGGCGATGATATACTTCCTGCACGAAGAATCGGGTGGTGGATTTGTGAAGCAGATTGCCATCCCTACGACTCTCAGTGCCGCGGAGTACACGGTACTTTATGCGATAAGATGATACGGGGAGAAGGACTGATCAGTTTCCTTGTCAGGTCGGTGCAGGCTTCACGAATGAGGAAGGTCAGAAAGTCGCGGTCAGCTCCCCAGAGCTTGCGCCGGCGGGTATTATTCTCGATGCCGAACTGACTCTGGCCACTCCTGAGCGACTCTGGTAAGTAGGCATCTGGATAGTTCGCTGTGGATTTTCACATCTTCTCTACAAGGCTGTCAACTGGGATGCGGGCTGTAGACCATGCTGTGGAGAATCTTTATCGCCCTCTCGTAGTACCACCGGTCAAGGCGCTCTGCTACCAGGCTCTTCACGACCTCTTTGAGTACTTGCCAAAGTCAAAAGCCGATCCAAACGACATTGCTGCTCGACAGAAGCTCCAGATCGCCTCATGGATGAGTCTGTGGCCAATGAAGCTTGAAAGATATAGGTCAGTTCTGCTTTTACGTATGGCAGTTCTTTCAGTGTTCGATGTTCTTCCATACAGCGCTCTTGGTCTATCCCATGCTTTGGGACACAAGTTGGGCGCGACTTATGGCATTCCCCATGGCTTCACGTCTGTGCGTATGCGAAACGATCCATCGTACAATCCGAAAATTATAATCATTGCTCGTAGTGCTTGACTCTGGCGCCTGTGGTGCGCTTGAAGGCTAAGGTTGCCTCCCAGGAAAACAAGGAATGGATCGCAGGCGCCCTGTTCCACCTTCGCCAGCCGTCAACCGGTTCACTTGATGGCGATGTCGTCAAAGTCGCAGATTTGATCCAAGGGTTTGCGTAATTGTTATATTGCTTTTGCAACCCTACTGATGATGGGTGTTAGGCTCGTCGATAGACTCGGATTGAAGAGCACCCTGACCCAGTACAACGTGCCGCCTAAGGATGTGCCGGACATTGCTACACGGGCATTAGGAGGAGATAAAGAAATTTTCGACGAAGTAGTGAAGTTGCTGGAAGGTTTGTATCAGTAGAGTAGTTCTGAACAATTGTGTACTGTAGCTGCTGCGTGCCCATGCTTGTTATCCATGTACAATACCCGGCATCCACGGAAGATATATCTCTACGTTGCACTCCGCTCTAGTCTATCCTATGTGAGGTCTATCGCTCTGCAGATTCAGCTAAGATTCACGTACGTCCTCACAAGAGCGACGCGTTCCTCCAAGAACCGGCAGCTCTCCCCCAACTCGACGTACGGAATACCGAACTTCGCAAAAATTCTGCGAAATTCAGTATAACACTGCCACCCATTCTCCAAGCTACGGACACCATCATCATGCAGCCATTCGGGGATGGGCTGCAGCAAGACAAATGTCGAGCAACGGTACGCTGGCAGCACCGTTTGGAACTCCGGCGCCTGGATCAAAGTCAGCGAGCGTGTCCCGCCGTCGGCCGCGTCGGCAAGGGCGGCATAAACCACCGCGTCGATGGCCGACCTGTCGCTCAGCACAATCCCTGGCCCGCCTCAGGCCCTCCACCACCAGCGACCGCGCGCGCCGCAGCGTCCTGCTCGAGCTGCTTGTCCATGATCGCCTTCTGCATCTCCACCCGCGCGACGTCGCGCCGTGTGAACCCCGTCTCGCGCATGACGGTGCGCGCGACCTCGGTGATGTAGACGGAGGGCGGGAGCCCCAGCTGTGCGACTAGAGCCTTGCACAGCGTGGTCTTTCCCGTTGACGATGGGCCGACGATATAGATTGCCTTGACACGTCTGTGTGCTGCGGATGATGGCATGATAGGTAGGTTGGGGAGGTTCTGCTGGGCTGCTAGCGCCCGCATGTTTTCCTTGCCGCTCTTTATCCCCTTTCCGCAGCCGCTTCTGTATGTAGGTGGCGTTCTGGCTATCCTTGGATATCGAATCCGTTGCTTCCTGGGTTCTGACAGAGCAGATATAAAGCTGCCCGCGGTCGAGATGGGGCTGCAAGTTCTCCGCAGGTCACTTCTCCGTTCAACATGGCGCCTTACGTTCTGCGGGAGAATCCCACCCCAGAGGACGACTCTTGGGTCTTCAGTAATATTCCTGCACATTTTCTCGTACCCACGAATCGACCGTCACAAAACAAAAAGACCTCGTCCCAGGGCAAATTGATCAGGTTCACGCCAGAGAGCATCACACTCCAGTTGACCCAATTCCCGAGCAATAGGGTGGTCTATGCTGATGAAACAGATAAACTTATCCTGGCGTCGTTCGAGCGCTTTAGATTTCCGGATGTCAAGCCTTCTGTGTCCAGCGACTATATGGTCAGGCTCTTCAAGGCGGGGCTGTTCCTGAACGGCGTTCAATACCGATTCTATGGACACAGCAATAGTCAAATGGTAAAGTTTTCCCGTTCTCACGGCGTGATTCTTAATAGTTTTCATCCGCTTTAGAGAAGCCGGGGATGTTTCCTCCGACAGGCCAATACCGACGAGGAGCTAGACCGACGACTATACGCTATGGGCGACTTGGAAAAAATAATCAATATCGCTAAAAGTGAGTTATCTAGTGCCTTCGAGTTTTCAATACCATGGATGACTGATGGCTTTTGTTGACAGGATCAAAGCGTATAGGTTTACTTTTCTCTGGTGCGGAGATCGACTATCAGCTTGATCCGAACTATGTTGGAGACATAGACGACCTCACGATCGGCGACGAGAATTTCTCAGATGGGTGTGGTCTAATCTCGAAGCGCCTATGGTATGGAAATCTCAGCCTCGTCCCTAAGCACGTACGAACTACTTATCAATGCGTTCTATGTCTGTAGCGTTCAAGTCAGTAGAGCAAAACGAATTCTCTTTCAAGGCAAACCGTATAGCCCATGCGTTTTCCAGATCCGGTAAGTTTCTGACGATCTTTCTCATCCTTGTCGCTGAACTTTGGCCTCAAACTAGATACAAAGGGTATAAGGTGGGATGCTTTGCTTTAAGTTGCTTGCAAATGCCTACTCATCGATTCAGGGAGTGCTTATGTTGCATCCGCCTCTGGATGAAGAGAAGAAGCATCTTGTCGAATTTCGCAAGAGCATGAAAAAATTCAACGCTACAGCAGATAACATCTTCTCAGTCGTCAACTACTCAACGCCATATTCATTCGCACGGCTCAACAACGAGATCGTCGTCCTTCTATCCAGTCTAGGGATCTCGAACGATGTTCTTCTGCGTAAACAAGCCGAATACTTCTCTTGGGTCGAGGAGGCATCTACGGACGTGATCAAGGGCTTTGAATTCCTTTCGAGTCTGGGGAAATACTCTTCCGCTGAGCGCTTGCTTCTGGATGGCCTTGATTCTCCGGCGATCCTGCGGGAAATCAAGAGCTTGCAAAAACAAGAGGTCGCCTCGTTTTATAAAGACGACAACCAGAAAAAGGAGCGCGTGCGGATGCTGGTTCACAAATCTCGCCGCTTATTTGGCGTCTGCGATCCATTACGCGTGCTTCGCGAGGGCCAAGTACACGTCCGCATCACAACTTCGCGGAATGGGGCTGCGACTGTTAAAGGGCTGGACGTGATTGTGGTACGAAATCCGTGTCTACATCCTGGTCAGTAGTTGTTTGCATCTTCTGATGTGTTGCTGACACTGTTTGATAGGTGATATTCTTAAACTCAGGGCAGTGGACCATCCTGATTTAGCCCATCTTGTGGACTGTGTTGTCTTCCCGAGTGTTGGTCGTAGAGCTGCTCCGTCGATGAGCTCGGGCGGGGATTTGGATGGTGAGCGTAAGGTCTCTAGCTATGACACGGAGTTGACGACCATTTACTAGGCGACGAATACACAGTCTGTTGGGATCCAGATCTGGTTCCCAGTAGGGTTATGGAGGTAAGTCGCGATTCCGCGATCGAAGTAAACTCATTCGTTGATATGATTGCAGGCGTACGGGTATCCGCCGAACAAGGAACGAGTCAATACCAAAGTTACTAGGGAAGACCTGGCGCGGCATTTCGCAACATATAACAAGTATGTGACATCAACGCTGAGTTCATTTACAAAGCAGTTCACATTCTGCGCAGTTCTGGAATGGCACGGACTTCTGCTCTTCACAACAAATGGGCACGCAATTCGCCCGAGGGTGCATTAAGCAAAGAGTGCCAGGAGCTCAACGCCCTGTACTCGCAAGCCGTTGATGGAGCGCGGGTTCAGATTCCGGAACGGCTTCAGAATCCCCCTCCGCCACGGGAAGACTTCGTATTGGCGGTCCTGTTTACTGCAGCCCAGCAATTCACCAGCGACTTCCTCCAGCGCTCAGGCTTGAGCGAGACGTCCGACCTCTCCAGGGAAACCGCCCAGGAGCTCATAGTTCGTATTCTTAGTATCTCCGAACCCGCGGTCTCCGAATATGCCCTGTTGAATATGGCCCGGAATATCGCTCGAAAACACGATATCGACTTCAGACCATATCTTTCTCATATCAACTTCGGCGCTCTACTCGCGCACGAGAAACACGAACTCGCGTCATCAATGGACTTACCACCCACCATGCAGGCCTACATGTGGAACAGCCTCTTGAGATCGGACATACTGACGGCATCCGAACTGGCAGACCGCAACTTGGGCGGTCCGCTGCGTGTACAGCGACTGTATTCATCGAAGACACTTGGCCTGTATGCATTTTTCGAGTACCTGGAGCGCGCTATGACGGAATACACCAGAAAACTCATGATACTCAAAGTGAATCGCCGTTGTGTCTTCCTGTCAGGGAACTGATTCTGTTCAATCGTTACAGATCGACGAAAGGTTTGCTGTTGTCGTTTTTATGCGGGGAAATATACCGTGGGACGAAGATGCACCTGTTGACGGAGAGAACATCGTAGTTGCGTCGTTCATGAAAGAGTCGGCATTGAGAATACCAACATACAAGCCTTGCACGACAGGCTTTCGGCTACACTGTAGCGAGGGGAATGTGCAGCTCTTCAATCAGCAGCGCGCAAATACCTTCATCTTTCTGACAAGACCACCAGTCAACTCTGGCGCAGAGGTCAATGCCAGTATCGCGTTGCAGCAAATATCGCAGAGAGTGCAACGGGTACGTCTGATCATAAGTGCTACGGACTGTATGTATTAATTTAAGATAGCAAATGGGAAGAGTCAATAGAAATCCTGTGGTATCCATCGAGATTCATGTGGTGTCCAATCGCGACCGCATAGCGCACCAACTCTTCGACTTGCGGTTCGAGCACGTCGCAACGGAAGAGTTCATGAAACGGTTCGGCCACCAGGAGACTAGATTTCAACCGAATACTCTGGACAACGCCGATCTGGCCGAGCTCCACGAAAGCCAAAGGCCGATCTTCACCGCTCAGGCAGAAAATGCGAAGATGTTGATGGCCGCAGAATCTCTCACGTCGCTGGACAAATGTGCTGAGTTTGCATGGAAGCATCATGCTGACGACCAGTTGTTTTGGATCTTTGACGAAATGCTGGCCCGACTGCCTCTGGATCGTAATTATATTGGAGGGTGGATGCAACGGGAGCCGCTGCTGGCGTTCTCTCTGCTGAAGCGCTATCCTCCGACGGAGTCCGGTGTGCTACACGATGAAGTAGCTTCCATGGACACATTGATTGCCACGCAGATCGTCCGCTCTGCCAATATCGTCGGCATCGCAGCCTTGGTCGCCCTCGAAAAGATCCGTGAATCGCTGGCCGCCTTGCACGTCTCTCAGTACCTCGAAGTCCTGGAGCTTGTGCCAACGTCCGTTCGCGCCCCGCAGCTGGTGCAGGAGCTCCTCTTTGTCATGCACGAATGTCGGGAGCCCGCTCGGGCCCAATCTTCCAGCATGGCCTACGTGCACCAACATGCACTGCACATCGCTTTCGAACACGCAGAGGAGGCCAACGAAGAGTGCCCCTGCGACGAACAAGGGCGGCCGAAGAAACAGCGCAGCGCGCCTGCACAGGTGCCGCTGCACGCTGTCGAGGGGAAGCCTTTTGACGTCAAGGCAGACATCCGCGTTGACAGCCCGTCCGCCATCCGTCTCCACTCGCATGTGCGTCTGCGCGCAGCGTCAAAGCCGGAGAAGGGCCATCTGGAGCCCGTCGTAATGGACGGCGTCGTGTCGTCGGCGCAGGCCGGCGAGGCCACGATCTCCCTGATACACACGCCGCCGCCTGAGTTTGACATGATGCAGTGGTACTTGTACAATGCTGGCAGCGTCGGTATGGCGCTCTTCTATAGTTCCCAGATATTTGCTGACGTGAATTTGAAGCTACGTTCAGAGCCATGATGGATGCCATCAGGCGGCTAGCGGCCGAGGGGCCGGAATGCTGCAGGTTCCATCGCATACTCACTGCTCCCCGACGTGATGACTCGGCCGGGGAAGCGGATGCCCCGGGAACCGGTAGAAGAGAACATGCTGGCAGCCGAGGAAGCTGAGGACGTAGGTCCAGGTCTGAACGAGAGCCAGAGGCGTGCCGTCTTGTCGAGTGAGAGGGCCCGGGTCTCTCTTATCTGGGGTCCCCCTGGTACGTATCGCGTTCTTTGAGCTGTCGGCTGGATTTGACCCCCGGTCACGGCAGGGACTGGCAAAACAACTGTGGTCGTGCAAATCCTGCGACGCTTGGTAAGGGCGCTTGAAGAAGGGTCGAGTATACTTATGACCGCGTCTACTCACAACGGTAGGAATTTATCAAGCCAGCTGTATTCTGTCAATATAGGCTGATGAATTTGATTAGCTGTAGACAATGTCCTGGAGCGGTTCGCCAAAATCAACCAGCAGGAGAAGCTCATACCTCAAGACCGGGTCCTACGCGTCGCGACAGATAGCTTCAGAGTGAACAAAGCACTGCAGAGCTATACTGTCGAAAGCCGTGTCGGGGGCGAGATCCTTCGGGATTCGAAGAGACGCGACAAGGCCGAGAAACTGGTGAAGGCGGCCGCAATCGTATTCACCACCTGCGCGGGAGCCGGACTGGGAATACTGCGCGGCATCGACTTCGATATAGCTTTGATCGACGAGGCGTCGCAGATCACTGAACCTGTTGCGTTGATACCCCTGGTAAAAGAATGCAAAAAGGCCATTCTCGTTGGCGATCAGTGAGTACAGGTCTATTCTGTCATCTCGACAATTTATCAATGGGCGATGTCGTTCAGCGTACAGTTGCGACCTATGGTTCGACCACTTGGCCATGCCCTGCAATCAGACGTATCTATGTTTGAACGTTTGTACACTGGAAGGACGCTGCCAGGCATGACACGAACAATGCTCAATGTACGCATGTCTTCATTTGACTCTTCCATTCGCATCTTGTCTCGGTACTCTGACCCAATGACTGCAGGTGCAATATCGATTCCCAGAGGAACTCGCGGACTTCCCGTCTACCGAATTTTATGAAGGCAACCTCCAGACGGGCGTCAGAGACGTCGACGCCTTGCTACGCAGTCTGTTAGAGTCCAGCTTCCCTTGGCCACTGAAATCAGGCTCGCAGCGACCACATCCAGCCGTGTTCGTGGACTGCACCACCGAGGAGGACTACGGCGGCAGATCGAAGAGTAATGAAGGGCCAGGCGCGCCTTGTAAAGCACATCGTAAAGCTGCTCACTACGAGCCGCGAGAATGGCACGCCGCTCGCAAGCGCACCGAGCATCGCCGTACTCTCGCCGTACACGAAGCAGACGAAGCTGCTGCACAGCCTCCTCCCGGGGTCCGTGCCTGCGCACACCATCGACTCGTTCCAGGGCCGCGAAAGCGATATCATCATCTTCTTGACGGTGCGCTGCAACGCGAGCAACGACATTGGCTTCGTGGAGGACGAGCGGAGGCTGAATGTTGCGTGGACCAGGGCGCGGCGCGCATTGATCGTCGTGGGTGATCGCAGGACTATGACAAGCAATGTTGGGATATGGAGGAGGGCGATCGAGTCTTGCGAAGAGGCTGCCATCCAGGTTCCTGAATGAAGGTGAGCCAGGGGGGATAGTCTGTCTAACGTGGAGCATCGGGATCGAAGTGTTATAAGGATTTGAAGGTTGTAGACCCTGGTTGACGTTAGTGAACACGTTCAAATGGAAAGGTTCAAAAAATTGTGCTCGTTCAAAATTTGAATAATCTCGTCAGATATTTCCTTTCAAAAAGTAAAATGTAGCCCGCCTAGCTCAATCGGATAGAGCGTCAGACTCTTAGGTGGGTTCTACCTGATCAGATCATCTGAAGGCTGCGAGTTCGACCCTCGCGGTGGGCTAGTGTCTACTTTTTGCAGGAATATTTAGGATGCCTGCATTGTTTTGCCAATGTTCTAATTAAAGATCGGCTTCTTGATTTTGGGGAAAGAACACTTGTCGACGAGGAAGACTCAGACTCCATGTGGTGGCCTTGAAGCTAATTCACGCTTCTGTAGGCGCTGCGCTTCTCCTCGGATCGCGCAAGTCATTTGTTCTCTGGGTCATACAGGACGGGTAGCCCTTCGAAATGAAGTTGACATGTATATTTACTATCGTACATGGACTATCGTACACGATATACTCAATAGTTAATTGTGTGATATGGATAACACGTCCTATGATTTCCAGTACCCTTAGATGGCAATGATCTACAGGGACTAAGCGTCAGTTTATACAGAAGAATACAGGATTAAACACACCCACAATTCTATACAATTTCTGTCACGATTTCTCCAGTAGGTCATTCAGACATCTTGCCACAAGTCCGACTCCCGCTTCGACCATCTCTTTATCCCTTTCTTCCACCCGTCCCATGAACCGTCCGAATCGATCAGGATGCCACCGTCTCAGCGCCCTCTTGATCCTCTCCTTCCTCGACAGGTCCCCAGAATGTGCCGGCGAAAGCAAAAAGGTCGTGATCGCCTCGTCCGTGAGATCAGCAACAGTCCGCGGCGCCCTTAGCACTGGCCACGGCACCGTCCTGAACGTAAGCGGGCCCTCTCCACCGCCAAGCAGCGCCCAGCGCCGCTCATACGCAGGCCACGCCTCCGCGGTCCGCTCGGCCTCAACCCTTGCAAGCTGCGCCGCGCGCCGATCCAGCTCCTCAGCCCGCCGGCGCTCCTCCACAAGGCGCCGCCGCGCGCGCTCGCCGCGCTCCTGCCACCGCGCCTCCATGCGCCCAAACTCCTCCTGCAGCAGCCGCGTGCGCTCCTCCTGCCGCTCCGCGCGCCGCCGCGCCTCCTGCGCGCGCGCCTCGAAGCGCGCGATCTCCGCGTCGAGCTCCGCGTGCGTCGGCCGGCCGAGCGCGAAGAGCGGTGGGTGCGGGCGCGGCGCGTCCGTGCGTGTCTCGACGATCACGCGCGGGTAGCGCCGGAGCTGGGTGGGCGGCGGCGGCGGGGCGGCGTGCAGCTGCTGCTCGAGGACCCAGCGGTGCGTGGCGTCCGTTGGGTCTGGGAGGCCCGCGCCGCGGAGCTCGGCGTCGATGAGCCAGGCGTAGGTCTCTGCGATGCGCGCCCATGGGTCGTCGTCGTGCTGCGGGCGCGGCTTTGGCGGCGGGGTGGCGTAGCTGCGGGTGCGCAGGCGGGAGGTGGGCGTCGTGCGCCTCCGGGTGCCGTCGTCCTGGCGGTGGACGGAGAAGGGGTCCGTGTACATCGTGGGGGGTGGGGCGTCGTGGTGCGTGCGGCGCCTCGACTTCATCTCGCGGGCAGATATACGGTCGGGCACATGTCAGGCCTGCGGTGCAGGAAGTTCGTGCCTTCTTCGGGTGCGTCGCAGGTTTGGGGGGCCATGCTTGATGTGATGGGTGGTGCGCGATCTTCCTGTAATTGATTCTATGAAACGCCATGCCCCCTCCATGCTTCGCCGTTTATGGCATATGTCTCTTCCTCGATGGAGACTCACTTGTCTTATGGCGCTGGAATAAATGAAGAATCTCGCAAATGACAATCTGTGCAAACTTCAAGGTTTCATGATCGTGTGCATCGTTCAAGCAAGTCCGAGTATTACAGGGAGGATCTGTTTGACGGCTACAGCATGAACAAAACGAAAGATAAACGCTCAATCAGAGATATAACTTACGGTCAATGGCTATGGTCCGAGCAAGAACGACCTTATGCCTCATGGTCTCCGCGTTGAGAATGAAATCGTAACGCTGAAGATCTACGCTGCACGGACCGGCGACACGGCGCTTGTGTGTGCACTTTCTCTTTCCCACGCTCAGCAGCTTATTTTCTCGACGCGTTCTACTCTTCCTCTTTTCTTACCCTCATCTTCTCTCTTGGTGAGTCTTTTTTCTTTTGTTTCGGCCTAAGCTTTCGCCTTTCTATGATGACTTCATTCTCTTCCCCGTCCTACACGACCATGCCGAGGAATAGAGGTGTCTGTTCGCAACAGATACGCGTCCTACGGGACGCACAGTGTACTTGCCAGTGCCATTTCGTCTGACCTTCCTTCGTCTCTTCTGCTCTTCCATTGCCCTTTCTGATCTCCTCTTAGCTGCTTTCTAGACTTCTCTGGCTTCCCCAATCCCGATTAACTTCATCTCGGTATGTGTACATCCTTCACCTCGTCTCTAGCACACGCTCGCGCCCGAACACGGATGAGAAAATTGCTGAAATTCGCAGTTTCCACCCGAGTGCCCTCCAAGCGGAGCCACTCCCCCAATGCCGAGCGCCTACATTCCCCCTCCAATGCCCGTCGAACCCAATTGGCGGGCGGAGCGCGGGCCGCCGTCGCTCGTCGACGGTGCGCTGGGCGGGACGCGGGGGTCGGCGTGGTGTGGGTTGAAACGACCTTCCTAGGATGTCTGATCTTTCGCGGCGCGAGCGATGTGTGTTGTCGTGCTAGCTTTGGACGATTGCTGACTGCTTGTTTTTGCTGCAGGTGTCCTTGCTGTCTTCTGTCTCGGTCTGGTGCATCTGTATTTGTTTCCAATAAATTTGCTTCATATTGTCGTGTGCGTGTAGTGCAAATCATTGTGGATTTGATGATAGAGACTGTTCCAATTATGAAGCCGAGTGATCTCCTTCGCAAAAGGACAGAGGAAATGCAATCAGACCTTGCCCTAAGTTCCTTGCCTTGACAACTTGGGTCACGCGCGCGGCCGGTCATGGAGGATGTTCGGGCCGAACTAACAAAATATTGCGAACAACGGGTGTCCACAAGCATCTACCTGAGTCCACACGTGTATGAAGACAAGGGTATAAACAGAATAAACTGACCATGCTGGGCACCAGACTACGTTGCAAAAGCAGACAAGCATTCCTTAAACATAGGAACGACTCTCTTCTGTGTAAGGTCCGCTCGGAGACTAAGCATTCCCTAGCCATTCTGTACTTGAACCTGAAGCAGTCGTCACTCACCGCCCGATCACAAGCGCACGCTGTACTGATTTTGGGCAATCGAGCATATACGTACGTAGTAGTTGTATGTATCTAGCCGCTTGGGCTCGAGGGCACGTCCCATCCTTCTTCCCACCTACTCACACCTGTTGAGGCTACTGAGCCACTCAGACTACAAGACCGCAAGCAATGTCCATAGCCCAGGAGTTCGTCGCCTGTAGTCTCATCCTCGCCGCAGTCTTCTTCCCCCAGCAATTCTGGCACATAACAGTCCTTCTGCTCGGCATCGCGTGCCGGATCGTGGTCCTCGCGCTCACCCTCGTCGAAAAAATCATCTACCTCATCGCCCTCGTCCTCGGGCGCGCGATCCAGCTCGTCTTCACGTATCCTAAATATGCGCTCGCGAGCGCCGTGGTCGCGTACATGCTCGTCCGGCTCGTCGGGCACTCGTATTCGGAAGAACGTGTGTTCCTACTCCCGACGCACCGTGCGGGCGCAGGGTACGGCGCCGCGAGCGGCGTGCTAGGCGCGTGGTCCCCGCTTGCGGTGTGGCGCGAGCGGCAGTGGCGTGCTGAGGAGCGCGTGCGGGAGGAGGAGCGGAGGCAGGCGGCGCAGGAGGAGGCG
This sequence comes from Hericium coralloides, assembly GCA_003675405.1. Taxonomy (NCBI): domain Eukaryota; kingdom Fungi; phylum Basidiomycota; class Agaricomycetes; order Russulales; family Hericiaceae; genus Hericium; species Hericium coralloides. Next base: position 240,658 of record QUOP01000201.1, on the reverse strand, counting down.
GAGCACCGCAGGAAGACGGAGGCACAGCGCGTGGAGGCGAAGAGGCGGGAGGAAGAGCGGATGGCGAAGAGGCGGGAGGAAGAGCGGATGGCGAGGAAGAGGGAGGAAGAGCGGATGGCAAGGAAGCTGAGGGAGGAAGAGATGAGAGCACGGCGGTGGGAGCAGCAGAGGGCTGGTGAGAGAGTGGTGGCGGCGTGGGCGGCGTACCTACGGCGCTGGGACGCGATCGAGCGGGGGAACGGTCCGCTCACGTTCGCGACGGTGCCGTGGCCGGTGGTGGGTACGCCGAAGAGCACTGCGGACCTCACGCCCAATGCGATCGCGGCGTTCGTGCTCTCGCCTGCGCATGCGGGCGGGAAGCCTGGGAAGGACAGGATCAAGCAGGGGCTGCTGCGATGGCATCCCGACCGTTTTAGGCGATACTTGGAGCGCGTGCAGAAAGGGGATAGGGTGAGGGTGGAGAATGGAGTCGGGTGTGTAGCTAGGTGTCTGTATAACCTACGAGAGGAAGAGAATGCGTAAGAGCTGTTCAACACTGAAGTGCGATAGCGTCTCGTCGTGTATGGCCCTAAGCGATTATATTGGCCTCGGAGATATTATATCAGACTTGGTAACACAGGATATTATCCACTCACTGTATAACAAACCAGATATTTAGATAGCACATACCTGTACCATATGCAACTGATGCATCTACATTTTCCGGTTGTTGTACATCGAGATTGTTCGGAAAATGGCCGACCTACACCACTTGCAAGGCAGCCTTCGGATGAAAGTTAGCTAAGTGCCGTTGCGGAATCTATCACCGCCAATCATTTCTTCGTTCGCGAATGTCGACATTCAATGAAGCCGAAACCCTGACGCATCATCTCTAAAATTGAATTATATTGTAATTTTGCAAACCATGCGATGCGTGAGTGGGGATAAGGACGATGCAATAAATCAGTAGTGCGTGGGTGGCGGATGCGCGGTATCGACATGTCCGTGGTCATGGCTTGGCCGACGGGACCCCCGTCGACGCCTCCAGCGCCACGCCCTCGCTGACCGCCGGGTCCGGGTGCGGCACGACCGTCGCGCCCTCGCCCGCCGGCGCCGGCGCGCCCTCTTCCTCCTCGTCGCGCATGATCTCTGCACAACACGTCAGTCAGCACCAGCCAGCGCGCGCGAGACAGACGCGACGTACCCTCGCCATACACGTCAGGGTGCTCGCGGAAGCAGTCCTGCATCGCCTTGAACAGCTCGACGCAGTCGATGCCCTTCGGGTCCGCCTCGCTGAACACGAAGCACGAGAAGGCCGCGCGGAACTGCTCGCCGCACGGGCCGTGCGCCATCCCGCCGAGGCACGGGCAGTCCCAGTTGATCTCGCCCGTCTCGGGGTTGAACGCGCCCTGCGCCGCGGGCTCGTCGCCCTCGCTCTCGCCATCTGCGGGCGCGGGTTCGGCGCCTTCGGGTGGTGGCGGCGCGGTGGAGTCTGTGGGGGCTGGCGCGGACGGCGGTTCGGAGAGCTTGGCAGAGGGGTTCTTCTCAGCTCGTGGTGCTAGAATATTGAATTCTTCAGTTGCGCGTTGCGATAGTGCACCAAAGATAGAAAAGCGTACGTGGTGCGTCACACCTGGCGACCTGGCTTTCCGAGCTCATGCGCCATGTAAAGTACCCTGCCGCGACGGTCGCGCCTCCCAGCGCCATAGCTAAGTGCTGGCGGCCTGAAACGGCTGCGCGTGGTGCTGCGGTGTGCAGGCCGCGTCGCAATGTCTGTCGTGCGATGTTGCGGAACATGGTGGACGATGAGGAGGGGTGGAGGGAATGACCAAGAATTTTGGGAGAGGTGGCGGCCTTTGCGATGACAAACGCTAATGAGTAATGCCTCGGGCATAGCCGGGCCTATTGCTGTTGTTGCATTCGGCTTTCCGTGTTTCTTACCGACCTTCATGAACACTAACCAGGGCGATGGCAAATAGCATCGATAGCAAGGGAAAATGGGTCAAAGCTCTGGTTTTCTTATCAGGTTGAAGTTTTTACACTAGTAAGCGTTGTCATGATATAGATTGTGTACTACTATGCCCGGCTTCCAAAGCTTGAAGCACCCGCGTGCACATCGGGCCCATTAATATCGGACATGCATGGTAGGTAGTTAGCCCACGTTTCTTGTGAGTTGCTTTTCATTAATACTAAACTTCTGTGGGCCCATAAATTAATGCGTGCTCTAATACTTTGCAGTGCGATGATATGCTTGTACGAAGCCTGCTTCGACTAGCAAAGTCGGCATGAGCGATCATGCAGGATCGTAATCGACGAAGTGCACCCACATTCGATCTAATGTCCCTCATGCTTTCTCTAGCAGTTCATTCAGAAGCCTAGCAACAGCCCCCACACCCGCCTCGACCATCCCTCTATCCGCACCGTCCACCTGCCCCAAGAACCGCCCGAACCGATCCGGATGCCAGCGCAGCAGCGCCTTCTTCACCCGCTCCCTCTCGGAGAGCGCGCCCGAGTGCTCCGGCGCGAGCACGAACTTCGCAACCGCCTCGTGCGTGATGTCCGCGGCGGACCGCGGCGTGTCCAGCACGGGCCACGGCACGGTGCCGAACGTCAGTCGGCCCGCCTGCTTGTCGAGCATCTCCCAACGCTGAACGTAAGCCGCCCACGCGTCCGCCATGTTCTTCGTCGTCCTCTCTGCCGCCAAGTCCCGCGCGACCCTCGGTTTCTCCATCCCCGCCATCCGCTCCGCCCGCGGCTTGTCTGCTTTCTGCTCTTCTTGCGCGGAGTACCGCACGAACAGGACGATGGGGACGGCGAGGCTGGCCAGCGCGAACGTGGACGCGATGATGAAGATGATCCACACGATCTCGGCCGTGATGTGCAGTATAATCGGAGAGAACCATAGCAAGATGAGGCTCACGAGGACGAGCACCGGAGGCATCGCTCTTGCTCTTCCAGCGAGACGCGGAGGAGGAGAGTGCGGAAAGGTCAACGAATACTCGAGGCCCGATTAGATGCATGGTGCGTATATTGCGTCCTCAGCACACCGAACTGCCGTATACCGACGCTCTTGATCAGCATGGCTCTTGACTTTGCAGGTGAAAGTAATGGGTAAAGTCACAGTGCGACATACGTGTGGACGCCTGCGGGCGCACGCATTTGGGCCGGGAATTTCGCTCGGAGATAGCCGAATGTTGTATCCTCGACGTCTTTAGCAAGACGTTATGTATATCGGCACTGGGAGTAGAGGATAATTGATGGGTGAGCGCTGTAGCTTATCTCGCTACCTTCGTCAACCCGCTCCAGGGTTGTGCTCTTCATGTCCGGTACGTCGAGCATTTATCTGACTAATTTGATGCTCATTTATAACAAGAGCCGGCAGGCTCAAAGGAATATGTGTCTTGTTTTATATTTACTTCGACTAGCAGTGATCTGAAGCACAGATACGTCGGCGAGTCCGACGGCATAGCAATCGCGAAGATGCACACACAAGCTAGCAAGATCCCTCCCAGCTTCGCGAACTTGCCTTTCTCACGTCTAGTATCATGGGTACCAGTCTGACTATCCATTAAACCTAAGCAATTTAAAGCCTAGCATGATCGCATGTCACTCTTATCTTATAGTCCCTTTGACTAGCAGTGACTGACGCTATGCTCTGTATCTGGTGCATCAGTGCCGTCTGGATGACCTAGCCGGATGGAGACACACCTTGGCAATGCTAGCTCACCACTCCTGCGCCCTTCATCTTACGCCCTTTCCGAAAGGTCGTTGAGATGCCTCGCCATAAGCCCGAGCCCAGCCTCGACCCTGTCCATGTCGTGTTTGCTTACCCGTTCCATGAACTCTGCATACCGCCTGGGCTGCCATCGGAGCAGTGCACGCTTGATCCTTTCCTTCACAGATGGATTGTCCGAATGCGCCGGCGAGAGGAAAAACGTCGCCATTGCGTCTAGCGTGAAGTCCGCAGTACTGCTCGGTATGCCCAGCATCGGCCCTCAATAGACAGAACGATTGTCTTCTGTCTGAGGTCAGCCACGGAGACTAGCATCGGCCATGGTATCGTCCCGAATGTGAATGGACCCGCCCCCTGCTCGATCAGCTCCCAGCGCCGGACGTACACAGTCCACACTACCGCCACGCTCATCTCAGCCCTTCCTTCCTCCCTCTTCTGCACCCTCTCTTCCTCCCTCTCCTGCGCCCTTCCTGCCTCGCTCTTCCTCCCTCTCCGCTCTGCCTTCCGTCTCTCCGGCTCCGCGAGCTTCGCCCCCACTCGCCTGCAGTGCTCCGTCTGCTCCCATTTTCGCCGCCGCTCCTCACCCGCCTCCACCCGCCTCCGCTCCTCCGCGCGCGCGCGTTCTTCGACGCGCCGCCGCGCAAGCGGGGAGACAGGGCTCTGCACGTAGCTCATAGCACCGTAATCTGCGCCCCCGTAGTGTATTGGGAGGACCGATGCCCTTTCTCCTGGTTCGAAGCATAACCACATCACGCTTCGGACGAGCAGGTACGCGACGGCGATGCCTGCAAGCGCGTATACGGTGTACGTCCCCGGGCCCGGGTGCCTGATCGCGTCCCAGAGGGAGACTGCGAGATCTCCTGCGAGCTGCACGGAGTCAGCGAGGGTGAACACGATAAGCTTGAAGAGGACAAGGAATTCAATGCCTAGTAACGTGCAGCAGCAGGATCCGGGACATGAGTTCTTCGAGCATCGTTCGCGGCGGCCTGGCGTAGGTGAGTATGGGCGCATCAAAGGTGTACTTGCAAGACTCATCGGCGAGATAGGGCGTATATATACCTCGTTCCAAATACCCAGAATTGGTGCGTCGCGCGCTTCATATCCACTGCTCAAGGGCGTGCGATAGTAGTACTTATATATGGACACCCACCACAGCCTCGTCATGTCCTCTTCGCGCTCGCGCTCGTGTCCGGAAACCCACTTCTACGACGATGAAGATGAGGGCGGACGACATTGCGAGCGCGCCTGGCCGCGCGTTGCTCGTGGACACCCGTGGAGGCGTCGCGTGGTCTACCCAACACGCTTGCTGGGCGCACATTTCGTGCTACACACAGACACACGCGCTTTGACACAGGTTTCCAGGAGGGGCGCTGGGGTCCGCGGGCCTGGACGCCTGGACGCCATGAGCGCACAGTGCGGGCCTCGAAGCTGACGCATCACACGTCGGCGACAACGTACTGGAAGAACGCGTAGCATCTGGCTGTTCACGCGAGCGCGCGCTGGGGCGAGCCGGCCGTCGTCATTGAAGAAGGTGAGCAGCCTGAGCAGAGGTAGATTTGAGATGATAAAATATACGAAAATATACTTTACAGCCGGGATAGCTCAGCTGGGAGAGCAACAGACTGAAGTGAGTTGGCTTTCTGGAGGTCCCGTGTTCAATCCACGGTCCTGGCATGGAGGTACTCCCAATACTTTTTTTTTGTGACTGAGCATGCCATCGCCGTGGCACCATGGTCAACATCGTTGACACTGAACGTCGTCTAAATGTAAGCATGTACTGAAAAGTATCCTGTATCCTGCAGCAGCTATAACATTTCTTACCACGTCTATGCCCCCAAATCCCGTTCCGCCTCATACTCCCGCATGTCCACCTCCACCCCTACGCGCGCCAGCGCCCGCTCGTCCTGGACGTTCCCCTTCACCACCACCTTGTGCCCGACTCCCGCAGGCACGACGCCCTCGCCAAGCGCATGCTCCAGCGCGACCTTCGCGCCGAAGCCGGTACAGTGCATTGGCAGGACGTACGCCGGCGCGGGGCGCAGCGCGCGCGCGAGGAAGTGCACGGTCGGCGCGACGCGCGGCGCGTGGTCCGGCGGCGCGAGGTGCAGGCCGCCGACGATCTGGGGCGGGTCAGCACGCGCACAAGACACGGGAGCAGGGGTGTGCGCACCATGTGGATCGGACGGCGGAAGGCAGCGACGGCATGCCGGACGACGTTGACGATGCCTGCGTGCGAGCAGCTGCAGGTGTGCGGTGAGCGGGCACGGAGCGTGCAGCGGCGGGCTTACGCGCTGAAGAGGACGAGGCCCTTTCCGAGGACGTCGACGGCGACGTAGCGCTCGTCCATGATGTGCTGCAGCCGGTTCAGCCGCGCTCCGCGCTGCAGACGCACCGCTCACCTCCTCGGACACCCACTCCCCGCGCGCGGCACCGTCCTCGACCCAGCGCATGCCGCCGGGGACGCCGATCTCCCACTCGGTGACGCGCGGGATCTCGCCGCTCACGTAGACCGTGCCGCCCGCGACGACGTGCGGCTGGGCGTGCAGCTCGACGCGCGCGCCGCGGGCCTCGATCTCGGCGAAGGCGGGGTCAGGCTTGAGCGCGCAGATGGGCGTCGCGTGGCCGGGCGGGGCGATGCCGCGCCGGAGCGGGCGCGCGGGGTGCACGTCGACGGTGCACGGGTTGCTGTCGGCCGAGGCGCGGCGGTCGAGGAAGGCGAGGAGGCCGCCGGTGTGGTCGGAGTGCCAGTGGGAGAGGACGACGCGGGTGATGGAGGCGGGATCGATGTGCATCGCGGCGAGGTTGCGCGGGAGCGACTGGGACTCGGGGCCCGTGTCGAAGAGCGTGCGGTGCGCAGGCGCGTCGGGCGCGGCGCGGGTTTCCTGCATGCGGGATCAGTCTGGTCTCACGCCGTACGGCCGCGGGGGTGGCATACGAGGAGCGCGGAAAAACCGTGGGCGCCTGTGCGGATGTGAGCAGAGGGTGACAAAAGGAGATGCAGGCGTCAGGGGCAGCGGGGCGGTTCGGGAGAGCAGGGCGGCGCGTAGCGGCGCGTCGGGAGATGGTGTTTCGCCGCGGCCGACGTTCTATCGAAGAAAGAAGGCAGCGAGAGAAAAAGAAGGCCGACGCGCGCGCGCACTGGCCGACGCGAGGCTCCCACCGCGCCGCGTGTTCTGATACGAACGGCTGCTGTGCACGGCAGAATTGCACTCACCGCAGCAAAACTTCTCGAAGTCGAGAACGGGGACGCCGGTGCGGGGGTCGATCTCAGGCGCATGCTCGGCGAGGTGCGTGCGCAGCTCGTGGGTGAAGCCCGGCGGGAGCTTTGTGAACCTGCGATCGCCGTTCAGCACGCTCGGGCAGACGTGGAGTGCGCGTCGCGCGACTCGACGTGCGAAATCGAGTAAACTGCGGACTGCGATATCGATGCTTACCATTCGATGGTGTTGTCAACGAGGAAGGTGATGGTGAGACTCTCGACGGGTGTCAAGGCGGGGCCAACAGAATCTGTGGTGCTTGTCATCGTGATGGGCGTGCCTATGTCAGTGGTCAGCTTGACGATGGAGAATGGGAAGATTCAGTTCGTCGTTGACAGATGGTGGGAGATGACGGCCATCTGGCGCGTGCCAGTGTGATCATGGCCTTGAGGGGCAGTTTTGAGTCAGCAACTTGTCGGTGTTGCTTTTTGAAAGTGAGACAACGCCTCGGTACGAATGGGGGTATGGCTCGACAGTGGAAGCTAACGTGGCCCGGTCCGAGTTGTAGCGTGCGCCTTTTCCGGGATCGAGTCGGAGGAGGACCCGCTGGAGTGTACTTAGCGTTTAGGCGGATCATTATCGCACCTAATAACTTACCTCAGAAATTCGGCTTAGGCGGGAAGGAACTCTCTATAGGCTATTCATAAGCAGCGCCGTCGCACATATGGATCTTCCTACGCCAGCACTTTCATACTCTCCTCGTCCCACCCACATCACCCGATCGAGGTCGGTGTTCAAACGCTCACAGCGCATTCGCCGCAGTGGACGTGTGCAGCTTTAATTGATGGCGCTGCTGGCAACACCACGCGATCGCGTTCGTCCGAGACTAGCTCGGTATACTTACGCAATAAACATAAGAAATTCGAGCTCAAGTTGAGCCCTCCGTTACCGCCATTTCCACAGAGCTCCGGCGATACAGTACGTGCCGTTTGGTCATCAATCTGGGAAAATAAGTAGGTCTGTTCCGCGGCGCGTACTTATGCCAGGCGCTGCGGCCGACCTCACTGTCGAGATCTCTCGGTGACGAGCCTCGACTTGGAATAGAATGAACCTTCGAGGTGGTTGTCGGGGTCCCCGTCGGAGGATTGCTCCATTAACAAGGTTCCTGTGGCGGTACAGTGCTGGGTGTTGTGATACGCTGCGGGAAGGCAATCGGTCGTATCCAATCGTAAGGTACAGATAACATGTGGTTCCCATACCTGCCAAAACTTGCAGAGCAGCTGGGTGCAGGTGAGTGTGCAGAAGCGTCTCTAAAATGTGATGCACAGATCAAGTCATCGGGAGCCCGCATGGCTAAGGGTTTATAACTGTGCGCGGATCCTTCGGCAAGCTCATATGGAACGGGTTTGAAGAAGTAGTGGTAACAAATGCAGGTACCGAATGGAGATGCTGTAATTCTCGTACGCGGTCTTGTATTCTCGCCAAGCAGTGATCCGGAGCACGTTGTTCTGTTGTCGGAACAAGGCTGGAGCTTGTCTAAACGATACTCCCATAGTAGGAAGACTCGGATGAGAGTGAATCTCCAAAGAGCACGCATGCTCTCATGCTTGCTCGGGCGAACCGAAAGGAGATGCGGCGAAAGGTTTGCAGAAATTTGCGACATGCATGGTCAGCTGGGGCGCTCGCCGACGTCTCCGTGTGCCGGCTGGCGGTTGAGACGGTGATGCGGCGATAGATAGCAATGACGTGACCCGCCTCGGTTGTCGGTGGGCAAGCTGGTTTCTGATCCTGACCTCGAGATGCACCTGGCTTGCCTGTCTTGTCGAGCTCTCGTAGCCTGCTGGACTTCTATCTCGGGTGGGTGCTGGTTGATTTCGATGATTTTTTGACGAAAAAGTGGCCAGCGAGAGAGGTTGTGGGTGTCTGCCTCCCCGGACTTCGAGGCCAGAAATATATCAGGCAAATAGATCTGGTGCAGGGGGTAAGATCTAGATCAGTGAGATGAGCCCGCGAGGTTGGTGAGATCAGAAGCGTTGCTGCATCCCCGCCAGGTTGTGGGTCGCGTAGCCCGACGGTGCAGTTCAGCCGGTTCACCTGTCTCAAAGCTCTCGGCTCCCCATCCTCCTTCCGTCTCGCCATTGTCATCTCTGCCTCTCCTTCCACCACCATCCCCCGATCTTTTATTTCTGTCTTACTCTGGCGCTCGGTGGTCGAGAGTACAGATGCCAGCGGCCACCTCCGTCTCCGTCTTCCCCCCCGTCGACCACATCTATCCCCACCGCGACCGTGATCATGCCCGCCGCTCTCTCTCGGCAGTCCCCCACCTCGCACAGACACCCCCGTCACTCCCAATGCACGAACAATACACCCTCGGCAGTTCGCTGTACGAACAGCCCATCTCACACTACTCGCACACATACATGCCTGAGCGTGCATTCCCGCCCTCGAGCCTCAGTTTAACCTTCCCCGCGCAGTTCCCCTCTTCCTCTAACGCAAACTACCCCAATCACACTTCTCGATCAAGTGCGCCGCCCCCAGAGAGCTATGCGTACCCTACGCACGCACAGTGGCAGCCCCTACCTACCGGAACATCCAACATCCAGGCACACGTCAACGTGAGCGTGAATATCGTCCCGCCGCCTCCCCCGCAGCTCGCACACAAAGTCTGGATACTTGACTGCAAAACATGCCATACATTCCTCACGAACCGTGGCATGAAGGTACGTCTCCCCCCTCGCATCATAGCAGCCTGTCAACATTCCTCCTCTAGGCCGTACTCCTATTACGTCCGCACGTGCCGCTATATTCAACCGACGCGCTGCCCGTGAACTGTTCCGCGTATGCAGCGACATCCACACCACCTACGCCTCCATCGCGTCGTCCGCCGTTATCTGGGGAGGCTCCGCGAACCTGCGAATGCCTCACGCAGACGCTCTGCTGCCACGGCTGCGGAAACGGCGTCGGTTATATGATCGTCATTCCTGTACGTCTCCTAAGAAGCAGTTCGCATTGTTGCTTACTTTCGCGCAGTGTGCCCGCTGCACATCGTCCATCTCCGCGACGAATCGCTCCACAAACGGCCACCGATTCGTATTCCACTCCTCCGAGATCGTCGCGTCCGAGCGCCATTACGTGCCCGCCGAGCCTGGCGTCCTGCCTATGTTCACGCAGCCGCAGCCACACGCAAGTTCATCCCGATCCCGCTCCCCCTCTCCCGCAGCCCCCGTGCCGACGTCGCCCGTCTCCTTCCTCCCGCCAACGCACTCGCCCCCGCACCTGCGCGACGCGTTGTCATCCCCGCCAGACACGCCCGACTCCATGCCGCCGCTGATGTCTCCCGAGCCCGCCGAGCTGCGGAAGGCCCCGACGCCGCTCGCGCCGGGCGCCGTGCTCTTCTGGCACCACATGGCGCGCAACGGCGAGATCCCGGGCGTCGCGGACGACCGGCGTGCGCGCGCGAGCGAGCGGCGCGCGTGGCTCGCGCTCGACCGGTAGCGAGCGCCGGCCGGGCCTTCTTTCTCTTATTCGTGTTTATTGGACAGTTTGAGCAGTTATACCCGCGGCACGTGCGGCTGATACGTGCGCGCGTCCGCCGCCACGCGTACCCACATCCGTACCTTCGCCCTCCGCCAGCAGCCTACCCCCGCCCGCCTGCGTCAGCCGTCTGCGAACGATCTGTCTTGTTGTCCTATCTTGTTTTGTCGCCCCGTTGTATTTTAGTACGCTCCGCCACGACCCGCATGATTGTACATGTATTGTACGTACTGTACACCAAAGAGTTGTCCACAAGATCGGTATCGCATCACAGAGGATATCGCTTCGTGCGCGTGCACCAACGTTCATCCGGGATCGCCGACCGTCGCATTAGGGCCAAATCCTCAGCTGAGCGCTCAGCCCTGGGGCATGCACGCGCTGGCGGCGGGGTCGCACCAGCGCTGGTCGCCTTGTTCGCGCTGCTCTTTGCTGATCTACGCAGGCAGGTCTGACCGATCGCTGCGTTAGTCGTGATGCCACGGCGTCGACAGTTGTGCAAGGTGAGGCTGTACCACTCGTCGCTGTGCTGACCTTAGATGCTGCCTGCGGGGATCCAAGATGGTGCGCCTAGCGTTTCCGTGTTCAGTGCCACTCTACAAGCTGCCTCAGCTGCAGGTATACCGCTCGCATGACTCAGGTCAGTTCCAATTTGAATACAGCAGCCTCCGCCCCCAATGTCGGCGTGTACGGGAGAGTTCAAGCCGCCCGCCTCGTGCCCCGGATCCGCACCTTCTTGCAGCATCGAGCAGATACGCACTATAAGACCAAACAGACGTGAACTTCACCCACCTGTACGGTGAAATCAATGTTTCACCCACTTTGAGGGTTACATTGGGTGAATCAAAAAATACGACGAATTTAACCCTCCTACATATCACCTTCCAGGAGGGTGAAAATGGCTCATCGCGATAAACTACTGCAAAGGAGCTGAATTTCGCCCTCCACCAGACGGTGAATTTCGCCGCCCACCATATTGAGTGATGGGAATTGCTGACTCATCGTGTGGCGCATCGTTGACAGTTCGACTTCGACGATTTCTCAACGTCTGCCAGTGCCACGTCTTCCGTAGCCATGACCACTATATACACGTTGCGTTGAGTGTCTCTCTGGCGATTTTCGTTCTTTATAGGTATCAAGATATCGTGTTGATCTACAGACTTGAGACTACCGCGACAAGCTGGCCTCCGATGAGCTGTATCTATGGAGGTGAGTCCAACTTGATTAATACAACAGCAAGTAGTAGTACTGACGCGAATTTCCTATCGACAGATGAACATTTCTTTTTTCTATGTAGATCAATTTGCTTGTGCTGTTGTGGAAGTACTGGGCGCAGGTCAAACAGAGGGTAATGTACGAGTTTGGTGAGTCCTCTAGCCCGCTATGCCGTTTCGAACGCGACACATCGCAGGGCGATGTCTGCGGTGTGTACACAACTTCGTTTCTTTCCTGGTGCCCGTATGCCCCTCAGCATGACAACATTGCCTGTAACGTGTCGCATGCTCCCCATATCCTCGTCCGCCAGTCTACCAGCCTTGGCACCACATTAAGTAGGATGGTAAGTGCATTTCTATGTGTCTCCGCGGGCTGGGTGCATGCAAGTAAGTCCCATTCCTAGTGTATTGGTGCACATGCATCAGCACGCGTAGCCTTATTGTGCGCTCGCGGGGCGCACAGGATTTATGCTTACAAGTATCACTAATTCTGTAGATCGTGTATGCTTATATCTAGCTTTGAATATTATATTTTTTATTATATCCTTCATTGTGGCACTCAAATACATGGGGGTGGAGCAAAAGCAAAATCTGGTGGGTGCTAGCGAGCACCAAACTCAAGCAATGAAAATCACCCTCCGTGAAGTTGAAAGGCAATGCACAGGGTGGTGAATTTCACCTCGTTGCGTTGCTGATTTTCACCTTACGAGAGGGTGAACTCAACGTTTCAAAAGCTGCCGACGCGGAGGGTGAAAACGCGCACGAAATGGCTGTTTTTCACCCTCTCCTGACCCCGTATCTGGGAGGTGAATTTAACCTTCCGACGTGAACTCAAGTGCCGCCGGTGGCAGCAGGGCCCTTGCTCGGAGCACAAGGTTCTAGAGCGTTTTACTGGCAGGCATGATGAATCGATGATTTCGAGCAGTGCATTTACGGGGTTTCAGAAGACAGACATGGTGATGCATCCTGACGAAGGCTGCAATGTCGCAATCGGATCTGAAGTAATTCAGTTTCAGCTGGTTTTGTGCTAGGTCGGAAATGCAGTAAAGGTAATCATTTATTGTTCGGCATGGTGTTGACATGCACGAAAAACCACAGCATTGTGTGGTTGAGAGCCTTGCTCTCCGAGCAAGGGATTTCACCCATAATAACGGTGAAATTCACCGAATTTGGGGGTGAATCACACGGTGAAATTCACTTCCTTCGTACCCCCTAGTGTACCCCAATCGCCACACCAGCGCTCATCTGACGCTACCCCGCCTTCCAGATCCCACTCCAACCCTGCTACTAGTCCTACTCAATTCCATTTTATTCGACCATTTTATTTGGCCAGGAACATTGGCCGTGATGAATAATGTTGATACGCGAAAGCGGGCCGATCTGGAGATCTACGAGATAACATAGATACTCCTTGAAAGTATTCCTGTCGGACTTAGAAAATCCATTTGGTGCAGACAGCAACGCCGTCAAGCGTACTATGGCGCGCCATGCAGCTCGCCGCCGCCGCCGCCATTCACAAGAGCAGACGTCGATATCTGCTCTACGGCGGTTTGCTGCTGTACTCCTTGCTGGGGCTGATGACGACGAAGATGTGCTCTTAGCGGTGGCTATCGCTCAGATCGCGCACGCTCGCCGCAAGGGTGCCAGGTTTGCTCACAAGTACGGGCCACGGGGACCTTACAATCAAGAGAAATGTGAAGCATTCTTCAACCTTCTTCTTCATACGGCATCAGAAAGGAATTTTCGTACATGGTTTTGGTGAGTTGGTCAGCTGAACATGTCTATCGGTGCTGAATCTCCTTTATAGAATGAGCCGTGACGGTGTTTGGTATCTCTTCGAGCAAATTCACCAAGATCAAGTGTTTGTGAGCCGTTCGAATCGGGCACAGAGGCCGATCATCTACCAGCTCGCCACTTTTCTCTGTCAAATGGGAGCCGAGTCTGCTCAAGGCGTCTGGCATCATGGCGATTGCGGAAGGCACCGTATTCCTCTATACTGAACGTGTTTGTAAAGCAATCTGACGTATTCGGCCTACATTTTTGTCATGGGCCGAGCCGGAGCGACGTGCTCTCTTGTCTGTAGAGATGGAGGAGAGCTGGGGTTTTCCTGGCTGCGTCAGTATTGGTGACGGTAGTTACACTTTCTTGATGGACAAGCCGCTCTACAACGGCTACGCATTTTGGTGCCGAAAAAAGCGATATGCAGTACGTGATTCCTCGAGTCCTCAAGGCTACATATAAATGATCAAAAACTCCCAGTTCATCATACAAGCCACTGTTGACCATCGAGCCATCATCTCATCGTACGACTTCGGCTGGCCAGGTTCTGTCCAAGACAGTCGAGTCTTCAAGAATTCCCACCTTTGGACACACCGGCAGGAATACTTCCTACCTCATGAGTATATCCTTGTTGATAAAGGTGTGGGATGGAAAATTGTGTTTGAATGTCAACATCTGACTCATATATTCAGGCTACCCACTCACGCCATATACGATACGACCGTTTAATGATCATGACTTAACTGATGACCCAGTCGAAGCCGCTCGACGCAAGAGGTTCAACCATCGCCTTTCTTCGCTTCGCATCGCTGTAGAACATGCTTTCAGGCATTTGAAGGGGTGCTTTCCTATCCTTCACTGCATGCCTGGCCGTGACCTCGCAGACATGTACAAGATCATCGAGGCGCTCATGGTCATTCATAACATGCTTGAGATGTTGCGCGACGACCCTACAGTCATGCAGGGCTATAATGGGCGTGATGATGATGAGGCGGCACTTGTACGAGGCGAGGCAGAAGAGTGCTTGTTGGATGACATGGGAGGAGATGAACTATATCGAGCAGGCCTGCTTCGTTGCAAGGAGCTACTTGATCTTGTTGAACCTATTAGAAATTGAATTTCATCGAACCCTTAGGAAGTATGGGTATCGGGATTACGAAAAACTAGCAAAATATACGAACAAAGAATAAGTTGAGAAGGGAAAAAATTCTGAGTCAAATTAGAAGGCCTATGCTGCCGCTCGCTCTTCCGCCTCAGCCTCTCTCTCTTCCTCTGCAGTCAGCTCCATGATCATCCGCTCACCTTTCTGCTTGATGAGCAAGTTTGCATGCCCCAGCATATCCATAGCCTGCTTCCACCTCTCGTCCCGTGCCTTGCGATGGGCTTCAGCAAGTCGCACTTCGTGTTCCTCTTGCTCACACCGATCACGCTTCATGGCCAGTTCTAACTGAATCTTGTCCGCGGCCTCCTGGTGCTTGTTCTTCGCCTCGATGCCCGCTAGCGCATGGTTCATGGCCCTATCAAGGGCGTCATTCTCGTCGTTGGAACCGGACCGCTTGCACTTGCGTGCGTTGGTTTTCATTTTCGGGCTTTCCTCTTCGTCCGAGACTGGTACCGCTGAGTTATACTCGCGATCCCGGGTAACTGATTCATCATCATGGGCACTGTTATGTACAAACATGCGGTCAATTGAGGTCAGCATATGACAGGATCAGATTTGAACGTACACGGCATCAATCAAGCAAAAGATTTCGGAGTTCTTGAAGTCAAGCAAAACGTCACGAGAAAACCCGTCTTTCATACCACGCTTCTTCTTCCCACCATCAGCTGCATCATCCACTCCCTCATCATTGCCATCACCACCACCAGTATGCTCCTGCAGCTTTCAGACAGCCTTGTACTTCTCCCATGCTTGGTTGTGCCAGTAATTGCGGACCTGCATGGTAGTGACACGGTTCTTCAGGATGACTGTGGCAATCTGAATGGGACCAGGTGAGTACATAGTTTAAAGCTTTCGAACATACAAAGCTTACATGGACAAAAATCGTATGCTGATGCAAGCGAAGTTCGGTCCAGACATCTGAGCTTGTGATATACTGAACCGCCATGACCTTATCCAAGTCGGTGAGGCCCCGACCTGATTTCTCCGCGTCTTCATCCAACTTAGCTGCCGTTTTAATCCCCGCTATGTTCATCTGTGCGACATCCAGCTTCCCAATCTCTTCATCGGAATCACCGCCTTTCTGTCTGTTCCCGACCCCAGATTTGCTCCCCTTCCCGGAAGGTGCACAGCGCTTCTTCTGTGTCGACGATGGTGGCTGATTTGGTTGTGTGCTTGGCGTTAGTGGGGCCGTCGTTGCAGTCGAAAGTGAGTCTTGATGGGGTGTAGGCCGTCGAGGTGTTGCAATTGCAGCAGGATGTCCGCGCAGCACACCTGCATACTGAATGTCGATACTGGCAACCTGACGATGGTCACCAACGAGGCCGGGCCCAGCAGGGTGTGCATTGTTCACCAGACCGCCTGGCATTGCTCCAGCAAAGCCTCTCTCTGTGAGTTGAGGGAGACCGGCCATGCCATGTATGTCGTTGTGTGTCTCAACAAAACCACCTTGCCTCACTCTTGCAAGAAACACGTTCGGATTGGCAACAGGTGGTCGTCCTGAACTATATCGGTGAGTAAAGCTCTTCACTGATTTATCAAATGGTCTTACCCGCTGGCTGATGTCCCCGTATCTGCTGAGCAGCATGCGGCCAGGTAGCTATGTCGAATGGACGTTGCTGAACGGCCGGAAATTGTCCATGAGTGTGTTGAATGGGCGGAAGCCGTTGCTGCGGCGCATTGTCGACACCGCGCTGCTGTGGGGGTCAGTACGGGGGATCGAGATAAAGCTCGGGGTACGGGTCACCCATGCTGGGTCGAACACAAATGTTCGCGACGGCGACGTTTGCTCAACGTAGCACCATGCTACGCCTGCTCGCTGTGGCGCGAATGAATCCCCGCCTTACTCCGACTTTGTTCAGTGAATAAACCCGGTCGAAATCTGAAAAATATATTTGTTTATATTACTAGAGTACTGATGATGATCTCGATCACTGGACATGCAAGCGAGTCGGATCACAGCCCAAATGTCAGGAACAGCAAATAAAATGGTCGAATAAAATGGAATTGAGTAGGACTATTACTGCTTTTAGCTTTCAATTGTAGTTTCCCTGCGGTATGGACGGTTCCGTCATCGCTCGGGCCGCATCTGCCTCGGGCACGCTGGTTGTGCGGGACAGAGAACTGGCAAATAAGAACTCCGTTGTTTGCAATATGTTTGCTCCAAAATCACTTGTTTGGTGGTGAGTTCTTATGAGTGTCGCATGCAATTATTTGTAGATACGAGTCATCTCCGGGTCTGGTCTCTGAATCGTGACAGCAAGAACGCAGGCAGACAGGTGCAGACAGGCAGGTCGTGTCTTCTCTTTACGGCAAGTCTTGATGCCCAGTGAGAATCGGCGCGAATGAGATCGAATGATATCGAATGTCAGCATCGAATTTGATCTCATTCGAACTTTTGGACTATATATCGATGTCATTCGATGTTGCGCCGGAGCATAGCGAAGCACATCGATTGACATCGGTTCTCTTTAGGCCGATTTCAAACCACATTGAATCAGGTCGGTGGTGCAGTAGTAGTTGAATATATTCAATTTGAGGTACATATTTTGTTTGTCGCTACTAGAACTATTCGATCTCGTTCGATGCAATCTGAGCCACACCCGCCAGCATCGCTATGGTCTGCAGTGGTCCATCGCCATTGGCAGAGCCATGTAGCCCGCAAGACTTAGACTAAAGACAAAGTCAGTATGCGCCTGGGATGGATAGCGAACACTAACTCGCCTAAAATCAGTGCTGGGGGTTCCGCACGCGATGAGACATGCATCGGGACACGGAGCATGTTAGTACATGCGGGAGGCAGGCGAGAAGGAAGCGGAAGGAGCCGCTCATGCTATATCTGGACGGGCTCGAAGACATACACTGATACAGATCGCGGAGGACACACCACTTGCGCTAGGCAAGGGGGAGAACCTCACGACGCTAAGCTTGGAGAACCACTCACCGAATGAGCGTTGCGGGGGTACAAAGGCGAGCGCCGCGTGACACTGCAGCTGAAGCTGAAGCCATTGGGCGCGTCAACTTGCCGAATGCGGAGAAGAGCAAAATGCTGGGCGCACTGACGGCGGGATGCGCGAAGAGCAAGGCCACAGGCTACGCCTTCACGACACTCAACTTGATAGTCAGTTCCATGCGTGTGTCGGCGGACGGCGCGCTGCTCAGGGGTGACATCCAAGTATGATGTACGAGACGTGGGTCGAGGAGCAGCGCCAGAAGGGGCTTGTGCACAGCAGGGCATGTGCCGATGTGCGAACACCGAATCAGGGTGGGATGGTGAGAATATAAGGGCGTGGAGGCCTTCCGATCACAATTTCAGGCAGAGGAAAGTATCAGCAGGCTCTGCGAACCTTCGCTGCCGATGATCAACGTGGGCCAGCGCGCAGTTGGCAGCCTGCTCGTCTGCAGCTCCACTGGACTCAGAGCCGTGCTCTCACGTAGGGCATGTCCGTTTCCATTACGCACGACGGTGTCCAGGCAGAACAACTGACATGAAGTACACATCGTGCCTGCAAACCTGTGAGCGTTACCCGATGCTCCTCGAGGCATCAAGTTGCGCATATTGAAGTGAAACAATTGTGTGCGCGGGCGGGAGTGGATGCAAAATACAGGTGAATGTACCTACCTTGAGGGTGTGCTTGGACTTGACTACTGAAGGCTCCAGGGCAGGCGGCGGGTGCCAGAAGGTTTTTGGTGGTGGCCCAGGCATGTTCGACTGCGGTAGTTGGCTGTGGCAGTGTTGCTTTAGAGGGGGACTGTGCAAAACATACGAGAGATTACCATAAACATGTCTGCAATTGGATATATCAGAGTGGTTGTCGAGCTGGGAAGAAGGAAGGGGCCTGTGCCAAGTGGATGTTCGGAGGAAAGGGAGGGGAGGGGAAGGAGAATTCTGCTAAGTCGAAGAGACCGACACGCTACCTATATGTGACGGGAGGCAATGGCGATGGCATCATTCAAATTGGCACAAACAGAGCCAACGGCGGACAGGAATATGTGTGCGCGAAGAGCTGAGCACGCTCGCGAGACGTCGAATATTTGCGAGCATGCGAGCAAGCAACCGGTGTTTGACGCGCTGACGGCGCATCGTCGTCGTGTTTCGCGGGCGAAACATAGCTGCGATTTCCTTTCTCGGACAGGCGTTCAACGTCAGTTCGATTTCATTCGATTTCGTTCGAAGTTCGGACCAGCCAAATCCTGACATTCGATCTCATTCGATTTCATTCGCGCCGATTCTCACTAGAGAGTTTTTGCAAGCCATTCCAACTGACAGCCACCGCGAACCCAAGCGCTCCACAGTCAAACCCTAGCATGGCTCGAGCTCGCTGCTCGGAGCACCATCTGCCGATGCGCCGCCAACTGATCTGAGCAAGATCCCGCTGCGAACGGCCACCGTCAATTTCAGAGCTCCTTCACGAAGCTCGTCAGACTACTCAGGCATCGTCTTGAGGGAACATTCCGCAGGCTCGTAGTGCGCTCACGCCGCCGAAAGCGCGGGGCGAGGTACGTGTTGATAATGCAGGCGGACTGGCTCGGACTGGCTCGCCAATTATGCCCAGGGCCGGCGCCGCTCCAATTCAAAGATCCCAGTCGAGCGTTGGGCGATCAGTCCGACTTGGCGCTCCACCAGTCGATTCCAAGTCCTAGTCCAACCCGTTGCAAAAACTCTCTACTGGGCTTGATGCTTCATGAACATGGTTGCTTGATCGAGTCTAGCGCGTTGCTATAGTAAGGAACGAACGTCGCGTTTATCGAAGCCAGCAACGGCGACGAGGCGTGTTTCCTGCGGAAGGCCTTCCTTACGATCGAAAGCCCATGCGTATGATCTTTTGGCGGAGGATGTTGATGAAGGTGATCAGCTGCCTGGACACAATAGCTTGCGAGTCGTCGCGCGGGTTAAATGTGAAGATTTCGTGATGCTTGCAGGCCATGACCTCACGCATCAGACGGTTCTTTTACTTCCAGATTTGTCGAGCTGAATGACTGTATTGCGTGCGGTCGGGTATCGTGATGGCTCAGAAGCCTGCAGGGCTGACCCGAAGGGTTAGTGACAGCAGTACATACATTTCATTTTGGCTCGCGATGGTTGGCAGGATTTCGGCCGCGGTGAACTCGGTGGGACGGACGTTATGCGCGTTACACGCCGGGAGGATGCAGCCTCTCGCGGCGGGCTCCACAGACGGCGAAGCGAGACGTTTAGACTTTTGCAGCGTCGGCCGAGCACGCTTGTAATTGAGTCGCGTAACTACTAGTCCCTGCTACTACTAGTACTAGTACCCCAATCCGATGCGCGCAGTCCAGATCCCACTCCAACCCTGCTACTACTAGTCCCTGCTACTACTAGTACTAGTACCCCAATCCGATGCGCGCAGCGGCACCGCACCCGCTCCATTGATGGAGCGAGCACGTGGTGTCACGTGTAGAGGCGCTTATATATCCAGCTGCTGCGGCTTTGGCAGACTAGTTCTCCGTTTCTCTCCCTTACCATCACCACCCCCAGGTTCATTTTCTGTCTCTTTGAAGCACTAGTATCATCGTAAGTCGTTATTCTGGTGGCGGCGTGTACAGGAGACGGTCATTCAAGGATAGGAGCTAACTGTGCTGCCCGCAGACAACCATGCAGATCTTCGTGAAGACGCTTACCGGCAAGACTATCACGCTCGAGGTCGAGACGAGCGACACGATCGACAACGTCAAGAACAAGATTCACGACAAGGAGGGCATCCCGCCCGACCAGCAGCGCCTCATCTTCGCGGGCAAGCAGCTCGAGGACGGGCGCACGCTTTCGGACTACAACATCCAGAAGGAGTCGACGCTTCATCTCGGTGCGTATATTCTTCATGATTCCGTAATGCGTGATCCTGACTGTCGACCTGTGTAGTGCTTCGTCTTCGCGGAGGCATGCAGATCTTCGTGAAGACGCTTACCGGCAAGACTATCACGCTCGAGGTCGAGACGAGCGACTCGATCGAGAGCGTCAAGAACAAGATTCAGGACAAGGAGGGCATCCCGCCCGACCAGCAGCGCCTCATCTTCGCGGGCAAGCAGCTCGAGGACGGGCGCACGCTTTCGGACTACAACATCCAGAAGGAGAGCACGCTCCATCTTGTGCTTCGCCTCCGCGGCGGAATGCAGATCTTCGTGAAGACGCTCACCGGCAAGACTATCACGCTCGAGGTCGAGACGAGCGACACGATCGAGAACGTCAAGAACAAGATTCAGGACAAGGAGGGCATCCCGCCCGACCAGCAGCGCCTCATCTTCGCGGGCAAGCAGCTTGAGGACGGGCACACCCTCGCTGACTACAACATTCAAAAGGAGTCGACGCTTCATCTCGGTGCGTATATTCTTCATGATTCCGTAATGCGTGATCCTGACTGTCGACCTGTGTAGTGCTTCGTCTTCGCGGAGGCATGCAGATCTTCGTGAAGACGCTTACCGGCAAGACTATCACGCTCGAGGTCGAGACGAGCGACTCGATCGAGAGCGTCAAGAACAAGATTCAGGACAAGGAGGGCATCCCGCCCGACCAGCAGCGCCTCATCTTCGCGGGCAAGCAGCTCGAGGACGGGCGCACGCTTTCGGACTACAACATCCAGAAGGAGAGCACGCTCCATCTTTGTGCTTCGCCTCCGCGGCGGAATGCAGATCTTCGTGAAGACGCTCACCGGCAAGACTATCACGCTCGAGGTCGAGACGAGCGACACGATCGAGAACGTCAAGAACAAGATTCAGGACAAGGAGGGCATCCCGCCCGACCAGCAGCGCCTCATCTTCGCGGGCAAGCAGCTTGAGGACGGGCACACCCTCGCTGACTACAACATTCAAAAGGAGTCGACGCTTCATCTCGGTGCGTATATTCTTCATGATTCCGTAATGCGTGATCCTGACTTCGACCTGTGTAGTGCTTCGTCTTCGCGGAGCATGCAGATCTTCGTGAAGACGCTTACCGGCAAGACTATCACGCTCGAGTCGAGACGAGCGACACGATCGACAACGTCAAGAACAAGATTCACGACAAGGAGGGCATCCCGCCCGACCAGCAGCCAGCGCCTCATCTTCCGCGGCAAGCAGCTCGAGGACGGGCGCACGCTTTCGGACTACAACATCCAGAAGGAGTCGACGCTTCATCTCGGTGCGTATATTCTTCATGATTCCGTAATGCGTGATCCTGACTGTCGACCTGTGTAGTGCTTCGTCTTCGCGGAGGCATGCAGATCTTCGTGAAGACGCTTACCGGCAAGACTATCACGCTCGAGGTCGAGACGAGCGACACGATCGAGAACGTCAAGAACAAGATTCAGGACAAGGAGGGCATCCCTCCCGACCAGCAGCGCCTGATCTTCGCTGGCAAACAGCTCGAAGATGGACACACCCTCTCGGATTACAACATCCAAAAGGAGTCGACGCTGCACTTGGTGCTGCGTCTCCGCGGTGGTTCGCTCTGAGCTGTTGTGCCGTCGTCGTTCGGCGTGTTGTCTCTCTACAGCCTCGTGTTTGGGCGTTCGAGCGCTCCCTGAAGCATTATCATCGTTATTGTACTTTATCTGTGTACGCTCAATGTAGTTTCGAATAGATCTAACTTGATCTGTGAATAAGTGCATGCTGTTGTGTGTAAGATCTCATCCGTCTATCTGGGGCGGAAGAAAATCGGGAGGCTCGAGGCTGGAGTCCAGCTAATACGCGGGAAATACATGTGACCGCGTCTGGAAAGATCGGAAATTCACCTTTTTTTCTTGTTTTATGCATCTTCGAAGCTGTTGGCAGGAGATACTTCGCTCCTCCGCTTGTGTTTACTACTGTGTAGTAAACGTAGTCTCTGCTGGTAAATTCTGTCACAGGTGAGTGACATAGGAATAATACGACGCTTGCTGTACTCAAGTATCTTGATGCATTCGAAGTTATCAGCGATACCGTGTCGGTGTAGAGGTCTTGCAGAACCGTCGTGCAACTTAGCACCGTTTGGCCGTGACGAGGTGCGGATTCTTATCGTATGATGCGACTGAACCTTGACAAACGTTATGACTCAAAACTAGCCATGAACCGCTCGCGACGAAAGGTGAGTTGTTGTCCACCAGGGAGTTTCGATGCTCCAATGACCTACCGTTTTCTTGGGAAAGAAACCTATGGCTCTTGCGGCGAACAATTGGAGCCAGAGTGATCGAAGTTCCCTTTTTGAACAGATCAGCAAAACCCAAGATCAAGCTCGTAGCCTGAAAGCGCGCTACAATGAGAGCGCGCCCATATGGCGATTGCCCAACGAGCTCCTGCTCATGATATTCAGCGAGCTTCCCCATCCGACAGGCCATTATCTCTTCGTCTCTTCCGAAACCTGTTGCATATGGATCGCTGTGACTTACGTCTGCTCGCGATGGCGGAAGGTCGCCTTACAGTCGCCCTTCCTTTGGACAGTGACCGTCGTCGTGTCCAACTCCGTCTTGACAGGCCTGTTCCTCTCTCGCAGCGGATCTCTTCCATTGTCATTGACATTCAGTTCTGCGAATCCCGTGTCTCCAAGGAGTGCAGCTTGGATGACAGCTTCACCCTTGATCCAACAGTCTCTGGAGGTTGCTTTACAAGAGGGACCCAAGCGCATGAGATCGATCGACTTATCGCTCTCGAATTTCAACGGTTTGACGGGGCTTGCGCGATTGCGCGCCCCGATATTGCAATCCTTTTCTCTAGTGCAGCAGGGTCGTTTCGACGCAAACGTGGAGATGCTATCCGAGAATCTGCTTTGCGAACACTCCCCAAACCTGCATACTCTTCGTCTCTCCAGAGTCTATATATCCCTTCAGGCGTCTATCTTCAAATGCGACCTGACATATCTCGAGATCGGCTTTCTTCCACAACATCTCCGGTATAATACCACGCGACTACTCAAAGTCCTTGGAAATATGCCCCGTCTTCGAACCCTTATGCTCAATCATTCTTTTGCGGCCCCCGGGACTGCATTCGATGTACGACGCGAGCCAATCATATCGCTGCCTCACCTGTCTTTCCTCCATCTCAACGGGCCAGTGTCAGACTGCTGTGATCTTGCAGTCGCTCTTCGCATCCCAGATAAGGCATTGCTACATATCTCATTTACAGAAGGCCGCAGTAACCTCATTCCTTCCATTGAAACGGCCGTCGTCTTCCTCACGCATTTTTTCAAACAAGGCGCCTTGCAGCATGCGACCAGAGACGCGTCAGCGTCCTCATTCCCGTGGGTTAGCATCGAGGAGCTCTCGGTAGGACTCCAAACACCACCGCTCGTGATTCACGGCGGCAGGTACTTCAAGCTTGCGCGAAAAGCGCATGCAGTACTGGCGCGAACAGGTATGCCCCGCGCCTTTCCCTCCTTGAAGCGGCGTTGCTAACGTATGCTCCGCCCAGAACGCGTTCCGCCAGAACATCATGCAGATGCGCGAGACGGCGCGCGCATCGATCTTCACGGGCTCGAACCGCAACACGGTGTACAGCCGCGACGGCGCGACGAGCGACGAGTCGCACGCGCCGATGCTGCAGAACGCGGCCGCGCCCGCGAAGAGCAGCGGCCTGCGGCACTACGTCTCGGATGACGGCATGTACGACGGCGAGAACGAGGATCTCGTCTCGCGCTCGCCGTACATGGACGACAAGAAGTTCTAGGCGCGGGCTGGGCCGCCGTCTCGCATTCTCGCACTCTCGCATCTTCGTTGGAAGCTTTTGGACGCTGTCTGTTATACCTACTACTGATACTTGCACCGTGTACTTAGATCTTATACCTTGAGCTCGGTCTGAGGTGCGTCGCATTGCGCCGGAAATCGCAGTGTATGTTGGATGCCATGCTGAGTAGGACTTCTTAAGATCGTGTGCAATGCTGATGAGTTGGGAGTTAGAGCGTAACAGAATTAGTGCGTATCGTATCCTAGATCCGACGCAACGAATCTAGCGACGCAGTCATCTGCCAACGGATGTCTTGATCTTTCGAGGAATCAGAGATCAGAGGTCATGTCATTGTATTTGGGTTACAGGAGCTGTGCGAACAAGCCATCAACGGCCCCTCCGGTGTTCTTGTCTACGTCTAATGCCCTCCTCCCAACCCACTGAATCTGCAACGATTTCCAACCCTGCCTTTGCTCAGCGCCCCCTGCTGCTTCTCGCCGTCTCTCGCGTCGCCCCCGCCTCTTTTGTGCCCATCTTCATCCATCGTCCCGTCATTGCAAGAAGCCTGAGGTTGTCGTGTCCGGTCGCTAATTCAAAGCACTATGGTCGTGTATATGCGCCCAAGAAACTTCGTCAGTGAGATTCCTGTCGACTGGATGAGATAAAAAAGACTGTCGGCAGACGAGAGGCATGCCGGTCCTAGCGATGCGGACTACTAGTAACTTTCCTGTCGCGTCTCCTCGTCGCAAGAAAGCTCCACTCCAAAATCAGACTCCAATTGCTTCGCCCAAGACCTACTCATGCCTTGGCAATACTCCAGCTTCAATCGTCGAATGGGTCTTCCCGCCTGCTTGCATAGCGTGAGGACATCACGAATTTCGAGTTGAGTCGACTCTGGGAGATGCGCTCCCAGCAAGGTGATCTCTTGCAGTCCGGGAAGAAGGGGAGCAGCGTGAGACTTGCTTTGTTCACAGAGGGCGACGGAGAGATCCCGAATGCTTCGCAATGTAACCCTGTCGACGCAATCCAGAGCGTCGGTGCTCAAGGCCCGAATCAACGCCGCTGAGTGGAGGCCCGAAGATCCGCGAATTCTGAGATGCGTGGGTGTCCGGACGGGCCACAAGGAAAGACATGCCTGGACGAAGTCGGCGTGGATGCTGGGGTCCAAGAATCGCGAGACTTTAAGAGTATACGGATCCGTCTGGATTTCAAGGATCTCATCCATGAAAAGATTGATGAATGACCAGAAAGTTGGACTGTGATCACAATGAGAAATATGATCCTTCAATCTCGAAAGAATAGCGGAGAGCTCCGCTGCGAGTCCTGCCCCAGAGTTTGTGGTGAAGCAGGTAAGAGAGATATGGGTTCGAGGGTTTGCACGGATATGCCGCGAAACCGCTATGCAATCGTAGGTATCCCCACTCAGATGGTATTCATCAAGGTGGCGAAGAGAAACAATCCGTGCATTATGGGAACTGGGATGATGGTCCATCGACAACCGCTCCGGAAGAACCCCGTCTAATGAGAGTCGCTTAAGAGACGGCGAGGCCTCCAAGATGTCAAGAAGTTGTGTGAAGGATGGGAGAAGTTCGCGCCGCACAAATGGATCACGCTGATGTCCTGTTGGCAACAGTATACCATCATGCGGGAGCCGAACACTGAAGACGGTCAAATTGCAAACGACTTGACGAATGCTTGGAGAGTCCCAGGGAACAGCAAAATTAGTCAAAGACAGGGCGCGCAGGCAAGGCGCGTTACCCGCAAACAGCTTCTGAGGTATCTGCCCTATCTGGCCACTGCCCTTGCGGCAAGCCCATGGTGGGTCGCAATTTTAATCTCACACGTTCGAGTAAATGGGCGGGCTTGGAAAGTCCTGAGAGCATGCAGTCTAGAGTCACTGGTTCCGCCGCTATATAAAGTTTCCGGACATGGAAGAGGTGGTCGTGTATTACGGACCGGGTGTACGCTTCCCCGAAGTATGAATAACCACGCCAGTCCAATGGCTGTACATATGTGATGGAGAGTGGTGCAGATTGGGAGCGTGCGAGGAACGTCCGGATCCAGCGAGGATTCCATCTGGAAGGAAAATAAATGTAACACCAAAGCGAAGGAGTTTCGATGGCGAGGTACCGCCACTGACTGCAAACGTGAGTGATACCTATCCAGCCCAGCTCTGTTCCGGATATGTCGACGCCTGAGAAGGCACTTGAGACCTTATATAAACCGTCGAAATCAGGCCACTCACGGTGCTGAAGTTCGGAGAATATGTGGCGAAGGACTTCCGGCGGTAGGTATGATATTGGTGCGAGAGCATTGAGCCGTCGTCGGGTTAAAATCAGACACGCGTTCGGCTCCGTGCATTCACGTTCTAGCCTCTGCCGCTCTTCCTTGGCATCCCGTGAGCCTCGAGGAGGTCGCAAAGACGGTTGTAGAGAGTCCATGTTCAATAGCGAGAAATGATCGCGCAGCTGCAGTTGAGAAGATCTATCAAGTTTCAGGGTTGAGCAGAAATTCCACTAACATCTGGCTTACATGATTGAGGGTTCAAGTTTGTCTGAGAAGGGACACTTTGGCGGTCAAGCAGTGGATCGTGGCACCGCGTAGTGTCGGCTATGGGGCAAGTGAGGCCGAGCATTAATGACGACGGATATCAAACGGAAGTGTTGGAAGAATCGGAACTCACTAGTTTGAGGAGAAAAAACAGGATTCCCGCTGGGCCACAATACACCACTAGCTGGCCACAAAGCAGACCAGGACGGAGTAGCGTGAGATAGGACCTTTCTACACCAGTCAGTAAGTATGTGATCGCCCCGTCCGGCGCCTGATCTGAATCAGCGGCCGCGTGTTTGCCCTCACGGTCTCCCACTTATTCGATTCCGGAATTCCAGTCACTTTCGGGACCTATGACTTGAGCGCGTTCATAGCATTAGTTTCGATACCCCAAGCGTGGATAAATTGATAGATACGTTGATACGGCGCTCGTTTACCTTGCTTTACAAAGTCTCGATCGAGCTCAACCACTCTCGCACACCCTGTAGACGTGCATTCGAGCCCTCCCACCGATACCATTCCATAGCCCTCCGCCCTTCGTCTCCCTCAATCAAGAAGATATCGCCATCGTCACTCTGCGGGCCCGTACTCGCCTGAACCTGCGTGCTGCCCTCGCCTGCCTCCAGTTTCACGGACGACTCCGTCTTCCGTGGACCGAGATACAAATCCCGTCTCCTTGTCACGAAGGTCGTCTCGCCGAGCAGACTGAGCGCAAAATAGTCGATCAGCGGAAGCGATCGCAGGCACTCCGTTGCGATGCCGCGGAATGCGGCGAGGAGGTCTGTGAGGTCTATTGTTTGGGCTGGCGCGAAGTCGAGGATCACAAATTTGAGGTGCTGGAGGCGGGCGAGGTGCACGCATGCAGCGCGGCAGAGCTATAGGCATAAATAGGGAACCAATCAGGACGATACCGGCTACTGAGACGGGGAGAACGCACCGCGACGGTATTATCCCACGTATCTTCAGGGGAAACAGCGTCGAGATCGGGGTACGACAGGGTGATGTCCAAGTCCGCAAACTTGAGCTGCGGGGCGAATTCCGGAAGGCGAGAGAAGAAAAGCTCTCCGGATAGCTGATCATGCTTGTCTACGTTCTCGTCGTCGAACGTGAGGAGAAGCGTGAGGCTGTGTGTAGAGCCAGCACCGAGCGCCCCAGCAAACTGCTCGAACTCGCTCTTTGTGTTTATCCATTCATTGAGGCGGACCACGGAAACGTTGTGATGCGGTGCGAGCGTCAGTGTAGTTTCGAGCTGTCCGTTCAGACCGATCAGGTTCGGCAGCATCTCGGGCCCGTATTCGGCGGTTGAAGACGGCCCCGCCGAAACACTCGACCAACTGCTGTTAATGACTTGGACGTTGGGGAAAGCGTTGTGCAGGTCCGCCGGCGTGGTCTCCACGTTGTGGAACGACACCATGCGAGTTGCCTCACACGGCGTGTTTCCCTGCTTGAAACCGATCCGAAGATTTTGTTGCATGGAGCCACCCAGATGAATGCTGTTCAACGTTTTGGCGGAGGATGTAATGATAGCGAAGACATCCAGGTCGTCTGTAGGCTCGTCGAACGTGAGACTGAGGTCACGCAAGCCAATGAAGGGCTTGACGAGCTGCCAACCCCGGTTGCTGATGGATCCTATCTCAAATGTCTGCGAGGGCGGATGTGCGTTAATGGCATCTACCAGATGCGGGGCCCATTTGAAAAGGTCGTCTGCGAAGACGGGGATCCTCAGCGACGCGAGGTTATCGGTGGCCGCCACAAGATTGACGAGCGGCTGCATCGCAGGGAGGAAATCCGGATCAGTTTCATCCTCGTGGACATATCCGTGCTCGATTTTGAGGTGTCGGACGTAGTGCCCGAGTTGATTTGACAGGACTGAGCGGGAGAAACCGATAATCTGTTCAGGAATCTCGGTGTAGAGCTGGACGGTGCGGACAAGGAGGGGTAATGCAAGGGATTTCCCTTGTTTCGAGGTAGATGCGATCGTGATCAGAGACGGTTTGCAGAGGTACGAAAGGATCAAAGCAACGCAATCTGCGTTCAGGACAGAGATGAAGGAAGACTAAATTCACACGATCGTATGAGTGAGAAATTGAATAAGATTGATGATAGTAGAACGCACCATAATGTCTGATTCCTTGAAGAGACTGGACAAAGGTAACGCCAACCAAATCAATTCTCTGTTAGCACGAGAGTCTTGACGAGAGGAATCTGCAAACGCACGGAATTGGTTTAATCTGTTATAAGTACTCGCTGCTCGACATCATGATACGATCTGCATGGAAGCGGTGCAACGTCGCGCGACCAGTGCAACCTGTATCATTTCAACACGGGATCCGCCTTGACGACGAGCTACTTACTGATCAGCGCGAACCCAATATTGCACAGGTATCCAGAGCACTCAAGACGTCGTGGGCTGTGGTGGGCGGTGTCGACAAAAATTAGGCCTAATTCGGTAACTGAACGATCCCGTTTACGAAGTTCAGAGGGAGCTGCCCCCCGGTATTGTATAAGTCTCCTGGGCTCAAGCTTCGTGCCTCAAGGTCATCGTATCTGACGAACTGTGGTCGACATGTCGATCCTTAGGCATGAAGGTCGAATCAAGTGTCTACTCTGCCTTTCAGAGACTAGAGCTGGAGTAGATTATAATGCCAACTTCGCTAGAACACAACTGAAATGTCCAGTGTTCAAGCTTCAAGCAAGCCCCAAAAAATTAATCAAGTCAAGCTCATACATCAGAAATATCAGCATCAGCGCCGAGTACAGGCATAAATTAACATAGATATAGAACAACTTTAGTTCAATCTGCTCTTAAATTCTCGATCGACTCCAACCATCGCTGCACACCCTCCAAACGCGCATCTGATCCCTCCCACCGATACCACTCCATGGTCCTCCGCCCGTCGACCGGTTCGATCAGGAAAATATCGCCGTCGCCGTTCTCCGCCTCTGCACTTGCCTCCGGATCCAGGGGGGACTCTGTCTTCCTCGTACCAGGATGAAGATCCCGTCTTCTCGTCACGAAGACCACCTCGCCATTCAGGTTGAGTGCAAAATAGTTGACAAGCGGGAGAGAGCGCAGGCACTCTGTCGCGGTGCCGCGGAACGCGGCGAGGATGTCCGTCGTGTCGCGCTCGCCCACCTCGAATTTGAGCACCACGAATTTGAGCTGCTGCAGGCCGGCCATGTATTTGCACGCAAGGCGGCATACCTATATATAAAGAAGGGAGAACCCGGTCAGGAAGATCGCGACGGCGCAGATGGTTCAAACGTACTGCCATGATGTTGTCCCATGTCTCGCGGGGCAAGACCACCTCGGGCCCGCTATATGAGAAAGACACGTCAAATTCCGCAAATCTGAGCTGCGAAGCGAACTGTGGAAGCTCGGTGAAGAACTGATCATCCCATAGATCATGATCCCTGCGCATCGTATCGAACATGAGGGGGAGGGTGAGGCTCCACATGGAACTGGCGCTGAGCGCCTGGGATAGTTCATCGAGCTCGCTCTCGCGGCTGATCCACTCGGTGAGCAGGACCATGCGGATGTCGTGGTACGGCGCGAGCTTGATGACAATTTCCAATGGACCGCTCAAGCCGATGAGGTTTGGCAGTATACTATGGCTGTATTCTTCCGTCGAGGAAAACGGGGACAGCGCAGACGGTCCAAGGGGGAGGGGGAGGTTGGGAAACTGGCTGTTGATAAACTGGACATTAGGGAAGGCCTCATGCAGGTCCAGTTGTGTGGTCTGTGCGCTGTAGAATGACAGCATACTAACTGCCTCGCACGGGACGTTTCCCTCCTTGGAGGTAATCCGAAGATTCTCTTGCACGGAACCGCATAGATGGATGCTTTTCAGGGTCTTAGCGGAGGACGCGGTAAGGGAGAGGACATCCAATTCTCCTGTAGGCTCATAGAATGTGAGGCTGAGGTCGTGCAGGCCACTGAAAGGCTTGACGGCCAGTTTCCAGACCCGGTCGCTGAAGCTTCCTAGCTCAAAGGTCCGTGAGGGTGGGTGCGCGTTGATAGCATCGACAAGTCCCGTAGCCAATTTGAATAGGTTATCTGCGAAGAAAGGGATCTTGAGCGAGACGAGGTTATCCGTGGCGGCCACAAGGTCCACGAGAGGCTGAATTGCGCAGTCAAAATCAGAGTCACTATCGTCCTTATTGCCGCATCCGTCCCGAATTTCGAGATTTCTGATATAGTGCCCGAGTTGCTTTGATAGGACCAAGTGGGAAAAGCGGATAAGCTTGTCGGGGATTTCGGTGTCGAGCTGGACGGTGTGGACGAGGAAGGGCAATGCAGCAGCTTTTCCTGTCTTCGAAGTGCGTGCGATGGTGACGAGAGACGGTTTATCGAGGTACGATAGGATCAAAGCAGCACAATCTTCGTTAAGAGCAGGAATAAAGGGCGGCTGAAATGCGTATGAGTGAAAAGGAGAATATGACCGAGAGTGATACGTACCATGACGCCTGGCTAGCCAGAGGTCACTGGGCAAATCTTTCGAGTAACATAAGGTATACGAATTAAGCGGTCTGAAGAGCACGATATCAATGTTATGGAAGACTCTATCTCACACGATTTAGGATGATAGATGCATCTTGCCTTACCTCGATATTATACTGATCAGCCAAAGACGTCGACGAGACGTCTGAGAAGTGTCTGAGAAGAGTCTGAGACCAAGTGAGATAAATCTCAACGAGACGCGTGGTATTCGCCCGAAACAAATGGTCACATGCGCGCCGCCCAGATATTTCCAGTTTCAACTGAGTTTGTTTCCCGAACGTGCTCAGCTTCTTACCTACACCTTCAACTTGCGAACGATACCTGTCGACCGTCTTCGCCGTACTCCAAGTTGTCTCAGAAGTGCTCAAACCACCGTGTTCAATATCTACGGCCCGGGCATCTGCCGACGCTTACGCTTGTCTTGGGAGGAGAATCTGGTTCCGTCGAAGGCCAAGCTCTTATCCTTTTCCAAACTGCGTAACAGCTCTATTGCCGACTGACAGAATTTGTGGTTCTGTGCTTCAAAGCCCGTAGACTCGTTTCACCTGGCCCCGCTTCGTCCTATAGACCCAGCACAGTCTACCGCAGTAGACTAGCAAAACGATGATTGGCCCCTTTCTGGAAGTCCGTCTTGCATTTTTCATATTATTGCATTCACAGACGCGTCGCTGCAGGTGTCGACACCCAGCTATGCGTACATTATATTGGGAGGCTTTGTCGTAGCAGTGAGCACTCATACCTCATTTCCTTCTCCCTTACCACGCCATTCGTGGTCTAACGAGGTTATTCTAATATACTCTATAGTTCAGCATGGTGTCATTGCTAGTGAAAGAAAAGGTCCGTTCAAGCTCTAGCAACGTTAGTTGTCGATTTGACACGTCAACAGCTCTACATCAACGAAGTTGTTCTTGGCACTGGCTTTGGTGTTCTTATGGGTCCTCACTGCGCCAACATATTCGACCCACGATCGTGGACCACCGATACCAACAAACTGACGCTTGAAGTAATGCGTGTCGTGCTTGCCACTGGTCTCTTCGCCATCGGTGTCGAGCTGCCGCAGTCGTACATGGCGAAGCACGCTAAGAGTCTCGTGGTTATGGTCGTGCCCACCATGGCTTTCGGCTGGCTTGTCTCAGCTGGTATTATCCTCTCTATCTTTGGATGTGAATTATTATGAACACATGTCTAACTCTATCAGGTTTCGTGCGTGCGCTGTTCCCCAATCTTTCCTTTATCTCCGGACTTGCTATCGCCGCATGCCTCACTCCGACCGATCCTATTATCTGTGCTGCCATCGTGGGTGAGCACCGATAACTTGCGGCTTTGAATCAAGTCTTATAGCTGTCATTTCACTAGGCGGTCGATTCGCCGTGAAACATGTACCACTCAACCTTCGGCGCCTCCTTGCAGCGGAGTCCGCATCTAATGATGGGTTGGCATATCCCTTCTTGAGCATCTCGTTATACCTCACTACAGAGACCTCGCGACGAGCGGCAATTGGCAAATGGTTCCTCATCGGATGGTTGTGTACGCCTCTTGGTGCTTAGTTTTCTGGTTCATTTTCATTGATACCCGCCCAGATCAAGTCATCCTTGGCGTCATACTCGGCTCCATCCTTGGTATGCTATAGTTGAAACAGTATCTTCGCTCTTCACTTTCCTCATAGAGGGCATCTTACAGGCTATGCGTTCTCGCAAGTAATGAAATACACGCAAAAGAAAGGTTTGATCGACCGTCAATCTTATGTGGCCCAATATCTCGCCTTGGCTGTCTTCACTATTGGTGTTACTAGTACTCTTGGAAGCGACGATCTTCTCGCCGCCTTCGCTGCCGGTATGTTTGCCACCCTTTGTCATTTTTTGTAAGGTTATTGATATCTCATCGGACATCGCAGGTAGCGCGATATCCTGGGACGGCCACTTTAATCTGCAAATAGAAAACGAGGTATTCTCATCCGTCATAGATCTTGTACTCAACTGCGCATGCTTCATCTACATCGGGGCATGGATTCCATTTGAGCAGTTCAATGCCCCCGACCTTGGGATAACGCCGTGGAGACTCGTCATATTGTTTCTGGTGATCGTTTTCTTACGACGCATTCCTCCACTTCTGCTGCTCTACAAATGGATTCCGGAGATTCGCAACTGGAGGGAGGCAATGTTCTCCGGGCACTTTGGTACGCTCGGTTGTCCGTTCAACTCCTCATGTTGCTCACGCTTTTCTGTCTTTGACAGGTCCTGTAAGCTAACTTGAGAGCACTTGCATAATCCCTAACGCTGACAACAACCTAGATGGGCGTCGGCGCCATATTCATCTCCACCCTCGCGCTCACCCGCCTCGAGACCCCTCAAAACCCACCTCAAAACCAGGAACAGCTCCTCGCAGCAGTCCTCCAGCCCATCGTCGCCTTCGTCGTCCTCTGCTCCATCATCATCCGTAAGCACCACACCTCCCAATCCCAGCACTCAGCCACTGACCGCATACAGACGGCCTGTCGATCCCGTTCTTCTCCTTCGGCCGCAAAGTCGGCTCGCGCACGGTCACGCTCTCGCGCTCGCTCACCGCGCGCGGCGCCGACACGCCCGACTGGCTGCTCTGGGCACACCGCTCGCCTGCGCCGGCTGCGGCGCAGACGCCGGACGTCGAGCCCGGGCGCACTGTCGTTGCGGAGGACAGCACGACGGATGTGCCGGTCGTTGGGCAGGACCAGATGAAGAGCGTCTCTGAGCAGCCGTTGGGCGAGGCGGGGATGCTGCTGTCCGCGGACGGCGACCAGCGCTGCATGCGGCGCACGTCGATGCGGAACATCGAGGTCTCGGTACGTCGCCTTCGTTGTGCGTGAGAGCGTGGCTTATGCTTAACACCAATGTCTAGGAGGACGACGGCCACCTGAGTGTCAACGGCAAGGACGGGTCTGCGGGCAGGGGGCAAGCCCAGGACGGAGGCGTTGACATCGCGCGGAACGTCGATGAGCTCGACGTGACGGACGAGTTTCGCGCCTCCGAGTCGGAGTATGATCGGCCAGTCAAGACTGTCCGCTTCCCCTCCTCCCAATAACACACGCTTGCACCCCTGCGGGGGTGCGGGCGTCGCGCCTTCAGGGTCTTTGCTCGGTGCTTCAGAACGAAAATATGCCCGCATTGGACGCGCGGATTGCATTATGTAATGCTCACAGATTCTGAACCGGCGTTGCCGACCCCCACTAGTTCTCCGTTTCTCTCCCTTACCATCACCACCCCCAGGTTCATTTTCTGTCTCTTTGAAGCACTAGTATCATCGTAAGTCGTTATTCCTCGCCGCTTCTTTTTCGTGCGCCCCGTTGGACCCCTAGGCCCTGTGGCGGCGGCGTGTACAGGAGACGGTCATTCAAGGATAGGAGCTAACTGTGCTGCCCGCAGACAACCATGCAGATCTTCGTGAAGACGCTCACCGGCAAGACTATCACGCTCGAGGTCGAGACGAGCGACACGATCGTCAACGTCAAGAACAAGATTCAGGACAAGGAGGGCATCCCGCCCGACCAGCAGCGCCTCATCTTCGCGGGCAAGCAGCTCGAGGACGGGCGCACGCTCTCGGACTACAACATCCAGAAGGAGAGCACGCTGCACCTTGTGCTTCGCCTCCGCGGCGGAATGCAGATCTTCGTGAAGACGCTCACCGGCAAGACTATCACCTTGGAGGTGGAGTCGGCGGACACGATTGATGCGGTAAAGACGAAGATTACGGATAAAGAGGGGATTCCGCCCGACCAGCAGCGCTTGATCTTCGCGGGCAAGCAGCTTGAGGACGGGCACACTCTCGCTGATTACAACATTCAAAAGGAGTCGACGCTTCATCTTGGTGCGTATATTCCTCACTCCGTAATGGGTGATCCTGACCGTCGACCTGTGTAGTGCTTCGTCTTCGCGGAGGCATGCAGATCTTCGTGAAGACGCTTACCGGCAAGACTATCACGCTCGAGGTCGAGACGAGCGACACGATCGAGAGCGTCAAGAACAAGATTCAGGACAAGGAGGGCATCCCCCCTGACCAGCAGCGCCTCATCTTTGCGGGCAAGCAGCTCGAAGATGGCCACACCCTTGCCGACTACAACATCCAGAAAGAGTCGACACTGCACCTCGTTCTTCGCCTCCGCGGTGGAATGCAGATTTTCGTGAAGACCTTGACGGGGAAGACCATCACTCTGGAGGTCGAATCGGCTGATACCATCGACGCTGTGAAGACCAAGATCACCGACAAGGAGGGTATTCCCCCAGACCAGCAGCGCTTGATTTTCGCCGGGAAGCAGCTCGAGGACGGCCATACCCTCGCTGACTACAATATCCAGAAGGAGTCGACCCTGCATCTCGGTGAGTAGTCGTGCCTCTATCGGTGCTTCCTGTGCGATATTAACCGTCGAACCTGTTAGTGCTTCGCCTTCGTGGAGGGATGCAGATTTTCGTAAAGACGCTCACGGGTAAGACTATCACACTCGAGGTCGAGTCCGCCGACACAGTTGATGCCGTCAAGACGAAAATCACGGACAAGGAGGGTATTCCCCTGACCAGCAGCGCCTCATCTTCGCGGGCAAGCAGCTCGAAGACGCCACACACTCGCCGACTATAATATCCAGAAAGAGTCGACGCTCCACCTCGTCCTTCGCCTTCGCGGTGGAATGCAGATATTCGTGAAGACGTTGACAGGGAAGACGATCACGCTCGAGGTCGAGTCGGCTGATACCATCGACGCCGTGAAGACGAAGATTACGGATAAGGAGGGGATTCCGCCCGACCAGCAGCGCTTGATCTTCGCGGGCAAG
This sequence comes from Hericium coralloides, assembly GCA_003675405.1. Taxonomy (NCBI): domain Eukaryota; kingdom Fungi; phylum Basidiomycota; class Agaricomycetes; order Russulales; family Hericiaceae; genus Hericium; species Hericium coralloides. Next base: position 204,590 of record QUOP01000201.1, on the reverse strand, counting down.
CAGCTTGAGGACGGGCACACCCTCGCTGACTACAACATACAAAAGGAGTCGACGCTTCATCTTGGTGCGTATATTCTTCATGATTCCGTAACGCGTGATCCTGATTGTCGATCTGTGTAGTGCTTCGTCTTCGTGGAGGCATGCAGATCTTCGTGAAGACGCTCACCGGCAAGACCATCACACTCGAGGTCGAGTCCGCCGACACGGTTGACGCTGTCAAGACGAAGATCACAGACAAGGAAGGTATCCCGCCCGATCAGCAACGGCTGATCTTCGCCGGGAAGCAGCTCGAGGACGGCCACACCCTTGCCGACTACAACATCCAGAAGGAGTCGACGCTGCATCTTGTCCTCCGTCTCCGCGGCGGGATGCAGATCTTCGTCAAGACATTGACGGGGAAGACCATCACCCTGGAGGTCGAATCGGCCGACACGATTGACGCCGTGAAGACGAAGATCACGGACAAGGAGGGCATCCCTCCCGACCAGCAGCGCCTGATCTTCGCTGGCAAACAGCTCGAAGACGGACATACCCTCGCGGATTACAACATCCAGAAGGAGTCGACGCTGCACTTGGTGCTGCGTCTTCGCGGCGGTTCGCTCTGAGCTGTCGTGCCGTCGTCGTTCGTCGTGTTGTCTCTGCAGCCTCGTGTTTGGGCGTTCGAGCGCTTCCTGTAGCACTATCAACGTTATTGTACTTTATCTGTGTACTCACATGTAGTCTCGAATAGATCTAACTTGATCTGTGAATGGGTGCAGGGTTTTGCGTGTAAGATGCGATCTGTCCTTTGGCGTAGAAAGAAAGTCGGGAGGCTGGAATCCCGTGAAAATGTGGGAAAATACATGTGACCGCGTCTGGAGATGTAGGAAATTCACTTTTTTTTTGTTTACGCGTCTTCCAAGCTATTGGCACTGGCCTGCAGGGGATACTTTGCTCCTCCACTTGTGTTTACTACTATCCGCTCAAGTCTCTGCTTTGTTAATTCTATCATAGGTGAGTGACCTAGCAATGGTACGACGTTTGCTGTACTTATCCTCATGCATTCAGAGTTACCAGCGATACTGTATCAGCGTAGGGGACTTATAGAGCCGTCGTGCAACTTGACATCGTTTGATTGTGACAAGGTGTGTATGTAAACTCTTATCATATTGTGAAAATGAAGGCTGACAAGCATCACGGCTCTCGAAGTAGGCATGAATCGCTCGCGACGAAAGGTGAGCCGTTATCCACCAGGAAGTTTCGATGCTCCAATGATCTACCGTTTACAAGGGAAAGAAACTTATGACTCCTGCGGCGAACAACGGGAACCATAATGATCGAAGTCACCTTCTCGAGCAGATCAGCAACACCCAAGATCAAGCTCGCAGCCTGAAAGCGCGCTACAATGAGAGCGCGCCCATATGGCGCTTACCCAACGAACTCCTGCTCATGATATTCAGCGAGCTTCCCCATCCGACAGGCCATTATCTCTTCGTCTCTGCCGAAACCTGTCGCATATGGATCGCCGTGACTTACGTCTGCTCGCGATGGCGGAAGGTCGCCTTACAGTCGCCCTTCCTTTGGACAACCGTCATCGTGTCCAACCCCGTCTTGACAGGCCTGTTCCTCTCTCGCAGCGGATCTCTTCCATTGTCATTGAAATTCAGTTCTGCGAATCCCGTGTCTCCAAGGACTGCAGCTTGGATGACAGCTTCACCCTTGATCCAACAGTCTCTGGAGGTTGCTTTACAAGAGGGGCCCAAGCGCATGAGATCGATCGACTTATCGCTCTCGAAAATCAATTTCAACGGTTTGACGGGGCTTGCGCGTTCGCGCGCCCCGATATTGCAATCCTTTTCTCTAGTGCAGCAGGGTCGTTTCGACGCAAACGTGACGATGCTACCCGAGAATCTGCTTTGCGAACACTCCCCAAACCTGCATACTCTTCGTCTCTCCAGAGTCTACATATCCCTTCAGGCGTCTATCTTCAAATGCGACCTGACATATCTCGAGATCGGCTTTCTTCCACAACATCTCCGGTATAATACCACGCGACTACTCAAAGTCCTTGGAAATATGCCCCGTCTTCGAACCCTTATGCTCAATCATTCTTTTGCGGCCCCCGGGACTGCATTCGATGTACGACGCGAGCCAATCATATCGCTGCCTCACCTGTCTTTCCTCCACCTCAACGGGCCAGTGTCAGACTGCTGTGATCTTGCAGTCGCTCTTCGCATCCCGGATAAGGCATTGCTACATATCTCATTTACAGAAGGCCGCAGTAACCTCATTCCTTCCATTGAGACGGCCGTCGTCTTCCTCACGCATTTTTTCAAACAAGGTGCCTTGCGGGATGCGACCAGAGACGCGTCAGCGCCCTCATTCCCGTGGGTTAGCATCGAGGAGCTCTCGATAGGACTCCAAACACCACCGCTCGTGATTCAAGGCGGCAGGTACTTCAAGCTTACACTGTACTGGCCGGAACTCCCACTGGCCGATCCGGGGTACATATGCAAGTTCCTGCTGCGCATTGTCGCTGTCCCGGCGTTCAAGAACACCACCAACATCATGTTCAGAAGTAACGCGGATTATCCTGCTATCGACGCTGCGACTTTGCGCGCCATGTTCCGCATTGTGGCGCCCTTCTGCGTGGCTATCGACGGGACCTTTTTCGCGGATTTCGCGAAGGCCTTCAAGCACGTCTCTACAGGCCGTGTAAGCACGACCGGTGTCGATGGCATGGCGGGTATCAAGGCCTTGTGGATCTCCAATGTGACATTCCCTAGCTCCGACTGCACGCGCACGATCCGCAGGTTTATGGAAGGTCTGGAGCTCAGAACGTCGGCGCCCGATGGCAAGTTGCGCAGGCTGCGTATCTACTGCTGTACGTTGACGCATGCGCAACTCGCCCGAATCAAAGGCTTTCCTTTGGAGGTGGACTGGGACGGGAAGCTCGACGGATGCACGAGGACGATGGGCGAACGAGAGAGCGATTGGAGTGCAAATGGCGATGAGACCGAGTCTACGGAGTCTACGGAGTCGAGCAGCGACAACAGCGAAGAGGACAGCGAGGACAGCGAGGACAGCGAGGACAGCGAGGACAGCGATTCGTCTCACGACGACTCGGAATCTGAGGACAGCAACGATCAGAGTGGCGACCTGGTTGCCGAAGGCGACGACGACGAGTTGGACGTCGCAGAAGCCGAGGTTAATGATGCGGACGTCGAGCTGGATGATGCCAGTGACGAGCTGAATGGTACCGACATGATCGATCCAGACGAAGACGATTTTGAAGAGTTCTTAAATACGCCGTTGGGTCAGATGACAGCCTATGCGTATATGACAACTAGCTTGTTGCTACTCAACCAGATGGATCAGGATGACGGGCTTCAATGGTATTAGCCGGTGAGTCGTATACTCGACCAACTATGTCCAAGCATTCCTCATCTCGAACATTACCATCTAGACATCTGCGGTGATTTAGAACCTCCAAACGCAACTTCGACATCCTAATGCAACATCGGTTCTCGATCACCTGGATATGAAGCTTTTACTCGAGTTCGCGGCTGTAGGATTAACTTTATACTTATCCTCTATATACTTTCATATCACCCGTATTTGATAATCTCTTTGAATCTCGCTCTGATTTGATTGTAGGACCTCTCGTGCGCTGCTCACAACCTAGTCACCGACCAATTAAGCCAGTAGTATGTCGCCTTCGGCCAGATGCGTTTAATATCCTCCCTGTCAACCACCACGATCTCCGCCTCGACCTTGACGGTGCCCTTCTCGAACACCACTCCATCCCACAGTTCCGTCCAGCTCTCGGGCGAGTGGCAGAACATGAAATGGCCGGACACGACCATCTCGCGAGAGCCCTTCTCCGGCATGCCGCCATGCTGGCCGAAGATCATGGAGCCTGGCTCGGTCGAGAGGAGGCATGCAAGAGCGCGCGCGAGCTGCAGCTGACGCTCTTCGTCGAAGAGGTGGAAAAAGGCTGATGCGTGGATCACGGATACGTGTCCGCGGAGAGAGTTTAATGAGGACAGCTTCTTCAGGACGGGTTTCGGCGTCGTTGGAGGCGAAGCAGCTGTAAACGGGGCGACGGCTTCGAGGTTCTTGTGGTCGAAGATGTCGCCGGGGATGAAGGGTATGTTATCTTCTGCGCCAGGCTTACGCTTGAATAGCTAAATCCTGCATCCCAGAAACCTGAATGTACTGATAGTTAGGGCACCGACGAAGCGCGGCGACGTGCCAACCAACCTTGATGGAGGTCTGTCGCCACGACGTTCTCAAGAGGATAACCATCGGCGACGGCCTTATACATGTCATTGCCAACTAATCCAAGATGAGCAGCGTGCTTTGAAAATCTCGACGCACATACAGCAACACCCCACGTCCAGAAGAATGGCGCCCGGCCGTTCCTTGCCCAATCTCAACAACCAGGGATACGGAGGCAGACCAGATATCTTCAATCTGGGCACATTGATCAGCGTGAAATAGCAGAGCACGGCAAAGCTTACTTTGCGAAGTGAAAGCTACGGATACAACCAAACGGAAATATCTAACCTCGGCCAGCCAGTCAAGCCTATAAGACTGTTCTCAAGTGGAGGGGCACTCACTGCATACGCCTCCGTTTGGATATTGATAATATGCCGCTTCAATTCTTCATCATCTTGTATCCCAGTCTGCTGTTTGTAAAATTCGACCTCGTCTTGGTTCAGATTGTACAGTGACTCGTCCAGAGGAGGCATACGCGCGCGGAGTGCCTCGATGTCCGACATCCTTGAAGACTAGCGATGGCAGGACGACTACTTCTATGTAAGGTCTGCACAGAAGACTAACCGACGACGAGGACGGAGCAGTTGCACCTTAGCTCGGTTCTCACCCTTGGGAACAATGATACGCGTGTATGTACCGTAGTTGGTGGCTGACTACGTAGCACGCGGGCCGCTTTGTTCCTTAATGGGACCGCTGCGGAATATACTTCCTTCCTTCCTTCCTGAAGTAATCGTCTAATCACGAACGAATAGGATCGCTCGAGCCTGAGCGATCCTTTGTGGGTCATTGGGCACCTGCTGACTCCACGGTGCATGATGCTCGTCCCTACATAGAGTAGATTAACGTAGTCTAAGCATTTGCAGCGCTCGTCATTTCGATACATCAATGCCGGTCATATAGCGACTAGACCGTGCTGCCGATATAAGATTTTGGTGGCGGACATCATAACAAAGACAGTCGGTGTAAGGAAAGGGCGAAAAGAAGTCAGAGACCAATCCCGCATATGAGCTCGACGGAAGAACGCCGGACGCGGATGGAAGGAGCACCAAGAGGCGCATTGAAATATCGGGAGAGACTGAGGCCTCAAGCGATCATGCAACGTTCACGGTACATTTGAAGGGCTGACCTACATAAGTCTAGCACACAACGGCAAGTGCGCAGCTTATATGCCGAAAAATGTTTATGACCGATGTTGCCAATATCTGAAGGATAAGCAACTCACGTGGATCCATCGTATTATGTGCACGTTCTCATCCCCCCTTCCCTACAAAAGATGCTATCTCGACGCCTTTTCCTCTGCATCAATATCAAAAAGCACCCGCAGGCCCACATTACAAATGCTCGGAAGATCCAAGTCCTTCTGCCATACACGACCACGGCACATAAAGAGCTCGCCTTCAGCCGGCATAGTCATGTCCGCCTGCGGAGGCAGATCGGAAACGGGCTCTGGTTGTCCGAGTATCTTGAGCAGGCGCATCAACATCACACGCCGGCCTGCATGCTCTGGGAGGGTAGACCGCTCAAAGCGACACTCCAATGCTCCTTCTGTGCACACACGTCGATGCAAGAATATGTGAGTAAGAGTAGATGCGAACAGTCACGAGAGGGCCTCACTTTCAAAGAGTTTTGCACCTGTGCGTTGCGTGTGAAATCGCAGAGGCGAGTGCATTTGATAAGTGACGCGCGGGCCTCTAGGGGCACAAACCCTCATTGAGTACGATCTGCAAGTAAGGTCGTAAACGAAAGGCTGATCCAGTCTGGTCATGGGCCGCTTGAGCCGCTTCTTCGTACGCACAGCTGGCCTTTGCTCGAGTTCTGCCAGGTGCGCTTCGTCAACCAATCCGTCCTGAACAAGAAACTGGCGCAATCGCTCAAGCGGACGCGATCGAGCGATCCTTGAGAGGTGGACATGAAACGGCAGACCAGGCCCATACATGAGATCTGATCCTTGAGCGAAGCTTTCCGGGTTGTCGCTCTCCGTCACACGGAAGCGTAGCTGTGACTCCAATGGGTCTGACGGATCAACATAGAAGTAGAGAAAACCATGTGTTCCAGCAGGGAAGCGTATGGAAGCCCCGTTTTTGAGCGCGATATAGGGCATGCTGAGTAAAAGAGGTCCTTCGTGATAAGGAGCTTCATGAATGTAAGGAGAAATTATGTTTGAGATGTCCATGAAACAGCTGGAATCCAGGCGGCTGGGATCTAGTGTCGTGATGACCTTCGCCCCGCGTGGGCTCGGCCCGAGAATGGACGCACTAGACTATGTCCATGTATTTAGTGATAGCATAAATCACAGAGTAGCTTGAAAGGCGCACATCGGATACAGGTCCTTCCATGTTCTGATATGCTGACTTCATTCCACTATGCTTTGCAGCCGCGGGAGCTGATGAAAGCGTAGATGTGAGCCTGTAGCCACATAATACGTGCAAATCTGTGCGTTTCGATGCGCCAAGAGAGCTGCGCGAAGGTAGAAGCAGGCCTAGGGTCTTGAGAAATATCCGCGGTCTCATCGTGTCGATTCGTCGGCGTCACCCTGCTTCAACCCTTTGACGATCATCCAGACGAGGCGATTCTGAAGGACGAGGCCAATACACAGGACGACTGCCTTCTGTCTAAGGGCGACCCCTGGGCTAACACGAAACGTGAATGATTGTGACTCTGCCTTCGCAAGACTAGCTTAGCCTTCCGGCGCGAGAAATACCAATCTGAGCGCACCTTGATTACTTGTTAGACTTCGTGACGCGGTTCTATTGCAAGCTAAAGCGCTGTGCGCTGTATCACAGTTGACGAATAGAAATGGATGCGGTTTTGAAGTTAGAACGCTCGCAGATTCACACTGACGACAGCTGTAGCCGAGTCGTGGAATCTGGCGGGCCGGTCACTAGGAATTTCGAGTGTCCAAACGGCAGTCCGTCAGCTCAGGAATCAGAATCCTTGAAGTTAACCTCCGCGACCACCGGGCTTCAGTATCGGCATCAGACTCTCGCTACCTGTCTGAAGATCGAAGAGCACGTTCGGTGTGCTCTCTTACATGCTCAAGCCCTCGATTGCCCGCCGCATACCTGTACATATTTTGTGGCGACAATCGCACCGTCGCCTCGACTTCAAACGGCCTTATCTTTATTTTTACACGAGGAGAATGCACAGTATGGAGCAGAAGGACTACATGCAGTAAGAAAATGTTAATCCAAGAGGAGTTCTATCGTCTGACGTCGCTAGACCAGAATAGCACCGTACGAACAGCTGCTCACGCACTTCCGATATTTCCTCAACCTCCGATCCCAAGAAGGACGGTATCACTCCCTGATTCTGTTCCGTCTGACAGCGCATAATGCACCGAATCTTTCGCAAGACTGCGATAAGGATAACATCTTGACAAGCAGCCAAAATCCGTACCAGCTCTACGCCATGGAATCGACCTGCCCACATCTCGGTGCGGACATGTCTCATGCGGATATCGAGGAGTACGAGACGAGTGTCGTGGCGGTATGCCCTTGGCACAGGTAAATATCTCGAGTAGCATTCCGGCTGTATATCTGATGTCTGATCTGTAGGTATGACTTTGACCTTCAGACCGGCAAAAGCGAGACGGGTCTGAGTGCCTGCACGTACGACGTGCAAGTACGCATCGATCCCCAAGACGATGTCAAGAAGGTCTGGGTGGAGACGCCTGAAGAGGGTCGGAATTGGCGCTTGGTAGAGATGCGGCCTGTATCTGAAGGTGCCTATGCCATGACTCTATTGCAATTCTTCACCTAGCTGACAGTAGTCCGATAGCCTTTGCGGATCCCCCTCCCCCCGTGCTCTCCGACGTTGCGGGGATCTCGCTAGAACCAGAAGTGGACGAAGATATCGTTCCCACCGAGAATCCGCCACGGACTCTCATGCAATGGGCCGTGCTCATCTTGAATACGTCGAGTCCCGCGTTAAAGGTGCAGTGCTATCAGCAGTTCCACATCGCTCCTGTGTTCATAACGTTGTATACCAGGTTGAGCGCACCCGACATGCGGTCAATCTGTTTAGGACTGGGAAACTGAAAAACATTGGCCATAATTTGCCCAGTACGCCACTGCCTCCTGACATTCCACCAAGAAACGACGCGTACCGCAGAAGCACCGTCGATCCAGTGCAAGCTGGGAAGAGAAAGAACCGAGCCGCCATGTTGCATGCCTTGGCAAACATCGAACAGTGGGCGTAAGTGCCTCGCTCTCTCTGACAATAATTCGACACTGATCGCGATATGCTCAGTATTGACCTAGCGTAAGGCCTCCCACCCCACACAGCGCCCTCACGAGCTTGAGCACTCATGACATATGCACAGATGGGACATCATGGCGCGCTTCGGCTCCGCCTATCCAGACCTTCCGCCCGCCTTCTTCGCCGACTTCACCAAAATGGCGCTCGACGAGTCCAAGCACTTCAGCCTGCTGACCGCGCGCCTCGCCGCACTATCGCCGGGCACGCCGTACGGCTCGCTGCCGGTGCACGCGGCGCTGTGGGACTCGGCGCGCACGACGTTCGGCTCGCTGCGCGCGCGCCTCGCGATCATCCACCTCGTGCACGAGGCGCGCGGGCTCGACGTCAACCCTGCGACGATCGCGCGGTTCGCGCGGGCGGGCGACGCAGAGAGCGTGCGCGTGCTCGAGACGATTCACGCGGACGAGGTGACGCATGTCACGACGGGCCATCGGTGGTTCATGTGGGTGTGTGCGAGGGACGGTGTGGACCCCATGGCGGCGTTTCGGGAGGAGGTAAGGCGCGGGTGGAGGGGCGAGGTGAAGGGGCCGTTTAATGTGGAGGGCATCCCGCGCATCCCCGCCTCCTTGAACTCACAATACAGCCCTTTCCGCATGGTCAGTCTCGCCATACTGCAGATCCCCCGACTCACTGAGACCGGGCGCATCGAGCCCTGCGCTCACTATGGCGCTGCGACGCGTTTCAGCGTGATTCGAGTCGCCGGGCCCCGAGCAGCAACATGGCGATACCGCCATGTCAGCACGTTCCGACGCAATGGGAAAAGCATTTCCCAAATTGCCGCGACCCGCCGCACCCGCCGCTGCCCCTCGTTTAGGCATTCCGATGCTGTTCGACACATCCCGGTCTACGCCCCCCCGCACCATTCAACTCGCGATAAAGTGGTTTCAGCAGCCCGGGACGCAGCGCGCGACACGCCCCCCGACTCCTCGACACTGCACGCGCCGAACTATGCCCTCGCTATAGTGCTGCAGGGCGTTTGAGCGCGCTCCAAGTCGCCGATCCCGAAGCAGGAAAACGCAATCCCGCCGTTTTCCGCACGCTTCGACACGGCGGGCGGCACGGCACACGGCGCCGCAATGAGCGGCATGCTCCTTGACTCCGCGTGGTGGGGCGCATCCTCAACGTGGCACTTCGTGGCGTTTCGGTGCATCGCCGAACGTGTACCGCAGAGCCAGCACGCGTCCTGTACGGCGCAGACGGGACTATCCAGGTGCGCGGGCCCGCGAAACGCCTCTGCGCATTGAAAGCAGCCAGATCTATCACTCATGGCCCCATCAGGACATCACCTCGCCCAGCATATGCTTTCGGGCATGACGACACGCCGCCCCCCGCCGCCCAGCGCGATCTCGACGGGTACACTGATCCCGAGCGTCATGCCATGTCACACGACGTTTCAATGCCTCTGCCAAACAACTGAGGGAAATTGGGCGCGAGACGGTGCGGTGTGCCCGCGCTTCTTACGCGATATGTGCCCTGTCCGTGATAGGCTTCTTTGGCCGGCCTCGAAACCTGATCTCATGGCAAGCGCGGCATTCACCCCCTGCGCTCGAACAGAACCAGCTGCCTGCCCTCAATGTGCCATCGTGCCTTGCGGATACAACGCTGTATCATCGGCCGCAACCCCAATTCTCGCGTTGCGAAGGCATGCGCGGCATTTCCCCCTCATCTGCAAAGCCAAGCAACCCTCACTGGGCAAATCAGGTTGAGGATGGCGCCTCGCGGGGGGAAATAGGTATCCGAGGCGGCGAGCCGTGCGTCTGCAGCATGGAACGCGGCTGAATCGGCGCCAACATACCACAGACGAGCATTACGTCGTCTTCACGTCGTCGGGAAGTTCAGCGCGTAGGCCCACCTTTGTGTCCCGCGCGCCCGCTCATCGCACGCCCTGCAGCTGCCCGCATCACGGCATCCCAATGTCATTCGGCACGCCGTCGCGACCTCGTCTTCTGCCTGCGTGCTCATCCCTGCCCCAGATCGATTGTCGATGGCCTGCCTCTCGCACCGCGTGTCGCGTCGACCGTGCACTTCCTCGCGGGAATACGAGGCGCGGAGAGAAAACGTGGCTCCGGCCCAGCGCACAGATGACTGAACGCGCACGGCTGTCCGCGTCCTCGACGACAACCCGCTTGCGACACCCTGCGTGCCCTCCTGGCTGAACAGCGCCGTTCAGCTGCGTGCCAGACACCGCGAACTCACCACTGCGCTCTCCCCTCTCCCCTTTCCCCTCTCCCCCGTCCCCGCTTCTCTGCCCGCGCCGCACCTTCTTTGCCGCTCGCATCCTCGCGTCCGTCGTCTTATGACGTGCGCGCTGCGTTATTTCGCCCGCTGTGAGCGAAAACTAGAACAGAAGGTAAGTTCGCTTCCTGCTCGCAATGATCTGCGCATACCGAGCGTGGCGCCTTCAAGAAACACCTCGCCACGAGTGCCGGCACGCGCGACACCTCCGCGATTCTGCAAAGACATGAGCGATCGGGAGGCTCCGGCGGTCATCGTGGATACTCGTAGCTTCCAGTGCTAAAGGTATTGTACATTAGTTATCGCCTGTAGTAGCATAGTATGCGAATAAATAAACAACATACCTTTTACATCTGATGTCCCGCTTTCACAACCACATACGTCGCATTGTGATGATTGTTGCACCGAGCACCGTGGCCGATCGACACGCCTTACTCTGCTCATAAAGGTCCTGTCGTCAGTGAAGATCTAGTCGTGACTGCAAGAAACGTACCGCGCCGGCGCTTGCAGCAATCCTGCATCGCGTCATTCACGACCAAGTTCCCCACCTGACGCCCACAATGTCGCATCGTCTCACAACCACGCCTTCCGTCTTGCAGTGAAGTTGGCCCGCGCGCCCTCAGCGTCGGCTTCAGCATTCAGTCGTCTTACGGCTGCGAACGGTATCGCCACGACAGCAGTAGAAGCTGCCTTCACATCAACGGGCACGACGTCGACTCTGTCGCCTCAATACTCGCGCATCGGCAGGAAAGTCGACACTGCAGGTGCCTCCCAGACGTCGGTTTGCCCTATCAGGGCCATGACCGACGCGCCGTCCTGCGTATTCAGGGATAGGCTCGGCTTCGTTGCTCGATCGTTGATCAGCCCCCGGCCGTCGTGAAATCCCCGCCCCCAATCGCGTCTGCGTCGGTCCTATGCACCGGCGCCTTTCGTGCCCGATCTCAGCGTGGGTTGGTATGTCCATCGCCCGCCTTCTCGTTCCTGTTCCATCGTGCTTACGATCACCGCGATGACATCTCCGCATGCGTTGCAAAGGGGGCGCGCCAGCGCTGCTCTGGTCATCACCTCAGGCACCAGCAACGCGTGTTTAGCGGTGCAACGAAAGCACCTCTGTCGCCGCCTCCACCCGTACCCGGCCGATGCAGCTCAAATATCGACCTCGCCATCTTTGCGTTTTGCGCGCAGAAAGACGCAGCCGCCGATGGTCGATCAGGCATTGCGCCGACTGTCACAGTTGCCGCCCGCGTCCTTGGAGCCGCCCGTACGAGACGCGGCTTGGGCGCATGGGCGCAGCTCACTCCTGCAGCCCCGCATGATGCCCTCCGCACCCAGCCCGGTAAACTCAAATACCTATTTCCCCACGCTCGTCCCTGCCGAACTAGGATATGCCAGCCGTCTTGGAGCGACCGGTAGCGGCCACGCGCGTTTTACGCTGAGCACGATGCGCTTGCCGCAACGACAAAGCGTCGGCACGCTGCCATGGAGGGAGTGGGGAGGTGGGGGCACTACCGTGCCTTCGAATCGGGTTGTTTCAAAGGGCGACAAACTGAAAACGGACGCGCGAAGTCAGCAGGATCGCGATGGTTCCGAATGACGCAAAATCAGTTTACATTCAAGTTGCATATCCCGAGGACTCACTGGATGCCGTCTGGCCCGACTTGAATCATCCTGCCTTTTCTGGTGCTGTCTGATGCCCAACTCCAGTCAGACGGCTACAAAATCTGGGTTTGGCAGAATGACGAGCGCGACAGGAAGAAAGGAGCTATGAAAATGAGAACACGGTAAGCAGTGTCATTGTCCCGAACGAAGAAAAAACTCACCGATGTAGATCTGCCATATCCTCATCACGCAGATCTAAAAGCAAACACCCCATTCCCAACCCTTGGCCTTGACGTATAGCTACCGCTATCGTGGGACCTATGCCGGACACAATGAACTTGATGATGACGCCCTTGTGCGTCCGAGCTGGCCGGTGTCTTCATTGCGCTGGGCCCGTGTACGGGCCGTTGGATCACGCTTGCCAGGGCTTGCGCGTGCTGGGATTCTTCGCGATGAGTCTCTGGGCGTCATGTACGCACGCCTGGAGCTGGCGCGATCGCTGTCTAATCTCGCCCGCGGACATCGCCTCGTGCATCATCGCTGGGTGCTATATCGTACGCCGGGGTCTCTGCGGGCGCGCGGCATTGTGATGCTGTGCGTAAGTATTGGTGAGTCTCCATTTTGCTTGTCCACTGTCATTGGACTCGCTACTTACTGTATGTCTGGTGTCGCGTGGAAACATCGCGAGCGCTGGGCATGGCCTGCGTCCGCAGGGACCCGTCAGCATCGCATTCGAAACACGATCGTGAGATCACGGAGAATCAGCGACAAAACACGATCTTTGCATACACAGGTGAGTATGAAGTCGACTTGGATCAATCAAGGCAGCTTACGAGTGAGCATAGCGACTCAGTATACCGCGCCGAGCACCTGAAGACGGCGTCAGCGATTGCTTCCGCATATCGCCGCTTGCTACGTGGGCAGAGATCTCAGAACCGAGACTCCCACATTTCTGCTGCATACGATGAGTAGATGAACTTGATGTGCTGACCAAGTACAAGAGTACTCACTGGCAAATATTGAATCCTTCACCCGACGATGCCCAGCGCCCGGCGATGCAAACCGTATTCAGCATCAAGGCATATGCAAGTCTCGTCCTATGGACACCCATTCCCGCTCGCCAGCAGGACCTGCGCTCCGGAAATTCAAGCCGAATAGCGAGAGATTGGTGAGCAACTGGATCACATCTAATAGCCATGCGAACTTGACGCACCGCCATATCGAGTGCCACGCGAGGGCACAATTGTCTTCGATCAGCATAGCATGCTCCAGTCTGTACCTGTGTCCAGAATGTCAACGGTGCGGGATGCAAATAGATCATACTACTGACCTATGTCTTCCCACTCTAATTCTACCCCTACCGTTGTTCATCCATGTCTGTGAACAAAGTGAGTGTCTGAAAAAGGTCCGAGACATAGACAACTCACCATGTTCCAGCAGGGTAGAGGTCACGTAGAGGGACAGCAGAGGGAGCAGGGCACGGACAAGGAGGACAGCAGGGATGCGCGTAAGTACGCAAATAATTTCTGCTCCGTCTAAATATACATGAGCTACTGACGTGTCCTGGCGCATACCGTGAGGGTACACCGGGACGTAGCCACGACGGCCTTGTCTTGACCGAATCATTGGACTGAGAGATCTTGGCAACATGGATGGAAACGGTGAGAATCTCCGTGGGGGATGGCAACACAATTCATTCGGCCGAAAGGCAGAGGAAGTGCCCACTGGTGTGCTCATCGGAACAACCCAGACGGATCCGGAATGGCCCATTTTACGGAAATGAGTGAATGTCATCTGCCGACGCAAGAGGCTGTATCTTACACCGGCGTCACCCTTGAAACACGTCCGAGTACGCTTCTGATAGCCACTCTCAAATTAGAATTCTTGGCAGCTGGCTCAGACCAGAAAATATGTTGAGACCAGACACAATTCAAAGGAAATAGTCTAAGCACATTTTGCAACGAAACTCAGTGAGGCTCACAACTAGAACAGTAGGATCCAAAAAAGAAGGTGAACATGGGGTGTTCACTGTGCAGTATTTTCAGACTCAAGCACACATTTTACCGGTCGGAAATGAGCTCTTGCCGTAAGATTGATGGTTGCTCTGGCATGTGGAATGCACCGAGTCTTGCGGCAGCACTGGCATTCAAACTGTCCCGAATGAGAGCCGGTAGGATCTGTATGATAGACAGAATGCTGGAGATCTTATGTTGTATTTCTTGTGTAAAAAAATGAAATCCTAGGATGAATGTTAGTCTCCGTTTCCGAAACAAGACTGCGACTTAGCGGTAACCGAGGGGAATCCAAATTGGGACAATGGATCGAAGGATTGAGTGACCGTCACGCAGCGAGCGATATCCACGAGCATTTCAAAGCCTTCCACTTGAGAATAATGACTGACCATTTTCCCAGCAGGACAGCTCTATGAGCCATGTATCGGTGTGGTCTCGAGTGCGTCTTTTCTCAAAAGCGGTTCACACCGGCAGCTGTCTCTGCGACATCCCGGGAAGCTCGCTCGCACGACAACGTCTACTCATGAGCATGGAAATTCACAGTGCAGAAACTTGCTGAGGCCCATGTTTGATTTTCGGACATAGAAAAGCAAGGATGATAAGGCGAGTAGTCTCAAGTTATTTGTTGGATTCCCTACAGAAGTGCGGACGGTAAACTACGACTTATCTCAAGGTTCTAGGTAGTGATGTAGCATGATCGTAGTATCACCCTACTACAGTCGCCGTACGCTAGATGTGATCGGCAAGAGACCACGTAAAGTGTCGTATCAGACGGGATGGACCGAGACTCCGGGACGGGGACGGAGGAAGAGGGGTTCCCCCGTCCGCGTGTCAAGCCGATACTTAATCCCCGTCCTCGGCACGTACCTGTCCCCCTTTTCCTCCGCGGCCCATTTTCGCCCTCCCCGTCTCTTTCCTTTCCACACCCAGAAACATCGGCAAAACAATCGGGGTGCTTGACGCGTCTTGAGACCTTGAAGTCTCTTGGCGCATCTTGCAAGACGCGCCAAGAGCCCTCAAGCCTCGAGCACCTTAAACTGTTTTGCTGATGAAGTCTCCGCACAACACGAGGGTGCGCCGATGTCGTCTCCAGGTCCCGCGCCGTCGCCTGTCATGCATCCTGCACAATTCCAGTGAGCATCTTGCAAAGGATGGCCCAATGTAATCCGGCGCTCACCGTCACCTACAGAGATGTGCTTGATCGTGCCCGAAACCTTGAGCTCGGGGCCGTGAAGCAAGCCATACACGCTCGGCCGACGACGATGGCGAAGGGCGCGTCACAGGTATATCGCCGTGGGCGTTACCTGGTGCTGCGCCCACATAGAGTGCGTACGCATCGTTTGATGAGTCAAGTCGAGTCGAACAAGATTACGCACGTTACGCACGGCAGGGCCACTTACCGTTACCTACAGATAATGTCATTGCATGCACCCCGCGCTTGAGTTCCCTTGGGCGAATGTCAACGGAGGCGACGTCGGCGGGCTTCCGCGGGCGTCATTGAGCGCTGGGCGCAGCCCCGCATTTCCCGGTGAGTACTTTCGTCTTCCATTAGCTAGATTGAATGAATACTCACCTGAATGCGTGACATGCAGCTTCTCGTCGCCGATTTTTCGGGTTCAGAGGCCCGCGCCGTGCTGTAATCCACGCGCTCAGGCCGCAGCCCACGAAGGGTGGTTGGCAGGTACATCACCGAGTGCGAGGCAGAGCCCAGCGCGGCGTTTCAACGTTTTGATGGTGCGTGTCCTCGTCGTCGAGTCTCGTGTTTGATCTTGTACTTACGGGAGCACTTGCAACGCAGGCTTTTGCTTCAGAAGCCACGGGGAATGCGGCGTGGGATTGCTCGAAGGTCTTCGTGGTCAATGCTGGCGGGCCTCCGCCGGCGCTGACGAGCACTGGGCGCAGCCCAGTGCGAGCCCTTCATGAGGGGACGAGGACGAGGCTACGCATCTGGTACGCGTGTTTGTGTCAGCAAACTGGCTCGAATGCATACTTATTTAAGCGCCCATAGCGCTGGATTCTGCGTCCAAAATTCCAGAATCCAGAGCCCCGCGGCGAGCGGCGAGCACTGCTTGAAGGACCAAGTGATCGTAGTCAACGCCGGCGGGCCTCCGCCGGCGCTGGCGAGCGCTGGGCGCAGCCCAGTGCGAGTCTTCCTCGAAGGCGCGTTCGCGCCTCTCGATGTCTGCTGGTAAGTACATGCCTTCGTCGTCAATAGCCAGTAATCATTCAAGCGCCCGCTGAGCAGGTTTCTGCGCCCAAAATTCGAGGATTCAAAGCCCCGCGGCGAGCGGCGGGCGCTGCTCGAAGGATATGGCCGTCGTCGTCAACGGCGGCGGGATCCCGCCGCCGTCGACGAGCACTGGGCGAAGCCCAGTGCGAGCTCTAGTGCAGGTGAGGTTCCTTCGTGCGATGAACGGGCTGAAACTCGTACTTACCTTGGCTCTAGGACGTCCGCTGTTGCTCGAAATGTTCCGGGATTCTATTCCCCCACAAGAGCAGCTGATGCTGCTCCCACGACCAGCCGTACGACGTCCGGCTGTCTGCTGGCGCTGGCGAGCGCTGGGCGGAGCCCAGCGCGAGCCTTCTACGGCATGGTGAGTTTCCCGCGCGAGATTGGCTAAGTGAAAGCATACTTACACGAAATCTGCAGCAGCCATCGTGCAGCTTCCGAAATCACGGCATCCAGTTGCTTAACGGCACGTACAAGTCAACGCGGCGGCGTTCGAGTCTTTGATTCGACTCGTGAATCTCCACTACGGCAAGACCACTTTCTATATGCAGTGGGAACTCTCGGGCGTCCTCAACGACGCAGCAGGAAGCGACTCGCGAAGTGGGTGGAGGGGATGTTCAGGCTGCATACATGAGCGTTGTGGTAAGTGCCCGTACGCTCGTGGATTCTCAAAGATACTCACCTCGCCGCGTCGCCGCAGCCTTCACACCCGCTGAGATTCCCTTCTCCGGTGCTGCGCTCGCCACCTTGCTGCGGCCGCCTTCCAATCCCGCTCGCAGGGACAGGCAGCCCCGCGCGCGCGCGACGCCGAAGGGCGTCATCATCAAGTTCAACGCGGGACGGATGCCGTCGCCGTGTCGACGAGCCTGTCCTCGCACAGTGTGGCGCTCATGCCACCCCCCGCGCGTCGCAGGGCGTCTCGCGCGGGGCTCGCGGATTCCATGCACGTCTGCACGGCGCGTCTGCCTCCTTCGCGCGCCCGACCCGTTCTGTCTGCCTGCACTTTCGCGCCCTTCGTCGCGAACGCCGTCTGTTCCGAGGCTAGGTAGGGGCTGAGCGTTTACGCGCGAATGGCGGGACGGAGTCGAAGTTGAGCATCTCGGGCGGCTTTGTACACGGGGCTATGGTGAGTAGCCAGCCTTCGGAGATGCTGCTGTGTACTCACTGACTTGCGCCGTCACAGATATGTCCTCGCGCTCTTTCGCCGCATGCGAGGCTTCATGCCTGAAACCGCGCGACGGCAAGCTCCCGGCGCCAGGAGTCTGACTGCGCCCCTCCTATGCCCTCCGCAACACTGTCCCCGCTGGCCATCTCCGCCGATCCTCGCCTCGCCGTGTGAGATGGATCGCGCGACGCCGCCGGGCGTCATCATCAAGTTCAAGGTGAAGGCGACGCGCGCTGCGGTCGCGTCTGGGGCGAGAGCGTCGACGGCTGCGGCATGGACCGTGCGCCGCCGTTGCGGACGGCGCATGCGGACGCGCCGGCGCCGTCTCGGTCGTTTTCTGTCCGGCGGGCGCGGAAACGGAGGGTGTGGGTGGGACAGGGCGGTCGACACGTTGGATGTCGGGTGCGTTGACACGACAGAAGGTACGGTGAGAACGTTCCCTTCGGAGACAATGCCGTATACTGACCTTTGCGTGCAGCGCGAAAGGGCTCGCCCGTCGCATCGCTCCTCCTCCCATACCCCAAGCGCGCCCGGCCCTCAAAGCTGCGCCTTGATGCCCTCCCTCGCCGCCCATCGCAAACGCCTCTCCGCGGCTCCCCGCCCGAATCGCGCCCATCGACTGGACGCCACGCGGGGAGCGCATTGCAGCACTGCGGATGGTGTGCGCGGAGTATGCGGGCGTGCTGTCGACATGTCGCGGCCGTTCGACGCGGCGTACTTCGCCCTCACCCGAGCCGCTGTGTACCGCCTCCGGGGGGGCCTTCTCGTCTCGTCGCGCATGCTGCTGGATGCGCCGCCTGGCTGCATCAATCGAGGCATCATCGTCGAGTTCGCGCGGCGACGTCCTGACGTGCGGTACGACTCACGTTGGGCGCGACGCGTGTCTCGTGCGAGGACTTGCGTGCCTCTGCCTTTGCGACTACCCATCCCGTGCCGCCCATCGCACACTCCTCTCCGGCGCCCATCGCTCGAAGTCCGCCCGTCGACCACGCGCTACGCGAGGGCGTCATCATCAAGTACGCCGCGGCGTGTCCGTCTTCGTGCGGAGGCCTTTCCGGGAGTGCGTACCCCGGCCGCTGCGTACGGCCTCGGGGCGCGCGCTGCTCGATGCGCCGCCCTGGCTGCGTCGATCGAAGGCGTCCTGGCGTGCGGTACGACTCGCGCGTGTCCCGTACGCTTCCGGTCCCGTTCGCCGCTGCTCCGCCGCCCGCCGTCACGCCCTTCCTCTGCCTTTCGGCGTTCGAGCGCTGGAAAGCGTCAGCCGCGGAGAACGAGCGCGGGCGACGGAGGACGATCTCACCTCTGTCCGCGACGTCGTGCCCCTCTCATCGCGTGGCCGGATCGAGGGCGCGACGCCCGAGGGTGTCATCATCAAGTACGAGGCGGCGGCTGGGATCGCTGTGCTGACGAGCGGAGACATGTCGCGCCCGTCTCGCGGGGGATACTGCGCGCCCTCGACCGGATTGCCGGCCTCTCGACTGGACATTCGCGCCCTCTGAAACGCGTCCGTTCAGCTTTCCGGACGTCAACGTTGAGTTCGCTCACCTTGTTGTCAGCCCCGATCGAGAGCGCTGCCGTTCCGCCGTTCCCGCGTTATCAAGTCGCGCCGCACCATCGGACTTGGCAGCATGCCGTGGGGAGAACGGAGAGAGTGTTTTTGAGGGTGACTGAGCGGCTAAAAAGTCGAAATAAAGGCGAGAGAGCGCGTAGAAAGCAGAAAAGCGGAAGGGGGAGACATTAGCAGCTAGAAAAAGAGCATACATACCGGGGGGAAAATGGCACGGAGCGAACGTGCTGAGCGTGAATCGAGCGCGCTAAGCGAGAATGAACCACACAGAGTGGCGTCCAAGGGCCGTGTCTGTAGAAAAAAGAAAATACGCTAAGTCTCAACATTGCCCTCGGTGTGTTCGAGCGAAACCACGCAACGCCATTGGAGAACGCGACCCTAACCTACACTTGTCGTGTTGAATCTACCGGGCCGGTCACTAGTGTCCAAACGGCAGTCCGTCAGCTCAGGAATCAGACTCCTTGAAGTTAACCTCCGCGACCACCAGGCTTCAGTATCGGCCTCAGACTCTCGCTATCTGTCTGAAGATCGAAGAGCACGTTCGGTGTGCTCTCTTACATGCTCAAGCCCTCGATTGCCCGCCGCATACCTGTACATATTTTGTGGCGACAATCGCACCGTCGCCTCGACTTCAAACGGCCTTATCTTTATTTTTACACGAGGAGAATGCACAGTATGGAGCAGAAGGACTACATGCAGTAAGAAAATGTTAATCCAAGAGGAGTTCTATCGTCTGACGTCGCTAGACCAGAATAGCACCGTACGAACAGCTGCTCACGCACTTCCGATATTTCCTCAACCTCCGATCCCAAGAAGGACGGTATCACTCCCTGATTCTGTTCCGTCTGACAGCGCATAATGCACCGAATCTTTCGCAAGACTGCGATAAGGATAACATCTTGACAAGCAGCCAAAATCCGTACCAGCTCTACGCCATGGAATCGACCTGCCCACATCTCGGTGCGGACATGTCTCATGCGGATATCGAGGAGTACGAGACGAGTGTCGTGGCGGTATGCCCTTGGCACAGGTAAATATCTCGAGTAGCATTCCGGCTGTATATCTGATGTCTGATCTGTAGGTATGACTTTGACCTTCAGACCGGCAAAAGCGAGACGGGTCTGAGTGCCTGCACGTACGACGTGCAAGTACGCATCGATCCCAAGACGATGTCAAGAAGGTCTGGGTGGAGACGCCTGAAGAGGGTCGGAATTGGCGCTTGGTAGAGATGCGGCCTGTATCTGAAGGTGCCTATGCCATGACTCTATTGCAATTCTTCACCTAGCTGACAGTAGTCCGATAGCCTTTGCGGATCCCCCTCCCCCGTGCTCTCCGACGTTGCGGGATCTCGCTAGAACCAGAAGTGGACGAAGATATCGTTCCCACCGAGAATCCGCCACGGACTCTCATGCAATGGGCCGTGCTCATCTTGAATACGTCGAGTCCCGCGTTAAAGGTGCAGTGCTATCAGCAGTTCCACATCGCTCCTGTGTTCATAACGTTGTATACCAGGTTGAGCGCACCCGACATGCGGTCAATCTGTTTAGGACTGGGAAACTGAAAAACATTGGCCATAATTTGCCCAGTACGCCACTGCCTCCTGACATTCCACCAAGAAACGACGCGTACCGCAGAAGCACCGTCGATCCAGTGCAAGCTGGGAAGAGAAAGAACCGAGCCGCCATGTTGCATGCCTTGGCAAACATCGAACAGTGGGCGTAAGTGCCTCGCTCTCTCTGACAATAATTCGACACTGATCGCGATATGCTCAGTATTGACCTAGCGTAAGGCCTCCCACCCCACACAGCGCCCTCACGAGCTTGAGCACTCATGACATATGCACAGATGGGACATCATGGCGCGCTTCGGCTCCGCCTATCCAGATCTCCCGCCCGCCTTCTTCGCCGACTTCACCAAAATGGCGCTCGACGAGTCCAAGCACTTCAGCCTGCTGACCGCGCGCCTCGCCGCGCTATCGCCGGGCACGCCGTACGGCTCGCTGCCGGTGCACGCGGCGCTGTGGGACTCGGCGCGCACGACGTTCGGCTCGCTGCGCGCGCGCCTTGCGATCATCCACCTCGTGCACGAGGCGCGCGGGCTCGACGTCAATCCCGCGACGATCGCGCGGTTCGCGCGCGCGGGCGACGTGGAGAGCGTGCGCGTGCTCGAGACGATTCACGCGGACGAGGTGACGCATGTCACGACGGGCCATCGGTGGTTCACGTGGGTGTGTGCGAGGGACGGTGTGGACCCCGTGGCAACGTTTCGGGAGGAGGTAAGGCGCGGGTGGAAGGGCGAGGTGAAGGGGCCGTTTAATGTGGAGGATAGGGAGAAGGCGGGGATGACGCGGGATTTCTACGAGGGCTTGAGGGGCGAGATGGAGTGGGGGAACGATGGAAAGGGGAGTGCTGGATATGAGAAGGATGTAAAGCCAGAGGCCCGTGATCGTGGAGCGCGTAGTGTGCCCGTTGAATACGAGGGCATTAAAACGTAGGATAATACAATTACTGTTGAGCCTTTCCAGTCCCAGGATATATGAGAGACATTCGCAAGAATTATGCGTTCTCAATGAATGGTCGATGTTCAAGTTGCCTGACCATGAAATCAAAGCATGGCGGTCCGCGCCCGGCCCGCCCTACGTACAAGCTTCGGGATGACGACGACGACGAGGCATTCTTCAACACGAGTCCACGACATCCTCCTCCGTTTAATGTCCATTGACATCATGCGTGCATCGTGCACGGTAGACACCACGAAGCATCACCATGCCGCGCTGTGCCATTCTTCCAATGTCCAGTTATTTCGAGGTGAAACCCTCCGCCATTCGTTTTCGCGTCGGCCACCGCCAGGCGCCAGGCCCAGCGCTCGTCAT
The DNA here is from genome assembly GCA_003675405.1 of Hericium coralloides. NCBI lineage: Eukaryota > Fungi > Basidiomycota > Agaricomycetes > Russulales > Hericiaceae > Hericium > Hericium coralloides. The sequence goes on along the minus strand of QUOP01000201.1, from coordinate 182,393 downwards.
TCACCGCCTCTGCACGCAGGCAATTGTCCATTGAACTTCCCCATGCAGGCTATGCAGTGGCTCAAGCCTCCTTTCTCGACATCACTATCCGATGGCGAGCGTCAGCGGGCGGCACATCGAACGCAGCGGCCCACATCCCGCACCCCGCACCTCCACCTTCGACCGCGTAAGCTCGCGCGGCGGACGGTAAGTGACTCCACGATGCTGCCTGTAAGGCCATCACAGATCGCCAGTGACGGACATTGGATCGGGGGGTGACGCCGCTTACGAGGCTGGCGGCCAGTGGTAATCCTTCTATTACGCTCCCTGGTGCCATGGCGTACGCAAGGCCTGGACCCAGAACACAACAAGGCCTGGATGTGTGGAGGCGAAGCCTGTCATTTCGCTTTGCCGGAGTCGCTGCGGGTCGTGTATGTTCGCTCCAACTTCTCTTCTCGATCTGGGCTGGTTGAATGAGAGCGCGGCGTAGCGCCCGGGTGGAGATCTGCCTGAACACGCAAGATTCTGTCGGGCTCTACCTTCCTTTGTATTCGGCATCTGCTTTGGCCGTGACAAAGGTATTTTTCTCAGATGGTATACGTACCGAGCATGAAGTTTTGAAACATTGACGAGGCACAGATCGAGCCCAATATCCGACGGCAGCGTCAAAGCCCGTCAATTTAAACAACGCCATCGCCTTGAGACTCGACCCTCTACATAGATGATCTCGCTCGTATTTACATCAGTCAGGCTGTAGGCTCCTATCACACTGCAGCTCCGTCGATCATCTCGGAATCTGGAAGGGAGGGCCCTGGGCAAATGAACATTTGACTCTTTGAGACGCGGGTTCACAGGCGCCGGCGCGTGGTGTCCTGCAGGCGGCCTCGAGCCCCTCCACGGCGGTCCGCGAACTTCGAGCTTCTCGACGCGGCATCCGAGGAGAACAGGACGACAGGACACCCAACGCCATACAGCCCCATCTGCCATCGATGCCGCGTCGGAATCAATGATGCAGACCCGCGCAGCACCGCACCCCCGACTTCATCCTGATGCCTGATCCCCGGCGTGGCGTGGCGAGCCATTGCGGGACGCCCGGGTAGAGCGCGAGTGTGTACACCCGAGACAGATGTGATCGATGCCGGCCGCGCGGGCTCGAGCTGCCCTCTGCGGGGCGCTTGCACTCGCCACTTGAAAGAACAAGAGGGCTGCAGGGCGGACAAAGCAGCAGAAGGACGGCCTATTATAGAGTTTGGCCGCTGGGCACGTTGGGCCTTGGATCGAATTAAAGAGGCCTGCGGGCGTGCTGGCCGGGCGATCTACACACCCCCTCCCTGCCGCCTCCTGGACCTGCCTCCATTCTTCTATCGTCATCGACACCTCTGCATTCGTGTTAGCGCAAACTTCCAGCGGACGACTGACGACGGACGACGAGCATCATATACGATACCATATATACCACACACGATACCCCACACGACACCCGAGCCCGCCGCCGATCGCACACCCCCCGCCCAGCCGATGCCGCACTTCTTCGACGCCCGCGCGCTGCTCGCGCGCGTCGGCAGCACGACGCCCACGTTCGAGGTGCACGTCAAGCTCGCAGGCAAGCCCGAGCCCGAGCGCCGCCGCCCGCTCGTCTCGCGCCCGCAGACGCCCGCGCCGCGCCCGCCCTCGCGCGAGGCGGCCAACCTCGGCGCGCACCACGAGAAGCTCGGCACGTGGATGGACGGGCACGCGTGGCTCGACTCCGCGCACGCCCCGGAGCAGGGTGAGCGGCGCCGCGAGCGGCGGCTGCAGGACGCGGCGCGGCGGGCGCGCGAGCGCGAGCGCGTGGAGCGGCTGAGGGAGCGCGAGGAGGAGCGCCGGCGGGATATGCAGCGGCGGGAGGAGATGCGGCGCGCGGAGCTGAGGCGGCGGATCGACGAGGAGCGGCAGAGGGCGGACGAGCGGCGGAAGGAGGAGCGGCGGAAGGTCGAGGAGCGGCGGCGCGCGGAGCGGGTCAGGGCGGAGAGGCGGCGGCGGCAGGAGCGCGAGGCGCGCGTCGGGGAGGCGTGGCGCGTGTACGAGGCGCGGTGGGCGGCGCTGGGTGCAAGCGCGGGCGCGGACGACGGGCGGCCGCTCGCGTTTGGGAACGTGCCGTGGCCTGTGCTGGAGACCCCCGCACAGGCGGAGGACATCCGCCCGGACGCGGTGCAGCGTTTTTTGCTGTCGTCTGCGCACTCGGCCGATGTGCAGCGGCGGGAGCGCATCCGGCGGGCATTGCGCAGGTGGCACCCGGACAAGTTCAGCCGAGTTGTGGACATGGTTGAGGAGGGGGAGCGAGAGAAGGTGATGGCGGGCGCGGCGGTGGTGATTAGATGCCTGAACGAGATGCTGGAGACGGAAAATCAAGTCGCTCTGGCGGCATAGGGACGTGGGGGTCTCACGACCTGGACCTGGAATTTCACGACTCGGATGTAATGATTATCGCAATACTGTAGCTGTCGAGCCTAATGATTTGTAGTATGCTGATGCCTGATATAATTTATGGCCAGACAATTTAGAAGTCTCGATTGATATTGTACTTGAGAGGCACCCGGGGTTTCGCAGTTAGTACCGAGACGAGTTCAGCCGGGTCGTGGACATGATTGAGGAGGGCGAGTGCGAGAAGGTGATGGCGGGAGCGGTGGATAAGATGCCTGGACGAGGTGCTGGAGACGGAGAATCAAGTCGCATTGGCAGCATAGGAATGTGATGGTCTTGCCACTAGAGCCCAGAAGAGCCTGCCTAATGCTTTCTCCTAGTACTGATGCATAGTACTGATGGATCATGGCAACGCCAGTTTGAAAAGTGTCTAGGTAGCATGATGCTTCCAAGCTCCGCGGAGCCGCTTGGAAGGGGTTCATGCGTCGAGATGTCTCGCGCAGACTCTCCTGCAGTACACATTTCAAACTCTACAACACGAAGAATACTAGATGGGTATCACGACAAAATGGCATTGCTTCATCTCGCAGATATTGAACAAACGCATGAACACCCTCCGATATTAGCTTGGTGAAAGCAGAATGTCCGGGAACCTATGGCGGTCTACAAGTGTACCTACTGATGTCACCCCCATCAAGTGAGCTCTGACGTTTTCAATAAATCCCTATGAGTTGCCGCTCATCATCAGTACATACATTGATGCTTCCACGCACGGATACTTAGAGAATCTATGACCAGACAATTCAAAGTTTTGATGGGTATTGTACGAAAGGCCTCCGGAGTTGGGCAGGTGGCAACCAAACAAGTTCAGCCGGGTAACGGGTGGTGGACATGGTTGAGGGGAAGCGCGAGAAAGTGATGGCGGGGGCCGCAGTGGTGATAAGATGCCTGAACGAAATGTTGGGGGCGGGAAACCAAGTTACGTTGGCAGCATCTGAGGGACGTGTCGTGTCACGACCTAGGCCCGGAGGTTCATGACGCCGATGTAATGGTATCGCAATACTGTAGCCAGTTGGGCCTGATGATTTGTAGTACGCTGATGCCTGCACTCACGAATGTAATTTATGACCACCATTGAGAAGTCCTGATTGATATTGTACTTGTACTTGAGATGCATCCGGGGTTGTGGCCTATAGGAAATTTCTATTGCTTGAGGAGGTTCAGCGCAAACTCGCCAGTTACAGCGTCGACGACGATCAACCACCGTCAGAAAGGATATCTGTGGTATCCTGACGTTGACAGAAATGAGATGTGAAGCCTGCGAGAATGGTCCGAGTCCCATACAAAGCAAAGCAGCCATTGCGCTTGCGCGCTCGGTCTTCATATGTAGTCGTATATGATTTACTATATGTGCGCTGTGATAATCAGTATGTTCACGAATCTGTCAAGACGGCGGATAACCAGAGGCGCACAGCCTGCAGGCCGAGAGCCCCGTACGGGCAGTCCATGGTGCGTAGATGGAAAATCGATTAAATTTAACCAGATTGCCATGACAGTTGGATGGTCACCAGCGCAGATGTTGAGAATCGCAAGCAACGGCGACGAGGAGATCGAACAGCAATATGCCACCCGTGGGAAAGTACGGCCATGGCGGCATCAACAGATCATGCTGCGATACTCAACTTATACATACCCTACCACATCTCGTACTCCTCCGTTTTTTTCGCTCGCGTTCTCTCCTTGTACATCCACCCACATACCACCATGAGCAGCACAGATCTCGCCGCCGAGCTCCCGCCCATCCCGCCCTCGCCAGGCGTCGGCGCGCGCCGCAAGGGCCTGAAGGCCCTGCCCAAGCTGCCGCTCTCCGCGTTCAGTCCGCCAAACTCGGGCGTGTCCGAGAGTTTCCCGCTTCCCGCGAGCCCCAGCACCGTGCACCCCGACCGCGTCGTCGACGCGAGTGTCGCCGCGCTCGGGGAGTGGAAGAAGGAAGTTGCGGGCTCAAAGGCGCTCGAGCATCGCGCGACCAGTGTCGTGTTGCGCGTCGCGGAGGGCGAGCTCGACGGGTAAGCCGTTTACGCTTTCCGCGGCGAGGGGTTGGGCTGATGGCAGTGCAGGTTGGAGCTCGAGACTGCGGGCGTCCATGTCCTCTCCGTGCAGATCCCGTTCAAGCTCGAGGGCGGCACGCTGCCCGCTGCCCCCACGTCCAACTACCCCGTCAGCCTGGCCGCAGTGTTTACGCAGCCATCTGACGAGGCTGTCACCGGTCTCTCTGCCGCGCTCAAGGCTGGCCATATCGTAGACATCGACGTCCAGATTGACGTCAGCAGCGGCGATAGCGTCTGGGACGGTCTCGAAGAGCTCCTTACCAAGGCGACTGCCGCCGACACCGAGGGTGCAGGCACCATCGTTCTCTGTGCGTGTTCCATCCCAATGTAGCCTTCACTGACACAGTTTTCTCTCTGTGAATACCTTGGTAAGAGTTCAAGGAATATTAGAGTCCTTCTTAAAGAAGGACGCTGAAAAAGAAAGAAGTGTTATCATGGTATCTGCTCTGAAGACAGGTTTACCCTGATCATACTTCTTTCTTTTTTAACATCCCTCTTTGAAAAAGGATTTCAATAAGACTTCAACTCTTATCAAGGTCTTTTCCGGGGAAATACTATGTCATGCTGGCAGTGCTTTCATATTCCCATACTGACAGCTCGTGTGATGCAGCGAACATCCTGCCCCCGCCGCACGATCTCGAGCTGCCCATCGTGAAGCTGCTCTCCCACCCCACCTATCACTCATACCAGGCGCGCATCGCATCGCTCTCGCTCTGCGGGAATGTCTTCGTGAAATTCCTCCCGCCCGCGTGGAACGCGCCCACGCCGCCGACGCCGCGGCACGGCGACGAGACCGCCGCGGTCAGCAGGGAGAAGAAGGAGTGGAAGCGCAGGATTAAGATGTACCGTGAGTGCCAACACCTGCCCTGCCGCCATGACGCCGGCTGACGCAGATGGCCCGTCGACAGTTGGCCCTGCGGTCGAGGCGTTCGGGTTCCAGCGCGTGCTGTTCGGCTCCGCGCCGTCGCCGACGTCGCATGCATCGTCTACCGTCGGCGATTGGTACGAGATCGCGCGCGAGTCGTTCGCGGAGCTGGGCGTCGAGCAGGGCGACGTGGATGCCGTATTCGGTGGGAATGCGGAACGTGTTTATAACCCGGCTACAAAGTCATAGGTGATGGAAGCTTCGTGGCCAACTTTCGCAAAGCTATTTATTGCATCATATCTGGGTGTTGTAACTTGTAACTTGTGCTACTTGCCCATTGTGTGTATGTGGTTCCCGATGGATGGAAATGGAGGTTTCTTTCCTGGCTTCGAGTCATTGTCTCGAGTAGATAAGTAGTCTACGCTCCCCTTATTCCCAAAGTTCACAGACGTAGTGTTGTCACAAAATCAATTGTACCTGCCAAAGACATGGTGTTCCTTCATTTCGGAATACAGACGATAGCGTGTGCTCTCTAATGACTTGTCGTAACGGAGACAATTTCTGGAAAGAGATCTGGGAGATCTCGCCCAACGACCACCTTCCTAATCGGGCGCACAATAGAAAACATGCTTCCACGTGACCTCTATTGAACAACTTTCTGCTTTGTTCGCCCGTTCGAGTGTGCAGTTCGCATACTTAGCGATGTTGCCACTGATATACCCCTCTTTTCTACACCAACACCTGGAGGACTTGCTTTTGTACAGCAGACGCACAGCTGGAGCGTTTTCTCCCTTATAATTCCTTGCTCTGACGCGTCTCTTGCGTAACAACCCACAAATGCTCGACAGTGACTACGAATCGCGGCCAGAGATGGGCCGCAGGAGAAATGACGATTCCGACATTGACTCGTACGTGCTATGTCCTGTGGCGACTTGCTGTGGCTAACCTGCAATGCAGAAACGAAAACCACGATGGGGATATAACCTACGCCGGACCCGTAAGCCGCCCATCCGATCCACACCACGCTGTGTATTCATATGTCACCCCGTTTCAGTCGCGCATCCGGTCGCCCTGCGAGGACGACGCACCGCCTCCAGCGGAGGACACCCGCACCGTGTCGAACCCCTTCATGCGCAAGCCGATCGGCTTCGGGGCGCTCGGGACCTATGCGACCGGGCAGGACGACCAGCCGCCCGCGCAGGACTCTCCAAGCACCGCCCCCATGCAAAGAAGCAGCAGCACGACGAGCACCGCCGCCCTGCGCAAGGGCGCTGCCTTCCGCGTGCAGGGCTACGTCAACGAGGGCCCGTCGAGCAGGGTTGCCACGCCCCCCGAGGCCCTAGGGCCGTACGGCGCGCAGTTCCGCGCTGAGCCCGCGGCGCCGCGCGCGCAGAGTTCCGCGGATACCGGCGCGCACGACGTCGACGTGCAGCAGATCGCTGCGGGCGCCGCGCACGCGGAGAACGAGCGCATCCTCCGGCACAACGCCGGGCACCCGCAGCCCGCGCCGTCGAGCAAAAAGCCGCGGCTGCAGGCGCCCAACCGCCCGCCGAAGAACAGGCCTGCGCCGCCCGCGTTCGACGGCGCGGACTACACGATGCACGAGCCGTCGCCCGCGGTGCCGCCCTCGCCTGCCTTTGAGCAGGCGCCGACGCCCGCGTCGTCGTCCGCGTCCGCGCCCACGCCCGCGTCGTACGCGCCGTCGCCCGCGAGCTCGGCGCACGCGCGCGCGCACGGCGCGAAGCCGCGGCTGCTGACCGTGCTCATTGACGACCGGCGCACGGGCGTCGACGAGCTGGCGGAGATCCTCGTGCCGCTGACGAAGGCGGAGGGCGGCGAGGGCGGGTGGTGGGCGGACGCAAGGGACGTGTGTGAGAAGCTGCAGGGCGGGCCGTCAAGGATCGATGGTCCGGCGAAGGTGTTTACGATGCGGGGGAAGTACAGGCAGACGTTTTTGAGGATCTCGGCGGCGAACGAGGAGACGAGCCAGTCGGCTAATCTCAAGGTGGAGAAGAACAAAACGTTGGCTATCTTTGTTGAAAGTGTAAATCCTCATTCCTCCATGCTCGTACAGGATCGAGACTGACTGTTTGACCAGCTGAACATCCCCGCTCAGATCCAAACACCCATTGCCGCGCTCAATGCAATTCCAGTATCTAGTCCTTCTCAGGCTATCTTCGCTCGGAAGGCGATCGCAGCCCCTTCGCCCATGCCAGCGCAACAACCGCTCTCGCCCCCCTTTTCGTCCGCGAGCCCGAGCATCACCGACGAACGCCAACGCAGCCCAAGCCGCGCGAGCAAGCGCAAGCGCGACTCGACCGCCCAGCTGGTGCAGCAGCGCCAGTACTCCAACCCCGCGCCGACGCCGTCGTCGACGGCGCACCACGCCCCGGCGCCGCCGAAGAAAACGAAGCGGGCGAAGCCTGAGGCGACGCCCGTGCAGAAGCGGCCGCGCGAAAAGCAGCCGACGCCGCGGCCGTCTACCGCGGCCTCGACGCCCGCGCCCGCGCCGGACGACGCGCTCCTGCTCGCGAGCTACCTGCGCCCGCGCGTGATGCAGGACGGCGCGGGCTGGGCGGAGCTGTGTGCGCACAAGCACCGGCGCGTGAGCAACGAGCAGATGGTGCGGCTGTATTGGTTCGTGCAGCGCGCGATGGAGGCGCACGTCGACACGACGTACATGGGCGTGCGCATCGACATGGTGCGTGCCCGTGCCCTCCCTTGTCTGAAGCGGCTGTGCTGACGCGGATGGGTGCAGGAGCATGTCGCGGCGGCGCTGGAGGTGTCGCCGGAGTGGTACGAGCAGGGCCGGCAGACGCTCGCGCTGCTGCAGTGCTACGGGCGCGGCGGGAGCCAGTACGAGGACGCGCGCGTGCTCGGCGCGATGGCGGATCCTGCGCCGGCCGCTGTGCCGGGGAGCGATCCGACGCAGCTGCTCGAGCTGCTGCGTGCTGTGCACGACGAGTGGATGGCCAATAGCGTGGAGGACGAGCCGGAGATCCAGGAGGTCGCGGGGTAGTGCGGCGGGCGCGCTCTGGATTTTGGATTTTGGATGTGGCCCGCGCTGCCGGGCGGGCTTTCCTCGCACCGAGCAGGGCTTCTCTGCGCGTGTCGCAGAATTGGGGCTCGAAGTGCAGGTGGTCGCACCATGCCCCGAAGCTGGCGACATAGGAGGCCACGTGACTTCGTCCTGGCCCGTCGCTGGCGTAGTAGGCGAGCGTAGGCGTTCCCTATGGTGGGACCGGCCGTGCGCGTTGATGTGCATCTGTTTTCTGTACTTAGATCGCCCGCCGAATGCAGGTTGACTTGCGCTCTGTTGAGGGAGGCGGCTGGTTGGGAAAGGATCGATCCCCGAGGTAATTCCTTCTCTTCTTTCGACAGTGGCACCCGGAACGCCTTCTCTGCTCACCTCCTGCAATGATCTAATCTTAGCACAGGTCATCTGCAGACACGAGACCACCCCCGACAGTAAGTACTTACCTGCTTCAACGGCTTCCAGTGACGTCTGACCTTCGCAGAGCGCCCGCGATGCAGCATATAAGAGCCTTTATCAACGACGCACGGCGCGTCACAAGATCCTGCTCGGCCGTCTCTTCTACGACACGCACACCCCATGGCGATAACTGAGTATAAGTACCTCACCGCAGAGCAGCGCGCGCATTTCCTGCAGCACGGATGGGTGCGCATCGAGAACGGCGTGCCGCCCGAGAACATCGCGCGGTTCCTGGAGAACGTGTGGGTCCGCCTCGGGTACGACCCAGACGACAAGTCGACGTGGGAGAAGGAGAAGGTGCCGTACTGCTCCGTCTCGCGGGGCCTTGCGCAGAGGGTGAACGTTTGAACGCTTGCCGTGCAGATTCATATGCCGAGGCACCGCGAGGTGCCGACGCCCGAATTCATGCCGAAGGCTTGGGGCGCGATCTGTGCGTATATATGCTTGAAGCTGGATGCCACGGTTGATTTAGTGTTTGTCTAGGCGAGCTGCTGGGCGGCGAGGACCGCATTGACAGGACGCTGTTCGAAAGCTGTGGAGACAGCTTGATCGTAAATCTGGGAAAGGATGAGTACAGAGATGTGAGTTCGGTTTTCGTTGTTTTGGCACTATTCCTGATTTTCTTGATGACCGCGATTGTAGCTCGATATCCACCCCAAGGATTTGGGAAATTGGCACATGTGAGTCGTCCCGATCTATTTTGGCTTCAAGCTACATCGTTTGTCCTTGAAAATAGTGATGGAGACTGGTACGTGCAAGTGCACTTTGCGCTGAGGAAGAAAGGTTTATGGGAGCCACCAGGTTCACGCATTTCCTCGATTCCGGGGACCAAGCCCTCGAGCTCCTTGTTCTGTATAATGATATCGAGCCGAAAGCTGGAGCTACCTGGATCGCCCCTGATGGGCTGAAGAATGTCGTGGATTTGTGAGTTGCGACATCCTCATGCTCATTCATGCCTGAAGCCCGTAATGTCGGCAGCCTCTACGAGCACAGAGAAGGCGTGAACGAAATGGCACAAGACCCAGACGGAAGCCGCAGTATTTGTTCGATCCAGACATGTCAGGACTTCGTCGAGGTATTCAATCCATTTGATAAGGATTGCCTTTTTCTCATCGCGAGGACATATAGCTCACGGGAAAGGCTGGGGATGTGATTCTAATGCATCCATTCATGCCCCACTCTGCCTCCAAGAACCAGCTGCGCATCCCGCGATTCATCACCAATCCACCAGTGACGCTGAAAGGACCTCTCAATCTCAACAGAGAGGACCCTGCAGACTATGTACGCAGTGACAGGTCTATGAACGCCATTCGCTTTGCTGAATCTGTCCTTGAAGTCTCTTGTTGAGCAGAAGATACTGGACATGCTGGGCGTCTCGCGGCTCGAAGATTGGCACATCACAGGCGAACGTAGGCGATTCGCACCTCGCACGCGAGTGGGAAAAGACGCGTTGATTCGAGAAGAGGTCGACCGGCTCAAAGCGCACGCCATGAGGACGGGAGGGATTGTCGACAGCATGCACATCAACGGTCCCGTTCCGTATGCCGTTGTCGTTAGCTGAGCTTTGTCTTGACGCATCTACGAATGATCCGCCCGCTGCTAATTCACTAGTGGGCGTAGGATCTACGACGGAAGATGACCCTCCACCAAGAAATCTCAGTACCAAATAGAATTGTCTGTAATGCAAGTTGGTGTATTAAAGTACAAAGGTCATAGCAAAGTTACGGGTATTAAGGATATACATACGTATCAGAATCGATGTGAGTGTCCCCAGACATGCGCTGCAGTCAAGGCCCTATGGTCCGATCAAGTCCTGCTACGTGCATGGTATATGTGTTAAGCGGTGCGTCAAATAAATGAGGGGTATCGTGGATTAACCTCTGCCTTCCATTGCAGGGTCCGTCGTGACTCTCCGATGCAGCCATACCGGGCGTGGCTTTGGGGATGGCGTCCGACTTCTGGTTGATGCCTCAGTCGACTGAGCCCATTGTTGAATCCGCTCATGATTCTTGATATCGTGGTCGACCTCGGGCTCAGGATCTGGCAACACGACCCAGGGACTGCCCACCTCGACCGCCTTCCCCACCGGTACGCCTTCCATGTGCCGCTCGTGACCGTCAGAATATCTCGGGCGAGAATCGAAGGACCTATTGAACATCCTGAACGCATACTTTCGCTCCTCCCGTCGACCCTGCTCACGCCCTTCTTGCACGCCCATCTGCCGGCCCTCCTCAAACCCGTCCTCGTGACCAGCATGCCAGCCCTCCATACGGCCCTCCTCAAACCCGTCTTCCCTCCCATCATCATACCGCTTGAACATCGCCATCCGCCGTCCCTCCTCCCTCCCCTCCTCCCGCGCCTGGAAATCCCTCAAAGCGGCCTGCCACTTCCTTGCGGTATCCCGTGCCTTTGCCGCCGCCTCTTCAGCCTCGTCCCTCTGCCTCTGCAAGCGCACCATATCATTCGACACGCGCCGGAGCTCCCGCTCCGCGGTCTCGAGCTGCATCTGGTACCGCTTCGTCTCCTCCCTCGCGCGCGCCGCGTCCAGTTCGGCGTGGTGCTGCGCCTGCTCCGCCGCCATTGCTCGGGCGCCGGATTCGCGGGCACGGATGTCAGCCAGCGTCGCACGCGACTCCGCGCTGTCCGCCTTGCGCATCTCGTGCTCGAGCCGGTCGCCCGTGATGCGCAGCATGGCCTTGAGGTGGTGCGCCTGCCGCTCCTCCTCGGCGAGCACGAGGCTGAGCATCGAGTTCGTCGCGTCGGACCCGCGACGCTTGCCGGAGCCCTTCTCTCTATCTCTGTCCCTGTCCCTCTCTCTGTCCCGCCTCTCGCGCGCGGGACTGCCACGCCTGCTGGGACGGTACTCCCGCGAGGACATCTTCGTCAGCGAGTGCACTGCATCGGGATCCTGCAGGAACTCGGCGAGCGGCGTCGGTGAAGTGGCTGCGTCGCGGAGTTGGTTCATCAGATCCATCCTGTAAAACGAGTACGCCATCAGTGTTCGGGTGCGCTGAGGGCGAGGCGGACGGAGAGTGGGAGGCGATGATGGGTAAAGATACGCACTCTTCGTCGGGCACATCCTCCACGGTGGCCTGGTAGTGGTTGGGAGGAGAACTCATGGCGTCCGCGTCACAAGTGGGCAAGGGGTCGGCTCGGGGGCGTATGGGATCAACTGAACTCCAACCGGTGGGTGGTTGTTGACCTATTAATGTATCATAAAGGATAGCCTCTCACACTGCAGTGCGCACACGCACACGTACAGCCTACATAATCCGAGATGAACACAAGAAGACAGCACTCAACGTGTGATGCACGTGTTGCGGGTATATCCAACGGGGGATCCTGGGCCTTGCAGACCTCATCGATTTGTTTTTCGAGCTGTGCGGCTTCGGCGTGGTGTAACACCGTCATGGACCTACATCTACGAATGCACCAAGGTCTCATACTTTAGGGGAATATCGGGAAAGAGACTCACAATGCACATGTATATGTCAGAATTGCCGACTTGCCGACTGTAACGCGCTGACAAGTTCCAAGCGCATGTCGACATGCCGACATATTGATAGTCATATTCGCACCATGCTATCTTAAAAACCTCATTCTGTGCAGGAATGGGGATCTCGCCTACAGGCAGCTATTCACTGGTATTGTGAGGTGCATCAGTCCGACATCTGTCTATAGCTACCTGGGCAGTTAGAGCACTCGACTTCGTGCGATCTGCCTGTACGCAGATGTCACTGTATCATTTCTACCCAGTGATGCAGGTTCCTGTCACTATTCCTTACCTCCACCTAAAGCTTTGCAGCCTTTTCGTTGTAGTCGATGCAGACAACGTTTGAGGCGGTCTCTTACTTGAAGTTCGAGTTCAAGTTTAAGTTCGGGTTTTCCAAAGTGGCGGCAGGGCGGGCCGGCTCCCCGGCACGCTTGATGAACAACCGACTCAACATCGGGACTCTCGTCACTTGCAACTCGTTTGCGTTTCGCATCCACCGAAAGTGTGTCCTGCCTTCAGAACAGCGTTCATCTCTGCATTATCAACGTCGAGAATCCGCAAGACGTTTGTTTTGAAGCAGAAAGGTGCGCTTGGACTTGGCTTAGAGCGGCTCGGTTCCTTGCGACGGAAGGCCAACTAATCAATTTGGCAAAGGCAGGCTCGCAAGACAATTCTCAGACCGCCTGCTGAGGAGCCGACCTCAAGTAAAGAACCGTCTGTGCATTAGCTTCCAGGATTGCGCTATCTGGACAAGTGCCAAGTTGGCACCCCCGACGAATCGAAACGATGAGACCGCGAATATCTCTCAAGGCACCGAGCATTCTTCTACCTTCACACAGCTCTCTCGGCGTATCGAGACGCATGGACTTGTGGACAACCTGTGGCTACAGGCTTACATCTACGCTTTCTCCAACGCCTGCAGTTGCGAAGCATAGTAGCATCGGTTTGGCGGGTCGACGTCAGAGCAAGGTGCGTCTTTCAAGTACCTCTATTCCTCGTCCATGACTGAATTCGCTGTATTCTCTGGAGATAGCCACGTATCACCACTCGTGGCGCAAAACCGCTCAGTGTCATCACGACCCTCGATCCCAGCCGCCTGGACTCCGCCTCTTTCATGGATATCTCGAACATGGATGTTCCTGGGGTTTATCACCCGACACTTGACGGGAACGTCCTTTTACTCAAATTGCGCTATGTCTGGAAACAAAGAAGCCTCGTACCCTTTCCTTCCGGCACACACGGCTTTCTCTATCTCTACACCAACCCGCTAGACCCGTTGGAGCCAGACCTTCGCTTTCGCGTGACAGAGAACGACAACCCAAAGAGCTTTGCTCGAGGCACAAATCTCGAGTACGGGCCTGGTCTCCCGTTTCATGTCAATCTTCCAAGAATCCTTCTCTCACCCTCGAAGGAAGAATTACGCAAGTTCCTCATCCAAGACGGATTAATCGACGAGGCGCGCATGAAAGAACTCCTGCAGAAGTCGGCTTATGGCCGGCCCAAAAGAAGGCCCAAATGGCCCATCACCGGGCTGAATGAGCCTTTCACTTATGACCTCTCCGGCAGATCATACACATTGATGGTCTGTAGGGGCAGCGAACGAGCCCAATATCCCATGCATTCGCCCCTGCGGTTTCAGCACCGATTGCGAACTTTTCCGCTCTTCGAAAGTAAGGCCGTCTCGTCGCGTACAACTGCCAGTACTCAACCGCCTTTTCTTGCCGTATCTGAATAGAGGGGCTGCTGGAGTGCCGCTTCGAGCGGTCGACCTTCCCTGAGCACGGAGGCAGGCGTGTCGTGCTGATGCGCCTGCTTAGGGTACTCGAGCCGCCGGTGCCCATCTCCAACCCGCCTCGAGGAGCGGACATGACCGTGCCGGCCGAAGGCGAGCTGTTCACTGTACACGACCGCTTGTGGCAACGCGATGTCGACCGCCCGTCGGCGCACTCCCCGGGCCTCCAGTTACTTTTCGATCCAGATGACACACAAATGTCGAAGTAGCTGCTTTTTGTAGGGGAGCATAGGTTAGAGTGCACGGTCAGAGGAGGCCGTGGTCCGAAGCGTTGATACTCTTACAAACTATTGCAGACATATCCAATGGGCCAGTTGCACGCTTCGGCCGCCCATCTAATATTACGAACGGCCTGCGATTGGTTTCTCTCAGCGTCGCTTGGAGGTGGTTCCTGGGTCTTCCTTGACGCCCTTCCCCGACGGTTGTCGCCCTATCCCGACGGTTTCTGCCCTCCGGATCCCTTCTTGCCTTCACCCGGTTCTCACACCACTGACCATCTAAGTGTACGACCTTGCGGCGGCCGTCGTCGTCTTATCTGACCTAGTGGACCTCAATGGACGTGGCTGACTCGTTGGAACTGACGCTAAAATATTGATAGGAGAGGTTGTCGACGTCTAGCGAGGCGTCAAGGGTGTGGGACCCGGCGTCTGGAGAAGCAATGGGCAGTGACTCGTGTGCGAAATCGCACGGAATCAGGAGACGGACTGACATCGGTGTTCTCAAGAGGCCCATGCTTTAAAAGAACAGGGCCGAGAATAGACGGGACTATCGTTCTCGCCATTACTTTCGAAGTACAGTATGTCCCAAGTCAAATTGCTACGCGTGGACCGTCTGGGTTTGGACCCAACTCTCTACAACTTGAAAGGCGATGAAGTCGCTTTTTATAAGCAGCAAACGGGCATCCAAGACGACGAAGAGTTGAAGCGGCACATCATCGAAGTTCAAACGGAAGCTTATGCTGTAGGCACTTCTTTCTTCTCGATTACCAGCTTTGGGTTGACTGACGCTCTCTACTCAGATATTTCCGTTTCCTTGTATCAGTAGCTTTCACTTCACGAGGTGTGCTTCCTGTCTTTATACCTGCCTGCTGGTTGGCTGACCTGTCTTCAGGTTGAAGATTTCCCGTCTACCGGCTTACCCCCAGGCCCTGAAATTAGGGAAAGAGCGACACGGCGCAATCTTGCTCGATATCGGGTGTTGCTGTATGTACGCACTCTCTGACAAAGGCAAATTGCTCATCTCTGCACAGTCGGCAATGACGTGTATAAGGCCGTGGCCGACGGCTATCCCGTCGAGAACGTAGTCACGTCGGACCTGTACCAAGGTCAGACAACACACCACCGCGCTTCATCAATGTCCTGATAGTGACTCCTAGGGGTTCTGGGACGCCGGGCTGAAGCTCTTCATGCGCACGAACGAGACGGCCGCCATATCCTTCATCCCCGGTGATGCCTTCGACCCCGCGCACCTCGAGCCTGTCCCGCCCTTCACAGCCGCCTCGCCGCCCGCAACGCCCCGTCCCGTCCTACAGGGCCTCACCTCGCTGAACGCCCTCCGCGGACACGTCTCTGTAATCCACGCCTCGGCCTTCTTCCACCTCTTCGACGAGGCGCGCCAGCTGCACCTCGCGCGTGCGCTCGCGGGCCTCCTCTCGCCTGAGCCGGGTTCCATAATCTTCGGGCAGCACGGTGGCGCGCTCGAGGAGGCGGGGGAGGTCCGCATGTTGGGCGCGACGATGTTCTGCCACTCGCCTGCGAGCTGGGCGGCGCTGTGGGATGGGGTCGTATTTGAGAAGGGCACTGTTAGAGTTGAGACGGAAGTCACGGTGATCGATAGGGAGGATGTCAGGCGCGAGGCCGGGGACGCGAAGCTCTACTGGCTTAATTGGTCCGTGACTAGATTGTGAGTAGTGTGTGGAATGTGTTGCGGGCTGTCGCCGGCTGAGCGGGGCAGCCTGCAATGCATGACCGATTATCGTCCATGTTGGTATCCCTAGCGGTTAGAAGGCGATCTGTGTTAGAAGTTCCGACACAGAATTTGGACCTACATTCGCCTTTCAACGTCGATGTGTCTTGATTCACAGCATTACCGCCTCGCATCGAGTCTGGGTCTGGTTAGTCCATGATAACTAAACCGCAAAAGCTGAAGAGCCCTCGCCGGACTATATCGAATGACAGATCAGATGCGAGTCAATTGTCGAAGCTTCACCTTGGTACTTCCCTCGACGCATTTCGATCCTTTCAAGTTCGACTACATCGTACCCTCGTCGCAGATCCTCGTCGCCTCAGGCTAGAGATGTTTACTTACGACTCCGAGATGCAGGTGGAGGTTGAGTCGTGAATCGAGTGAACACAATGAGAAATCATCTCACCATCACGTTCAAAGGCTCGATGATCATCGAGCGAGCTAGACGGAGAAAGCAGTTCGTTACAGCAAACATCAACACGATGCCCACGAGAGCGTGACCAGGAAATGACAGGGTGATGGGCCTAGGAAGACCTCAAACAGCGCCCGGTATTTCGCATCTCGTATCATATTGACGTTTGAGTGCTGTATGCATTCCACGTACCCAGGAGTGCGCTCCTGCACGCCCGCTTCGTCCAGGAGACGCTGATGTCGCTCCTTGACCAGGTCAGCGGCATTATTGTATCTCGTATGGGACACTCTTCGACGGAAACCGCAAGGATCAGCCCGCTCTGGTATCGTTTGAGTGAATGTCAATAAGCGCAGAGGACTACTGCATCATGCTGCGGATCAAGGAAGGAAGGAGAGAACCTCCGGCGCCCAAAGAACCACTCATCAGAGTTTTACTGGCCTAGCAGCTCGTCCCTTTACAACGTCTCCAGCGCCTACAAGAGTTCTCGCACAAAATTCTGGCGCTGCCAGCTTTTAGCCGGGCGAGAACGCTGGAGTTCAGATGATATCAGGGCACGGCGGCGGCGACGCCCACGGGCTACCTCACCTGGGAGACATAGCTCGCGCTCTTCAAAGCCGTCGCTCCGGAAACCCTCATAATTTCTAGCACTCGATTTGTAAGCCTTTTTCTCGATATCTACGGAGACCATGCGAAGAAGTGGGTGAGCTAGCTCCGCGAGCCCGGACGCGCCGGCCGCAACGGCTTTGCTGGGGTGCGCACCCTCGAGAATCAACCTCCGCCACGATGACCATATCTACGAAGGCTGCATGTTCGGCCAGTTTGTGGACTTTGCCAACCCTTTGCATCGACTGGGGAGTGATAAAGATTCGTTCATCTAGCTCTATCGCTCCGGCAGTTTCCTGATAGACCGCGTGCTATCTTCAAATCGAATTAGCAACCTGACAGAAGCGGACCGATTGAGTGCACCATGTAAACGAAGCGCCCTTGGAGCGTCCGCGTCAAGTGTCTGTTTGCAACTGGGTCATGTAGGGTATTGCAGTGTTGATGGATTAGAGCCCCCGTTTTGCAGACATCCGGCCGAAGCCATGCTCCGACTCCAACGAGGTGGCTGTGGATAATCTAGTTGCAATTTTAGAGTACAAGTGGAGGCCCAAACGTCTGACAAACCGTGCGCGATGATCTGTGCGGCATCGCGTGGATGGGCGGTCATCAGCAATAATCCTGGAGGACCCTTGCGTTAAAAAGCGTGGATGAGAAGACATGCGACAGTGCTGTTCTTACCTTTAATACTTCGCAGGTATAGTATGTCCCGAGTCGAATCGCTCCGCGAGAACCATCCGCCGTTGGACCCATCGCTTTACAATCTGAAAGGAAATGAAGTTGCCTTCTACAAGCAGCAGACGGGCATCCAGGACGACGAAGAATTAAAGCAGCATATCATCGACGTTCAGAAGGAAGCTTACGCGGTGCGAGTTTCTTCCTCCCATTCCCGCTTTGGGTTAACTTAAGCTTTCAATTTAGATATTTCCGTTTCCATGCATCAGTAGCTTTAACTTCACGAGGTGAGCTTACTTTCTTGATACCTAGTAGGTGACTGACTTGGTCCCAGGTTGAAGATCTCTCGTCTTCCTGCTTATCCCCAGGTCCTGAAACTAGGGAAGGAACGGCCCGGCGCCATTTTGCTCGACATCGGGTGCTGTTGTATGCATTCATTATTGAACAAAAGCACGCTGCTCACCTCTACACAGTCGGCAACGATGTGTACAAGGCCGTGACCGACGGTTATCCCATCGAGAATATAGTCACCTCGGACCTGCACCAAGGTCCGCCAACACACCACCCTGCTTCGCCGCCGTCCTGACAGCCAGAATCGCAGGATTCTGGGACGCCGGGTTAAAGCTCTTCAAGCGTACGAAAGAGACAGCCGTCATACCCTTCATCGCCGGCGACGTCTTCGACCCCGCGAACCTCGAGATCGTCCCGCCCTTCACAGCCGCCTCGCCGCCCGCAACGCCCCGTCCCGTCCTACAGGGCCTCACCTCGCTGAACGCCCTCCGCGGACACGTCTCCGTGATCCATGCCTCGGCCTTCTTCCATCTCTTCGACGAGGCGCGCCAGCTCCAGCTCGCGCGCGCGCTCGCGAGCCTCCTCGCGCCCGAGCCCGGCTCGATAGTCTTCGGGCAGCACGTCGGCGTGCCCGGCGAGGCGACGGAGATCAGCGTCATCGGCGTCACGATATTCTGCCACTCTCCCGCGAGCTGGGCGGCACTGTGGGACGGGGTCGTCTTTGAGAAGGGCACCGTCAGCGTGGAGACATCGCTCCAGGTGGTTGACAGAGAAGAAGTCAAGCGCGAGCCGGGCGTGGATATCTATTGGCTTAACTGGTCCGTGACGAGGTTGTGAGTGAGTGGTGTATGGGGTGTCGCTGGCTGAGCGGGACAACCTGTGACCGGAGAGTCGGAGACCGATTGTCGCCCGTATTGGTATCTCCGGTTACAAAGGACCTTTTGCTAGAAACATGACACCGAATCTTACGCACCTACTGCATCGACGCCACACAGCTACCCGGGACGTCTTCCTTCGAATCAGTTTACTATTGATGCTCACCTGTCAACGTGACGGCGCCCATGTGCAGGGCCGCGAGCAGCACGAAACACACCGACGGCAGACGCTTCCAACCCGGCACGATTACTCCGAAAGCCTCCTATAATCCCAAAGCAGTAGTATACAGAGAAGCATGCGTGAGTACAGCGCGCGAGAGCGGTTATGTACGGCCCGTCCGCGCCCGCGGACGAGGCAAAAAAAATAAGACTGTTCTATGCTATCGAAGGGGCTCCAGCCCGTGGTGCGAGAAGACGAACGGTCGCACGCATCGGTACGCTTACGCGGCCTGCTGACTGCACGAAATACCAGCGTCAGCAACGAAACAGACACCAGCTAGACGCGCGACTTACGCCATGCCGCCGTAGCCCATCGACTGCCCCTGCTCCGCAAGCTTGCGCTGCCTGAACGCCTTGCGGTACTTCGTGCGCTCGTACGTGACGAGCCCGACGACGATCAGCGCGATGACGGAGATACCCGCGAAGATGCCCAGGCCGATCGGGAGCACGCTGAGCTTCTTGCCCGGGATCTGGAACGCGGCCGCCGGGCTCGCGCTCGCGGAGGCGCTGGACGACGCAAGGTCGGGCGCCGCGGTCGCGCTTTGGTTGTCCGAGGCAGCGCTCGCTACGGCGCCTGCGGCCGTGGCAGAGGGGTTGCTGCTGTCCGCCGCGCTGCTGCTCGCGAGAGCAGTAACGCTCGCCAGCGGGATTGATGAAACACCCTAGATAGAGATGAGATTATGTTATCTACGCGCAGGAACGGATACATACGTTGGCGGAGACTGCTGGGGGAGGGACGCTGGTAGGGGCAGCTGACGACGATGCCGAGTCCGCTGCACTGCTCGAAGCAGGCGCGCTGGATGCGGACCCATCCGCGCTACTTGCAGCAGACGCGGAAGATGCGTCTGTGGTGCTCGCAGCAGATGCAGCAGAGTCGGTGGCAGTGGCAGTGGCACTGGCGCTATCGGTCGCGCTTGCGCTATCGGTGGCACTGGCGCTAGCGCTGCTGTCCGGCGGTGGGGGCGGCGGGTTCCCACCGTTCCCGGGGTTCTGGGCGTTGTTCGCGCCCATGGAGAAGGTGCATTGTTTGACCTCCTTGACGAGATCCTGCCCGTCAGGTCCTTGGGCGGGCGAAAGTGTGATTTGGCATGTTTCGGTTACGGGCCCGAGGCTCCTGCAGGCATCGAACAACGGTCAGTAACGGTTTGAGGTCGAGAGGCCAAAGCGATAGGGAAATGACACTGGGAGAAGGCGTGGGGTAATGAATTGCTGATGCATCAGAGAAACACGCGCGAGGTGTCGTTCTCATACCGTTCCAATGAAGTCCCCGGATGTCCATTCCGACCGTCATTCGTCGCGTGTAGGATACTCCGCTGGTCAATCCCGCGCATAGCAACGATAATCGTTGCGTGGGCCGAGTTGGGATCCGTCGGACGCGCTGCCAAACCCTCCGATGCCACAATCTCCACCCTTGAGCCCTCAAGCTGCCCCACCCCTTCGCCATGTCTCCCAGCGCACGCGAATGGATCCGCAGAAGATAGAATGTGCACTCACGTATCCGTAACCTGCACCGTCTGCACCGTTACGGGCTGCTTCGTCGGGTCGCCAGCTTGACGACGGTACATGCTCGAAGTCGTCCTCCGCTGCCCGATCGGCGCGGGGTTCGCAGCGACACCGCTGAGCAGCGCGAGCACTGCGACAGCATAGAACAGGAAAATAGGCGAGAAGGGGGAAATGGAGAAGAGCTTGTGACGGCGTTGCATCTTGAGAAATGTGGAAAGACCTGAGCGCTGGGCGAGGGCAGAAAGAGATAAGTTAAGGAATGGGAGTGCCGGCTCCTGCAAGGTGGGCTCGAGGTCGTGTTTGGGAAAAGAGAAAGAAAAGAAGAAGAAAAGAACGGGCGATGGCCTCCAGGGCAGGAGAACACGATGGGCGAAAGGAGGAACAATGGCACGGCAACATAACAAAATTTGTTGTCCGTCATTGTTACCTTCCTTTCTGGGCCAACAATCAAGGCAATGCACTTTATTGATGCGCCGTCTCTGCCACTACAAATTCGTAACTACATCTGCACCGCAACCACACCATAGCAACTGCGATGGCCCGCACGTCTCGCCGTGTCGAGTCCCATCTCACTGATGGCGGGAGATGTCCAGAATCAGCCTGGCCACCGCTGAGCGCCGTGCGAAGGTCTATGATATTCCAACGAGTCTCAATGCATACTATGATATCCTATGTAGACCGCACTGTAGACTAAGATATAGGCTGCGTATGCTACCTCACAGCGCTCTCGATCACCTTGTGTGTCTTCCCATCCCGGAGACGCCGGCGCTGGCGCTGATGCCTTAGACTGCGAGGCGCGATGATCTTGCAAGTTTGCTGCACGTTTTTCATCAAGAAGCATGTGCAGATTGTCTGCCACCACTCTTCAGATATATGAGTCTGACCTACTGCTGCAGAGACGAGCGCATCAACGTTGTACGGGGATCCGGGATCGGACGTCCGGTGGGATCTGGTGGGATTTGCGGGGGTCCAGTCCCGTCTCACTCACGGGGACGACGTCCAGAATCCGCCTGACCACTCCGCGAAGGTCCATGCCATTCCGACGAGCCTCAATGCGTACTATGATATCCTATGTAGATGTGCTGTAGATATGCCGTAGATATGAGCCGTTCATGCTACCTCACAGCGCTCTCGATCGCCTTGTATGTCTTTCCCTCCCGGAGACGCCGGCGGTGATGCGGCGCAAACAGCCCAATCGCATCTGCGACCGCATTGGCGCCCCACCGCTCAAACGCCATCGATGCCGCGACGTTCACCACCACCGCAAACAGCAACGTCAATCGTGCGGACATCGGAATCGGCATCAGCTCCAGGATCTCCGACAGCAGCCGCGGCGGCGCGAGCAGCACGACGACGTTGAAGAGCGAGAGCGCGATCAGGGAGAGCATCAGCCACCCTGCGCGTCCGAGATGAGCCTCATCAAATGGGAATGTGCCGCACGCCGCTCACCGTTCGTCCACATGTGCCTGCGATACGGCGGCCCGATGCTGAATACGGCCGCCACCAGGATATATTGGAAGCATGAGACAAGGAACAACGCCGTGTTCTCATAGTTGGTCGCTTGCAGATGGCTGTCTTCTGAATTTGGGTCGGAAATAGACTTTGCTGGACGGTACCTGGACATACACGTCGAGGAGATGCCATCAGTTCGAAGCTTCTCATGACGTAGGCCGCACGACGCACCAGGGCTGCCGCCGAATCCAGAAAAACGCCCAGAATTGCACGGCGCTGGTGAGCACGATCTGGCCGATGATGCTCGCCAGGACCGGCGTGGACACAAGACTGGCCGTCGGTCTTTTGGGGTGTATACGCGGGAAGGGGAGCGTCCGTCCCACTGCCAACGTCAATGAGCACACTTAAATTCATCAAAGACCACAGCATGGGAAAACGCACTGGTCACCGCGACGGGGATAATGATAAACAGATCAATATACAAAAACTGTTGTAAAGAAACGTGGGTTGGCATGGCGCCTTCACGAGATGAAAGCAGCTCGAAGACGCACCTGGAAGTCTCCGAGGGACGACGCGAAGGAATACAGAAGCGTGATGGTCGTGAACTGGATAAGGGAATACAACGCCCTGCAGCATGGCAAGCGCATTAGCGTTCCACCGTCCTACCCCGTCTAGAAACCACGCACATATACTTGAAACAGCTGAAACTCGTCACAAGCGCCGCGCGGCCCTCCCGGATGACCTCCAGCACACAGCTGATATCTGGCGTCTTGCTCGTGAACGGCGCCGCAACCGACGCCTCCGCCTCGCTGAGCGACAGCCCCACGTCGGCGGCCTTCAGCGCCGCGCAGTCGTTCGCGCCGTCGCCGCACATGAGCACGGTGTAGCCGAGGGCCTGCAGGCGCTCGACGACTTCGTTCTTCTCATCGGGCGACATGCGCGCGAATATCTGTGCCCTCGCTAGCATCTACACGCAGGGCAAGCTCATCAACGCTAGACCGGTGAGGGGATAAGAAAGTGCGTACCCGCTGCAAGGTCTCGAGCGCGGCGTGGTTGATCATCCAGCGGAACACGTCGCCCGTCACCGCCAACGCGTAGTCCTGGTAATCGAGCATATCCGCCTCGATCCCATGGTGTGACGGCGGCGTCAGTGGCTTTAAGCTATAGTCATCCAGCTCCCATTCGGGATCGTCCATGCAATTCCATTCGATTTTCGAGAGCGGCGTTGACGGGTTGCCTGTGCTAGCGTTAGGTGCCAATCAAGGTTGGGGAAACGCATACGCACCTCTTTTGAACGTCGGCGCGAATACGTGGGCAGTCTGCGTGATCAGGTTGCATTCGCGCGCGACGCTGACGGCAGTGAGCGGGTTGTCACCGGTGATCATGCGGCAAGGGAGATGCGCAGCACGTAGTGCCGCGATGGCAGGTGCTGTGCCGGGTTTCAGTTTGTTTTCGAAGATGACGAGGCCGAGGAATTGCAGCCCAGATTCAGCTTGCTCCCTGCGGAGTTGTTAGACGATCGGTTGAAGAATATGGAAAATGCCAACCTCTTCATCCGCTGTGCTTTTAACCAGGATAGACCTTCAATGCTTTTACCGGCGATAGCAATGACACGATAGCCCCGTTTTGTGTAGTAAGATAGGAGGTCGTCATAGTCGTCAGGAACTGTGGCATCAAGGTCATTCACAGTCAATGCAATGGGGAAAAGCGACCAACAGGAATCCTTCTCGCAGATGTCAGCCATGACCTCTGGGGCACCCTTGGTATACACCTCCATACTGTTACTCTTCAACCGCTTGACGATGACGCTCATCCGGCGCAGCTGAGAAACAAACTCGAACGTCCGAATGACTCCAAGTTCCAGAAAGTGTGCGTGCTAGGCCATAAGTCAGGCGTGGGGCTCCTCAACCATTCAGCGACAGCGCTTACCCTGGAACCGCCCTTCAGCGCATCCTCGACTCTAAATTGCGCACTCCCCGGCGGCCTGACAATCGTCTGCACCAGCGCCGCCGCCCGCCCCTCGCCCTCGCCCGCCCGCCGGCCCTTAATAATCCCCGTCCCCGCCACATGCCCCTCCTCGACCATCCACTTCGTAAACTGAAACATCTTCACATCGAGCGGATCCCCAATCACCTCCCCGTCCACGACCTTCAGCTGATGGCACGTCGCAAGCGCATACAAAAAGTTCGCGCGCTCGCGCCCCACGGGCAGATCATGCACGTCCTCAATCAGCTCGCCAAAGCGCCGGGTGCCTGCGTGCGGATCGCGCCCGCGCACGCCGAGGATGTCGAGCCCGTCCTCCGTGAGCGTGCCCGTCTTGTCGAAGCAGCACACGTTGATCTTCCCCGCGACGTTCACGCGGCTCGGCGCGATGCAGAACACGCCCGCGCGCCGGAGCCGCGCGAGCGCGAAGCTCGTCCCGATCGAGAGCGTCGCGGGCAGCGCGGGCGGCACGACGACCGTGACGAGGTCCAGCGCGCGCAGCACGATCGTGTGCCAGTGCACGCCGAGGTGCACGAACTGCACCGCGCTCGCACAGAAGCCGAGCCCGGCGATGCCCGCGAGAACCATGATGAAGCGGATTGAGTCGCGGTAGAACTTGAAGCCCATCGGCTTCGGGAAGAGCATGGAGCGGATGAGCGCGCCCTTGGTGGTGTTGAAACCTGTTGCTTTTCAGCATCGGAACTGGATATTAGTGGGAAATGCTTGCCTGTGCGCACGACCATCCCGAGTGCAGGCCTTTCGATCGCGTCGCTAGCAGCGCCGACGGCTTTTCGGATTCTGACGACCTTGGTGCCTGCATAGAGGAAGCTTTTCGACGTCTCGCCCTCGATGTCCCGGCTCTCCTTCCACCGTGCAAGATCTTCATTGTGGACGGGAATCTTGCTGACCGGCACAGATTCACCCGTAAGCATAGATTCGTTCACGATTGCGTCACCTGAGAGCAGAAATAAGTCCGCTGGGAGGAGAGACAAGGGAGGTTCCATGAGGTTGACGATGTCGCCGGGAACAAGGTCCGAGGAATCGCGTTCAAGCCCTACGAAACATTTAATAACAAAGCGAAAGAATAAACGAGGTAGATAGCGTACAGATACCATCGACGAACACGCTCACAGGGCAGCTGAATCGGGACATCTCCCGCATGCGAGCGATGGTCTGGTAAATTCCGTAAGAAAAGGCAGGAAACAAACACTGTTATGACTGCACCTTCCTTGTCTCGATAAGTGTCGTGGCAACGCTCAGCGTCGAGATGAGCGCAATGCAGAAGGCGTAATAGTAGTAATCATCCAAAGTCCAGAGAACGATGCTTGCAATTTGGAAGACATAAAATGGATGTATAATCTGCGCGTCATGTCAATTTCGCACCATCACCACCACATGAGGTAGAGCTCACCTCGTCAACAAGAAGCGAAGCGGTAGATTTCCCCTCGATGTCGATGACGTTGGGCCCGAACAACGTGAGCCGCTGCTGTCTAACAGGTCCTTCCAAGCCATTCTTGACGGACGAAACGCCAGTCCAGGATGGATCGCGCCAGTCTCTGAAAATCCACGACGATTGAATTATTTAAACAAAGATAAGATAGGGTTTTGTCACGAACTTGGCCATACTAAACAGCCCCGTCCTGGGATCGAGCGCAAACCTTGCGTATCGATAATCCACGACTAGAAGGGTGGCCAGCACAATATCTCCCTCACCATTTCCGTTGACGAGGCCATTTCCGTTAGCTTTGAGCGCGGGCGGCGTTGCCGTAGAAGTCGTCGAAAGCCCAGAAAATACCGTCGACGCAGGGTATGGATAAGCCAGCCTCTTGACGGGAAACAGGGCGATATCTCTATGGACACTCTATGCACTCTTAATTTCCGCACACAGATGACAGGAACGTGACGCACCTCAACCACGACACAGCCATCTACGAGATGCTCGAACGCGCACTCGCGGACCACCCAATGCAACCACAGTTTGGGGAACCAATGGCCGAGCAGGCCCAGCACACCGAAAGTGAGGACACACCCCATCCGCCACGCCCACTGGCGCCATTTGATGGTCTCGTACCCGACAAAGCGTACCGTGGAGTCCTCCTCCGGGATATAGATCGTCTGCCGACTCGGGGGACCCGGAGGAGGCGGCTCGAGCGGCTCTAATTCGACATCTATGCGCATCTCGTCGCCGAAGAACTGGTCGCCCGACAGCAGCGGCAGCGACGCAGACAGCGTGGGCGACGGCGGGAACGAGCCGTACTCGAGATCACTGCCCGTCGGAGAGAGGGCACGGCTCTGGACGACATCTTCATCTTCGGATGGCTCCTCTTCCTCGCCGGAGGAGTATCCCCACCGGTCGTCGCCCTCCTCTTCTTCGTCGCTCGCTACAACCTCCGAGCCGGCGTCCGACCTGCGGGCCCAGAAGCGAGACGACGCGGTAGATCGCTGGGATAATGACCTGCGCCGAGCATGGTGCGGTGGCTCACCTCGATCGCGACTGAACAGCGACGCGATATTGTCGAACATATTCAAGCGAGCCGGAGAGTCCGAGCGCTGCGCGCGTCTCAGCAGCGGCCGCCCGTCCGCGATGTCCTCCCCTTCTTCTTCCGCCTCCTGCGTCGTGTAGCTCGCCGTGCTGCCCCTCCGCCTTCTGTCCGCGACGCTCTCCTCGCTCCCCCGCCCATTGCGCGATAGCGATCGGTGGCGATGGCTCATTCGCGACATGCTGCTCGGAACGGCGACGTGGCCTGGTCCGTCGAAGACCGCGCCGGCGTCATCGTCGAAGGGGAGGCTGTACTGAGAGTCGCGGCGGGAGCGGCGGGCATTAGAGACAGCGGTCGATATATCGACCGCCGAAGCGCCTTCGGTGTAGTCGTTCTGGCTGTTCGACGGGCCTGCAATTGGGGACATTCCTTGCAGGGTTATCAGTGTCTGACCTAAAACTGCATCCTAGGAAACGATGCTCACCAAGTCTTGACCAAGTCGTCAACGGTCAACCGGTCAAAGTTGAGTCCAGTACAGCCCCGATGCTGCGCTACAGTGCACCCGATAGTCGGCTAGAGAGGGATCGAGTGCGCAAAGCTGCAGAGAAAACAAGGACGTAGTCTCCGAGCAGACCTTGTGCAGGAGATAACTTAAGTAAAGGTGTAAGCCTGAATACGTTCGGTAAGTACAAGTTGTCACACCGGGAGCAGCGGCCCGCCACCCCGCCGCCTATCTCAGTACTTGTTCGCCTTCTCTCTCGTTGCTTCAATTGGAAGTTTCTTCTATATCCCCCTTTTGACACCCTCGGGACTGTTACTGACAAGAAGCCTAGATACTCGTTTGAGGAGATAGTATTTCCACGTACTTATGCGGCGTCCAGTATGAATCGAAAACCGTTCCGGCTCACGACCACTTTTTTTCCCCTACGGCATGCGCATGCGCGTTCCCAAATTTCTACGGCCTTGACGGAATCAAGTGTACAACATCTAGTCCACACAACAAGACGAAAGGCGTGTTCTATCGGTGACGAAATTATCGAGCTACTAAGCCCAGCAGGTCGCTCGGGTTTCGGTCGAGAGAGTACTGTACACACCACGGCCGTTGCCGTTCAACTATATCTATATCCTGGATATACGCTTAGGAACATCGCGCAGTACAGTACTTATACCTCGTAGTGCTCGCGGTAATCCGAATGACCACCACTTGTGGTACGCCTATGAGCGACATAGCAGGACCACATTCGGCATCATAATTCCAAGAAATTCTCGAACATGCGTGCCCCGGACATTGATATAGAGTACGCCTGCATGTACACGACTCAACGATCCCGCTGTCTCGTGGAAATCCATCCATCCTCCCGGATCACTAGTCTCCACGTTACGCATAACACTGCCGGTAAGAGTACATGTGCCACTCGGCCTGTTGCTCTAGGGTATACATTGGGAAAACAGCGGACATAATTCGCAGCCAACGATGCTTGCGAAACTGAGGGAGGAAGGTCCCCTTCGTGAGCTCCCTGTTCCCAGATCAGTAGCAGGTCAGGTGCAGGGAGGCAAGGGGCGTACGTACCAGTACTCCGGCATCCACGCTGCAGCTTCCCAGTCTACAATGCCGGTGATGTTCCAGTTCTCGTCCACCAAAATGTTGTGGGGACCGAGGTCGTTGTGCGTAAGGCAGACGCGGTGCTTGAGCGCATGCGCCCTCCGAATGGCGTCGTGCACCGCCGCGGCGTCGACATCCTCCGGGATATTCAGTCCGCCTGTGCGGCGCACGATGTCTTCGTGAAATTCAGCGACCGACTTCCAGGGACCCGCGGGCTCAGCACCGAAGCGCACCCGGGCACATCGAACAGGCCCCCCGTCGAAGGAAGATACTGCGCCCGAGGGGGGAGTGAGCGCTCGGAGGGGAGCGAGGATACGGGACAACTGAGCGCTGAGCGACCGCTCGACTTCCGGGGTGATCTCGAAGTAAAGTTCATTAAGCGGTTCGCCAGGCAAGCGCGACATTACGAGAAAGGTAGTGCCGTCATCAACTGTGAAGTTGTCCACCACGATAGGGACTGGGATACTGGAAGCATGTGCTTGAATGTATCGCATTGTGCGGCCTTCGTTGAGTTGGACCTGGTAGTAACCTACCTTGACATACATCCCACCTGGAATGCGTTGCGCGGAACTTTCGGGTGCCCAACGGAGGGAACCCGCTTGCAGAGCATATCGCCATAGCTTGACGCGAAATGAAATGGGTAAAAGGGAGACTATTGTTGAGAGAATGCGATAGGGTATCACAGATTTCATCTATGGAAGACTCTAGGCTTTGCAGTTTTAGTGAAGGAAATCAGTTGTCAGATACACCTCATAGTCCACTAGACATGATGCAGGTACGTACTTGGCCACAGATAGAGCAAAGACGCAGAAACGTTAGAAGGAAGGGGCCGTTAAACACGTTCTGGCAACTGAATGGCATGAGTCGCCGCATGCGGAGCGGCGGCCCGCCCACCCCGCCGGCTATCATCTATTCAGCGTTCAACTCAAAGACTTGAAAGAGCTCCTAACGGTGTCACAGGGGCCTAGTTAGCCTGGCCGATCCGTGTCGGATCACTAGGCTAACTAGGCTTAGTAACGGTGTCACAGGGGTGAGAGCTCTCTCTCTATTTGCTTCAGTTCTTTCATATGTATCCCTCTTTTAACACACGCTAGGCTGCTACTGACAAAGGGCTAAGATATTTGTTTGAGCAGATAAAATTACCACGTTCATATCTGGCGTCCAGTATGGAAAACCCATATCGGCTCACGATCACATCTACACGTGTGTTCCCAAAAATCTACCCGACGCACTCGCCTATACGATACATATCTGTTCCGCAGAAAAGATGAACGGTGCGTTCTGCAGGTGACGAGATTATCGAACAGCCAAGTCCAGCAGGCGTCTCGGGCTACGGCCGAGAGCCCTCATTTCTTCCTCTTCTCTCTAATTCATGTGCCTTACCCTGCACAGTCAGGCAGCCGCACTACTACTCCTCCAGGGCCTAATATGCGCCTAATATTGAAATCCAAAGACCCAAATTGCGATCCTCGGTAGCGGCGGCACTCGGCGATGCCTACGTAGCGCTCCAGCCTGCCTCACCGCCTTCGCGTGATCGGGGACTCCGTATGTAAAACCGGCGCGGGACGACGTATATGATTCAGACTGCGCACCTGCCCCTACGTCCCCCCACCATCACTGGCATGCCGCATCTGCAGTCGCTCTACCCGCCCATCTCGGACATCGATGTCCCGAATTATTTCGATTTCGTGACGGGCCTCGAGCACTTCAAGAGCCTGCCTGATTATACCGTGTTTATTGACGGCCTGACAGGCGAGAAATGGCGCCTGCGCGCGTTCTTCGAGCGCGTCGATGCGTGTGCTACTGCGTTAGCGTCGAGCGAAGCAGAGGGGGGCCTTGATATCCTGGCGAACCCGAACGAGATCGTGGGTATCTTCAGCGAGAACTCCATGGTACGCTTGACCCTTCTGTTCCACTCAAACACGTGTCCACATCCGCGCAGGAATGGCCGACGCTCGTCTACGCGTGCTTAAAGCTCGCGGTGCCCTTCGCGCTGCTGCCTGCGTACTCGACCGCCGCGGAATTCCGCCACCTCCTGAAGACGTCCGACGCGACGCGCCTTTTCGCCAGCCCGAGCGTGCTCGAGACCGCGCTGACCGTCGCGCGGGAAGTCAATCTGCCCGAGCACAGGGTGTACGTCCTCAAAGGCCGTGTGGCCGGGCGCACGAGCGTGGCCGATCTGGTGCAGAATGCCAGGTCCAGGGGATTCCCTACGGCCCCTTCGCGGCGGATGCACAGCGATCACGTCGCGTGCCTTGGATTCTCTAGCGGGACCAGCGGTCTCCCTAAAGGTGCGTACGACTCCGCGAAGAGCCTGACAGCCTTTGAACGCATGTCTAGCCGTCATGATCTCCCATAAGAACCTGTACTACTCTCTCATGCAGAACATCATTATTGGCCGAGAGCTCGCCAAAGTCGCAATGGTGAGACCGCTCTCGCCGAGAGTGCTACAGGCCAGACGCTGAGCCCATCTCGCAGCGGGCCCCTCCAAACACGCCAGAAGGCGTCCCAATCTCGATCGCCTTCATGCCGTACTACCACGTCACGGCGTTCCACCTGTCCATGATGCGCATCTTCACGCCCCCGTGCACGGTCATCATCCTCCCGCGCTGGAAGCTCGACACGGTCCTCGACGTGCTGCAGAAGTAAGTCCCTCCATTTATCGTGTCGTGTTGGTCTGGTCTCACGGAGCCGGTCAGATACGACGTGACGAACTTCGGCCTGGTGCCCTCGATGGCGCACGAGTTCATCCACTCGCCGCGGTTCCAGACGACGGACTTCAGCAAGGTCCTGTCCTTCACGAGCGGCGCGGCGCAGCTCCCGCTCGCGCACCGCAAGACGATACTGGCGCGCATGCCGCACGTCCAGTTCGCGATGGGTGCGCTGCCTCCCTTCACAGCCACCCACCTCGCGCCACTGACCGCAGAGCAGCATACGGGATGACAGAATGCGTAAGCCAGCCCCCTCCTCCTGCTCATGCAGACACGTGACCCGCGACAGACATTCCTATCCCTCGCGACCCCCCTCTCCGGGCTCTTCCCCGGCCGGTTCGACGAGCGGCAGATGCTCACGATGACGGGCGTCCTGCTGCCCGGATGCGAGGCGCGCATCGTGCGCGAGGACGAGAGCGAGGCGGGGTTCGACGAGCCGGGCGAGCTGCTCGTGCGCGGCGGGCACGTCACGCTCGGGTACTGCAAGAACGACGCCGCGACGCGCGGCAGCTTCCTCGCAGATGGCTGGCTGCGCACCGGCGACCAGTTCACCGTCGACAGGCAGGGCGCGTTCTAGTACGTCTACTACACCCCTCTACTTACGCGCCGTGCTGATCTGCGATGGCCAGCTATGTGGACAGACTGAAGGTGAGTGCGCGCGCACGCCCCACTTTGGTACGGGAGCTGACTTGTGTATAGGACACGCTCAAGATCTCCGGCGCGCAGGTCTCGCCCGTCGAGATCGAAGACGCGCTGCGCCGCCACCCCGACGGCCTCGTCGTCGACGTGACCGTCGCGGGCGTCCCCGGCGGCCGCATCGCCGACGAGCGTGTCCCGCGCGCGTGGGTCGTCCTGTCCGACGCGGGCAGGCGCCGCGGCGAGGCTGTAGCGCTGGCGGCGCTCGACGCGTGGTCGCGCACGCAGCTCGCGAGGCACAAGCAGCTGCGGGGCGGGCTGGAGGCGGTCGAGCAGGTACGTGCGTGTGCTGGCTGGTTTTTGGGTATGCTGACGGGTTGGACAGATTCCGAAGACGCATACGGGGAAGGTGATGCGGCGGGTGCTGCAGGAGCGGTATGAGGCGAAGTTGAAGGCACAGGCGAAATTGTGATATGGACGATTTGGGTGGATTCTGATGAACTACATCTCTGCGTTATATGTACTTACCTGCGAAACCTGGACCGGTATATTAAACATCCTTGAGCCTTGAGACCTACCGACTCACCTGGAGGTACGATTTTCCTTCTCGCCTTGCGCCATGCCAGAGATGTTCACGAAATAGACCATCAAAGCAACATGCAAGAACCAGAGATCACCGCTTCTTCCCATTCTTCCTCGACGCTTTCCCGCCCGCCCGCTCCGCCTTCTCCGTCCGCCTCGCGCGCTGCTTGCCCGTCTCCGCCTTCCGCGCCGCCTTCGTCTGGTACCTGATCTTCTTCGGCTTGAGCTTCTCGACCTTCTTCAGCGGCTTGTCGCTTTGCGCCGCCCTCCGCCTGGGCTCGACGTCTGCTGGAGGCGGTGACCCGGGTATGGGCGCCTCTCCGTGTATCAGGGTATCCGGGTCGAAGTCCTCCACGACCGTGACGGTCGCGACCTGCTCCTCGTCTGAGTACTCCGCCTCGTCCTTGTCTTTTCCCTTCGCGCCGGAGCCGAAGCCTGTCCATTCCTCTTCCTCCTCCTCGTCGCTACCACCTAAATTTGCGAAAATAATTATCGAGACGATGAGCACAGACAAGGAAGCGACGTACCGAGAGCTGTGCGATACGCCTGCTCTACCTTCGCCGCGTTCTCTATAGCTTGTTCGGCCAGCATCTTGCGTTGCTATTCCACCGCCGGCATTCTCAGAATCTGCGACGGCTAAAGAGTGGACTAGCGTACCTCGCGCCGAGCCTCCAACCGCTCCTGCTTCTCCCTCTCGATCGCCTTTTTCTTCCCCTCTTCCTTCTTCGCGAGCTTACGCTTGTGAAACCCGGTCAAAAATTCTCTGCAGATATACAGGTCACTTAAGACACCACATTCACTAGGTAGGAAAGGGAACTGACCGCCGTGCATCCGTCGTCAAACGTGATCTCCTTGATCTGCTGCTTGCGCTGCCGTTTCTTGGATGCGATGATTTGGTGCGACTTCGTGAGGACGGAGAGATTGGACGCCATGCGCGGTGGGTTGTCTTGCACGGCCTGGTATGGCGTGCAGAGCTGTAAGAGTGAGTGGGTCGGGTGGGTCAAGCTTTAGTTTAAGATGCAGAAACAGTGGGCGCTTGAGGACACACGTCCCAAATATGGGAAAACATACCGGAACGGGCTGCGGTGTGGCACAGGCTTTCGTTCCTTCATTTTCCGTCTTCAAATGAATGCACTTGCAGCACTCTTGCAACTGATGGCTAGTGCCTTTGGATCTCGTCTTCAATGCTTCAACGTTAACTTCAATACACGTCTTCAATTTCCCATTTTTCGCACTCTTTAGATCTGAGACGACGAGAATGGACTTACTCGGTGTCGACGGGCGTTGTTCGCGGGCCAGCGTCTGTTGGGCATTACCGCCGCACATATAGCGCAGCTTCGTGTTACTTCTGCTTCTGTGCAGATCATATCGTGTTGACTATCAGGTCTCATCGTAAATCTTTCGGGCCCAATACGTTTCATACCACCACCATCCTCTCGTCAATAGTCAATTGACAAATTGACTCTCGTAGGTAGACTTAACTTCCGAGATCGTAAGTGGCAAATTGTGTGTTGTTGCTGGCTCTCTTTTGTGGTTTAAGTCATTGATAACATGTGCTTCAAACCGAAGCAACTTGCAGCACCACTCGAGAAAGATATCCTGGCCGAAATCATCTTCGTTCCGCGGTTTTGAGACAGCCAAGAGTCATGGTGCGTGTTCATATCGGTCCCGTCTGACTTTTCTGTTGATGACAACATCAGGCCTCTGTTCTTCCTGCTCTTAACTCAGATTGCGCTGCTTCGATCCTTTCGCACCTCGACAAATCATCTCTGATCAGTATCGCATCTACTTCAAAGGCCGGAAAAGCAGCTACATTGCCCCTTCTCGTTCATACCGTCGAGCTCTACACCGGTTCTGGTGGCTACGCGCGTATCATTAGCTTGTCCCGTTATGTTCTGTCGAACCAACTCGGGCACTACATGAGGCATCTCAAGATCCAGCACGAATGTGTCCGCGAGAGCGAAGCCAACCCGGATTTTCTTTCCGCAATGCAGCCTCTCGTGGATCTTGTGGCAGCTAGTGATAATCTCGCCTCGCTGACGATACCCGACAACCCAAACAACCTGTTCAATTGGGCACCAGGCCTTACCGATGCCATCTGTGCACATGCACCTTCGCATACGTTGGAGATAGGCTGCATGGACGAGTGGGACTGGCTATTCGCCAGGCCCTTCTCTGGCCTGCGTGACCTCCGTCTCAGGTTCGACACTACTGAAAAGGAGCTGACTGAAAAGGAGCTGAATATATTCACTATAACCGCACCCTCCGCCAAGACTTTGAACACCATCCATCTGGGCGGGCTGCGAATTAGGTTCAAGGAAGGAGACATGCCATGCGAGGCAGTTCACATGGTGTCGTTCTACAACGTAGTGACCACACCGATGGACATACACCGAGCTTTTCCTAACGTCAGGCTTATTAGCACCGACTGGTCGGAGGTCTCCGCTGGGCCATCGTCCCAACTTGCCTCAGCTAGCAGATATGGGCCCGAAATTTTGCCTAATCTCATCGCTCTGAACGGCGAGATGGATGCACTGAAGCTCGCACCACATCATAACATCCGTGTGCTCCGTCTCACCGACGTTGTCTTTAGGAAGAGCGAATTGGAGCGAGTTGCCAGTACGCTGTGTGCCAACACCCTGTCCAGTCTTTCTTTCAATTTCACGTTCATGTCTTATTTCGCGGACGAGGATGCACAGCTATCCGACAACTTCGTTTTCTCTTGGCTCCTGCAAAATTTCTCGCAGATCAAATTCCTGGACTTGTGTATGAATTGGCGTAATGATATCTTTGGCTTTAACCCGATCCGAGGGCCTGGGATGTGGAACAATGTGGTTGCAGTGAGTCGTCCTTTAAATAATCGGAGCATTTGACGTTGATCTGACCCTATTTGCTATTCTTTCCGACTTGAGGTTTGTTCCAGTGCCTGTGAACATCTAGCCAGTCTCCAACATCTCAAATTCGTGGTTCTCGGCTTCGATCTCGATGAAGATGATGATCTACCTCTCTTCAACGTTCTCCGCAGCACCGCAAAAGAGTGCTTACGATCCCTTCCGCAGATCGACTATTTTGTGCTTAATTTATCCGGAGAAATGATCTGTGTCACGAGAAGGCGGGATCTGTATCCTGGGCCTGGGAGGACAGATTCTTCCGTAGCGCTTGAGGAGAGCGGCGGTTGCGGACAGATTTGGACCAGCGTGTGCAAGCCCAACGGCAGCAGTGACGACGACGACATCTTCTCGATCGGTGCGGATGAAGGACGCAGGATCATGGACTGGTATAGATGGGAGGGATCAGATGCACGTCTGGCGGGTGTGCAGGAGTGGCTGGAATCTGTCAAGAACTCGTGAGCAAGTTAGTCCGGCCTGGATGTTGATTCTGTACTGGCTGAGTTCAGACTGTCGTCCGCAGTTTATTTGACTCTTCCCATACGGTAATGTTGCCTGCGAGAGTCGCGTGGCATGGCGATCTTCCAAAAGCAAGCTAGAATTACCGAGGCCAGCTTTACTCCTAATAGTACGAGCACAGATCCCTTTGGAGAAATGCCTTATGTTACAGTGTTCTTGGACTGCTTTGGGATTATAGAAGGCTTTCGGAATGATCATGCTAAGTTGGGGGTGCGTCGGCCGTCGGCGTATTGCAAGCTACTCGTGGCCCTGCACATGGGCGCGAAAAGTCAAAAGGTGAGCATTAGTGAGCTTGCTCATGGTATTTTCCAGGCGAAATTCGGAAGGACGCCCCGGGGAGCCTTGCAACTTTTCGATGCAGTCGATGAGTATAATTCGATGTCCTGTTTTCTAGCAACTGATCCCTTGTAACTGGAGATACAAATAAGGACGATAATCAATCTGGGCCCGCAGGCTGTCCCGTTCAGCAGGCAACACCTTGCAATGCATATCGCACACTACTCACTCACAATCTCGTCACGGACCAGTCAAGCCAATAGACCTTCACCTCCTCCGCCTCGCGCCCGACATCCTCCCTATCGATCACCGCGACCTCCGTGTCCACCCTGACAGTGCCCTTCTCGAATACGACCCCGTCCCACAGCGCCGCCCAGCTCCCGGGCGAGTGGCAGAACATCGTGACGCCGATGACGGTTATCTCCTTCGCCTCGTCGGGCACGCCAACGTGCTGGCCGAAGATCATCGAGCCGGGCTCGGGCGCGAGGAGGCTGGCAAGCGAATGCGCGAGTTGGAGCTGACCGTCTTCGGGGAAGAGGTGGAAGAGAGCTGAAGCGTGGATGATGGATACGTGCCCGCGGAGAGGATTCAGCGAGGTGAGGCCCTGCAGGACGGGGCGGGGCGTTGCGGGCGGCGAGGCGGCTGTGAAGGGCGGCACGGGTTCGAGGTGCGCGGGGTCGAAGGCGTCGCCGGGGATGAAGGGTATGACGGCTGTCTTGTCCTTGCGCTTGAAGAGCTTCAATCCGGCATCCCAGAATCCTGCGGGAGTGGCTGTCAGGGCACAGACGAAGCAAGGTGATGTGTTGACTGACCTTGGTACAGGTCCGATGTGACTACGTTCTCGATAGGATAGCCGTCGGCCACAGCTTTGTATACGTCATTGCCGACTATCCAGAGATGAGCAGTTCGCTTTCGTCAGAGAATGCGCACATACAACAACACCCGATATCGAGCAAGATTGCGCCGTGTCGCTCTTTCCCTAATTTCAGGGCCTGAGGATAAGCCGGTAGACGAGAAATCTTCAACCTGGAGACAGCTCAGTCAACCGGCGGGCAGACATAAAGGAAGAAAGCATACCTCGTGAAGTGAAAGCTACTGATACAAGGAAATGGGAATATCTGAGTAGAGAGCGTCAGTCAACCCAAAGCCGGCAACTGGAGCGAAAGAAGCACCAACCGCATAAGCTTCCGTTTGAACCTCGATGATGTGCCGCTTTAACTCCTCGTCGTCCTGAATGCCTGTCTGTTGTTTATAGAAAGCGATTTCATCTCCTTTCAGGTTGTAAAGCGAGGGATCCAACGGTGGATGGTTCTCGCGGAGCAACTCCACTCGGGACATACCTGGAAAGTAAGTAGTAACGGTGAGAACGGCACTGTCGCGTGTGTTCCCATCCACGCTCTTTTAATGCATGTCCCCTGCGAACACTGATGACCGTCGCTGTCCTGGTTCCGTGTGATGTCGATTGAAGGTCATCAGACACAATTTGCCAGACGCCTAGTCCCACACTATTGACGCGCACGTTCTAGGTGCCTATCAACATTTCGGCGCCAGCTTTAACGAGTAGATCGCGTCCATTGAGATCCGGGGCGAAGGGAAAATGGGATGATGACAAGACAATGGGCCTTAAAATTGTATGATTAATGTGTCAGGGACCGGGCAAACAAAAACAAAGGATAGAAGGAAGACGGAAGCAAACCATCGGTGGAGCGCACGGAAAAAGTTAGGAACCACTGTCAAGATACGCTGCGGAATATTAATCTTACACCGTTCGCAGTACTGGGCAGACGGCTGACGTGCGCGACTGGCCGATAAGATATTTCTGAAAAGTTCCGTGAGTGTCAACGTGTCCATTGACAAGTCACTCGACCATGTTCTTGTGACTGCACGACCTAGCCCCAGTTCCCTACAAAAAGAGGTTATCTCGATACTTGCTTGTCATCTGCATCGAAAAGCAACCGCAGACCCGTGAGATTCAGAGACGGACGATCTACATCCCGCTGCCGCAAACGATCGTGGACGGTGAACAATTCGCCTTCGGCCGGCACGGTCATGTCGGCCCTTGGAGGGGGATTAGAAATGGGCACCGGCGGTTCGAGTATCTTGAACAGGCGCATCAGCAGGACACGTTTGCCTATGTGTTCGAATAGGGTCGACTGCTCGAAGCGACCTCTAGCAACCCTTCTATTTAGATATGTCGATGAAAGGGGCGCGTAAGTACAGACAGTTGCAAGTGAAAAGAGGGCCTCACCGTGACAGATTCAGAGCGGCAACGTTACGCGACCGACTCGGAGAAAGACGCAGTGGTGAAGTGCCGTGGGAAACACATCTTATCTAAACAGCGCGTCCCAGTTGACGCCTCTCAGCTTCCATGGCACCATCGAGCAGCGTTTGACCTGACATCTCGAGCTTGAAAACTGCGCGTAAGTGCTGAAAGCTACTCTAGAACTATACTTAACAAATTCATGTTTTCAAGCAGGACAAGAGTCTCGTTATCAGTTGAAACTGCAAGTGCCACTCGTGTTGGTGGAGGCTAGCATTTACAGTGAGTTTTCGCCCCATCCCTTGAGCATTCCACCCAATTCACGTCGATTCGCTCGGACAGCGGCGTATTGGCATGGCAGATACTCATGCAGATCGCTCACTGCTGCTTCAGCAAATAGCACATTTTGAAGCCTTCACTATAAGCTTGAAGGCACGTTTCAATGCCGGCCTTCCAATATCACGCCTGCCGAATGAGGTTCTATCCGACATCTTCGACCTGCTTCCTCGCCCCACCCATGGCCTCCTTCTCTTGTACCCCGAGAAGTGCCGCGAATGGTTTTCAGTGACTTATGTCTGCTCGCGATGGCGAAGTGTTGCACTGGGGAACCCGCGGCTATGGACGATGCTCATGGTGTCCGATCGTTGCTTGATGCGGCTTTATCTTAGGCGCAGCCAGTCTTTGCCTGTTTCGCTGCATGTCTCCGCGACTCACGGTAATGCAACTACACAAGGCCTTCTCCCTCTACATTCCCGGGCCGTAGAAGTTGCATTGGCAGATGGGCCGGTCCGCATGCGTTCTTTGAAGCTTGAGTTTGATTTCGGCACGATCCCGGTGACATATCTGGATTTTCTAACGCGGTCACCTGCGCCGAACTTGGAAACCTTTTGCTTGATTACTCGTGATTGCCCTCCCGTCCACATGCCCAGCGATATCTTTTGTGAATTCTCCCCAAGACTGCGATCTCTTTATCTTTCCAACGTCGTTGCATCTTTGCAGCTATCCATCTTCCGATGTGATTTGACCGAGTTGGGCATCTGCAATATCCCGGATAGGCTTCGCTGCTCGACAGTTGAACTTCTCGACGTCCTTCGTCGTTTACCTCATCTTTGCCACCTTACATTGAACTACTCTCTCCCCAATCCCGCCGGTACCGGTGATGCACTAGATGGACAGCAGGTACACGCGCAATTCAAGGTATCATTGCCTTGCCTGAGATGTTTCTTCATGGAGGGAACTATACCAGAATGTTCTAATCTGTTGATGGCGCTCAGTATTCCCTGCAACTCGAGGACCACTGTCACACTTCTGAATGGGGGGCCGGATCCGTTCCAAGATAATTTCGAAATCACGTCTTGCTTTTCCAATCTCCATCACCACCGATCCGAACCGAACTGTCACACTTCCCTTACGAAAATTTCCATGTGGCAATACATGGACGGATGTTCGGCCAGTTTCTATGCCTATCGTGGGGATAAACCAATGCTCGCAATTCATTTTCAATGGATGGATGGTGGCCAACTCGAAGCTGGAATGTCACCTATATATGAAGACTTTATGTTTCGCTTTATCACGTGTGGCGCTGGATTCACAGAGGCGAAAAGTCTTGAATTCAAAAGTGACGGATATATTCCGTTTCTTGGTTCAAGCTGGCCGCAATTGTCAAGCCTCATATCACCAGAAGTTTTGGCGGTGCACGGCACGACGTTCTCCGGGTTCATCGAACTATTTGCACGCGATCCGGACCCCAGGGTTGTGGACGAGTACCGCGACGGCCTTAGAGGCATCCACACCCTAGAGATCGCCTCTGTCGATTTCGGCGAGGATGAGGGTGAGAATCTGTTTTCTATCTTGATAGACAGCCTGCGGCGTCGGGCCTTTCCTGGTGGCCAGTTGCGCCGCCTCACGATCAAGGATTGTTGGATCAACGAAGCGCAGATTGCGCAGTTACAGGACTTCAATCTTGAGGTCGACTGTTGCGAGCCGTATTCGGACTCCGAGGATGAAGGTGCCGATGATGCAGCTCACGCCGAGACATTGCCTACGGTAGAGTTTTGATACAAGCCATCGAGAGCTCGAATTGTGTAAGTACAGTTCAAACCACAGAGCCATTAGGGGGGTTCAAACCTTCCGAAGGTGAATCCGAAGGTCGAAGGCGAAGGTCGACTCGAAGGTCCTGTGGCGCCGCGCCACATTCGGTGACCAGTTGTGACTGATCGTTACTAACGTGACCGTTTCGGCCGTGCGGGACCTCGCCGTTGCCGCTCACGACGGAAATGGGCGGCTCGTCACTGTCCCGGACGGCGAGGTCAGTTTCTTCCTACTTGTAACGCGTATCTCTCGACAAATATCATATTGTTGGTGTGCTAAGAATTTTTCCATCCGTTGGGGGGAGCATTTGCGCCGTTGTGCTTGGCAACTCGGCTGGTTATTGACATGCGTAATGTTGTTATTTTTATGGCAATAA
Source organism: Hericium coralloides (assembly GCA_003675405.1). NCBI lineage: Eukaryota > Fungi > Basidiomycota > Agaricomycetes > Russulales > Hericiaceae > Hericium > Hericium coralloides. The sequence goes on along the minus strand of QUOP01000201.1, from coordinate 141,863 downwards.
ATATTTCCCCTCTGCTTGGATGGGGCCAGAAATTGACAGTAATGTAAATGATATTCAAAACAATGGATATATGGCGATGCGCTCGAGAAAGCTTTGCTCGTTGACGAGGCGGCCACCCCGACGGCGGAGAGCGATGAGCGCGAGCTTGTCGACACTGTGGCGCACGGCCTGCAGGCGTTTGCAGAACGATGCGCGGGCCGGGGGTGACAAGCCTGGTGACATTATGTAAAAACAAGCGCCCGTCACGCCTTCAGCCACAGGACCTTCGAGTCGACCTTCGGCTTCGACCTTCGGATTCACCTTCGGAAGGTTTGAACCCCCCTATTCTTCAAGTCTAACGTTACAAAGGAATTTAAATTGTAAAACAGGTCGCTTTTGTTGTTTCACATCTTTCCGATTTGTTGTATTATGTGTCCTCTCCAATCTACTTCATGAGCACTGGGAATGCGCGGGCCTAAGACAGTATATGATCTAGTAAGAAACGTCAGAGCTACAGAGCTCAATAAGCGAGTCCTTTCTGATGCGTTAGTCTACATACTCAATCTGTACTTTTCTATGAACTACGTATGTGATGTGCTCATATCGCTTGCGGTCGCGCTGATCTCACTGTCTGTGCAACTCATCCCGCCATCTGACTCCTCTTCCCCCTCCTCCTCATCGCCACTGTTCGAGCCAGCATCGCCACTGTTCGACCCGCCATCATCACCATCCTCATCGCTACTGCCCTCATCTGAATCCAAGCTGTCGAAGTCGCTCTCTTCATCAGCTGATTCACCGGCATCCGAAAGTTCCTGTTTCGCCCTGCCGTCCATTCGACCGTCCCACTCAAATTCCAAATCGAGGCCTTTTAGCTGCTCCACCTGCCCTTGCGTCAACTTGCATTCCCGAATGACGACCTTGCGCAGGCTTTCGCCAGACATTCTGAGCCGCAAAGCGTCCACAAACTGGCCAAACATGCGGCCTTCGTAGATATGATCGTCGTGGCGGAAGTTGACTCTGGAGACCTGGAGGGTGCGCACTCCAGCAAAGCCGTTGCGGCCGCCGTGTCCGGGCTCGTGGAACCTGCTCACCCACCCCTTCGCATGGTCTCCGTAGACATCGAGAAATGGGCGTAGAAATCGGGTGCTGTAAATGACGAGGGTTTCCGGCCCAGCGACGGCTTTGGAGAGCACGAGCCACGTCTCCCAGGTGAGGTAGCCCGTGGGCGTGCCCTGATAGCACCGGAACTCTATCGCTTTGGCCGGGCTGAAAGCTGGCAGTGCCAGAAGCTTGTGCGAGAGCTCTTGGTATGCGGTGGAAACGTCGTAGAGGGAGGAGCTTCCAGGCCAATGAAACTCCACGAGCAGGTCTTTGGGTCCCGGAGGGTCTTGGTAGGACGCCTTGATCCGAAGCATGGTACAGAATTCCTCTTCGTTTATCGATACCCAACTGAACGGTGCCAGGGAAGGACCATCCGTGCGTGTGCGGTCGAGCAGATTTCCAATACAGAGAACGACGTCGTCCACCTGATCGAGGAGTGATTCGAAATTGTCTTGGGAAAAGCAGATGCGCAGGAGTGCGCTCCTAGGTATACGGACTGCATACAGCATGTTAAGGCATTCCGGAACAGAACCTTCAATGGACAGCATCGAGAGGCACGGGAGTGATACAGCCGGATGATCACGATCCACCATGAATCCTGGACTCTTTGGCCTGGGCAATGAATGACGAAGTACGAGCCGGCGGAGACGGGAAAGATTGCGGAGCACCTCTATGAGAGTCGTGGCTGAGAACCGAAAGGAACGCAGGGTGTGTCGAATATCGAGATCGGTGAGGCTGCGGCAGAATAACGGTGCCCGGTCCCAGGATCCCATATGAACTCGGTCTAGGCAGAGAACACGTAGTTTGGGGCAGTGTCCGCGAAACATTCTATCAGGAAGCAGGATGGGTGTTACCTCGTTCTTGGTCTGGGACAGACATAGGGATTCTAGTTCGGGAGCGCGTGATTGACAAAAGCCGTCCAAATATATCCCAGGGATAATAGGGAGAGAAATCTTGACTATGCGAAAGTGCCTCCTTCTCTTCAATGCGAGTTCCAAAGACTCGGGAATTGGCGACGGCGCGCGTTCACCAGCAGACAGAAAGTCGACGAAAGACGTGATGTCCAAATAAACAGAAAGATTCTGGCTACGTGCGAGGAATAGGGTAGACCAGGTTCTGTTCGATATGAGGAATGTCGTCCAAAGACCGGGATGCGCTATGGCAACTTGTCGCCATCGGGAGCACACGAACGTGACTGAGATCCATATGCGGCACTTGTCCGACGACATGAAAAGATAAGGTTCTGTGGGCCGAGGGAGCAGCGCAAATATCATGACCAAAATCTCGTTTGGGAGAAGAGAGATGAGCGCATCCGCATTGTAGCGCGCTTTCAGGTTTCGCAAGCGGTCTTCAGAATCGGTAATTTGCTGTAAGAGTGCCGACCTGGCATCACTCGTGGCGGCTTCATTTTCCATTCTAAGGGGACCATGAATTGATGTCACATAACTGAGCTCGATTAGGGCCTTGCAAGACTCACTAGGATTCTATCCCAGTCAACGGTTTCTGTTCTGATGCGTCCAATGTTCAAGCTCGAATTCGGCGAAGTTTGGTTTTTATTTCTTGATGCTAATGAGCAGTTGAGTAAATTGAACCGCGAGATGGCGCTACATGACTTACGTAGAGTAGCGAATGACAGACGTTCAGGAGGTGCTAATCGACAGAGGACTCGCCGTGGACGAAAATAAGCTGGGGACAAAGTGGCATGTCGATGTAGACGCGGTCACGTGATCGTTATTCTTCATCGTCGGGGAGGTCGGCCAACTTCGCAAGGTGCAAGGTAGCTCAACACCATTGTGTACAGTCCCGCGATCGCTTGAGCCAGAGAATTGCCGCAATATGTGTAATTGAAGAAGAACACAGGTACAATGGCAGTTATGTAGATAGTATGGTAAACTTGCCAGAACGAGTCCGACTCTTAAAATGTGCTCGTGCAGAATCTGCAGATATCACAGCACGGCATCTTTACGGAGTCTAGAATGAAAAATTAGCCGAGTCCACTATAGGGTTGATCGAACATACACGCTTGGTATACGCCAGCCCATCACCACGATCTCTTTGCGGGGCGGGCTGAACGGGCGCCCCGTGGCCATCACGCAAAGGCACTTGCACGCCTTGGTCCAGCATTGTCTTCCGGGTAACGTGGTGGGACCTATCAGGCTCGCGACGTGTATCTGGAAGCTGCTCGGAACGCTTCTCCACGCGAGAGGCCGGAAGCGTGGTAGAATCAACAGGATTGTCGCGACCGACGGGAGCGTGGTTGACCTGCTTCAGACGGTACTCCCCTGCATCACTGTTCGTCAGCTCACGTTGAGGGCGGATGGAGTGGAAGGCTTACAAGTCGAGATGGAGGCGGGGTGGCCGGCGTCGAGCGAGAGCTTGCGCTCCTGGCGCTGGTGAAGATAGTAATAGAAACCTCCAAAGATACTGCCAACCACGGCTACGCCGCCCCAGAGCAGCTACGCCAGCCTGATATCAGCGACGCGTCTGGCGGGATAAGCTTCAACGACTAACCCTCCTTGAACTCGCAGGCATAGCTCGGAATTTCGGCGGCAGCGGCGGCATTGCCGTCGTAGAGTAAGCGGCGCGGCAGCGACCCGATGATATGGGCGAAGACATGGATAGAAGTAGCTGTGGTAGTCGAGCGCGGTTCGAGGGTTGAATTATGTTTATAGCAGAGGAGGAAGCAGGTAATGGATGGGGCGTCGAGTTTATAACATGAACAGCTTGTGAACAACTAGCGGAACTAGCCAACATGACGTAGTTGCTCGAGCGGAAGGCGCACATCACGAGTCGGAAGTCCGAGGTGAGACATTATGGTCCCATACCGTCCTTAGACATTCATGAACCCGTTCAGATCCCAATCGGCCATCGGAATATTGGGTGACCATGCGCGCGGAGCGTCGACAAGATTCGGTGTGGCCATCTAGCTAAAGATAATCGAATCAATATGATCAATGTCCAAAATTTCGTATGCTTTCCCCTTGACTATGATAGTACGCGGATCCGAAGCCAGATCGATTATAGGGTCATACCTAGAACCGACATCGTCGCTGAGGATGAGGGCGGCCCAGGTATACAGGAAGCGTTTGGGCAGGTGTGGTTGTCGAACTGGAGCTCGCCTATGGCGCAGGCGCGATCGAACAGATACAGCTGTAATTTGTTCATATCACATTAGTTAGCAACCATCTGTTCTAATCGCATGCCAAACTCCGAATGGACCAAAACCAGTCTGCAACACCTGCCAGTTCCGAGCCCTCGAATTGGTACTGCTCCAGCCGCGCTGCCCCTTGCTCTGTGTCAAGCTCGAGTTGAACGATATTGCGGCCTTCTGGGCGTGTTACGTCAGTGTCTGGGCGCTCCAGACATATGTGGTCCTCCCAGCCTCTCCCGGGACCCAGGACAAAAAACTCGACGCGGGGTAGATTCGCCAGAATAGACACAGCAAACTTGGCTTTCCCGTGTCTATAAGCTTCGTCGGGGCCAAATTCAAACTTCAGATATAAACATCGTAAGTCATCCAGGTTTACAAGGTGTGGCAAAGCGACTGCGCGGACCTAAAACAAGCGAAGAGATCAGTGAGGCAGCATTCTCAGTGACAAAGGGGAAATCCCTACGTGTGACGTATGAGCTTCTCTCTGCTGTTGTGCAGTGCGATCTGTATTAAGACTTGGAGCATCCGGGACGATATCTATAGTGAGGGCGAGGAACTTAAGCCGCGGCGCTACGCGGCAGATCTCCGCGAAGAAATGACCTGCGGGGATGCGGTCGTCATTTGAGGGACTATCTTCTGCATCTAATTCCACCAGGAGTGAAAGGCTGCACAACGAACCCCCAGCAAGCGCCATTGTTAGCCGAGTAAATGAAGAAAGGGTGTCAATGTAGTCCTGCCAGATCTGAAGCATGCGAAGCCTGTTTAATGCACGAAACGTCATCACGGTGTCGAGCTCGCCGGTCAGACCAATTAGCTTTGAGAATGTCTTGGGCTCGTCAGTCCAAGATCCAGGCTGAGTTGAAGATATGTCGGTGTTGGAGCAGCGGATGAATTGAACATTCGGGAATGCCTCGCGAAGGCCTGTGAGATCTGTAAGAGACAGCGTTGTCCAGGCTATCGACAACATGCGCAACTTCAGACACGGCATATATCCTTCCGTGAACCGGAATGGCAAGGCACCCAAGACACCCTCGAGATGCATACTCTCCAGACTCTGGGCCGAGGCATTGGTGATGGCGAATAAATTGACCGAATCGGCTGCGTTGTAGGTAAATCCGAGGCTGAGATTCCGCAGGCCGGCAAACTGATGCCTCGCCAACCAATCCCAATCAATGATACTGATCAGTTCAAGACTATCAGAAGGAGGATGGACGAAGAGGATGTCGAGAAGGGCGGGTACATGGTGAAAGAGCGTCTCAGCACTGGTACAGATCCTGAGCCATGCGAGATTGTCTGCGAGAGTGATGACCTTGATGAGGCCAGAGACACCGTCCTGCAAGTCTGAATCGAACTTGGTCGACTCATCGTGAAGAATGTTCAAACGCCTGATACGGCGTGCAAGGTTGTTCTGCAGAACGGAATTACAGAACTGCACGATGCCCAAAGGACGGTGGGTGTGAAGTGTGACAGTTTGAACAAGGATGGGCAAAGCGACGGTTTTCCCGGATTTCGAGGTGCACGCTATGTTGATCAGAGATGACGCATCTGTGAAGGAGAGGATAATGGCAGCACAATCCTCGTCAAGCGCCGGAATGAATGGAGCCTGCACATGTAAGTATCTCGATGGAAGGTTTGAGCTGATATTTTGTACACACCATCATCGCAGTAGATCAGATGGAATTGCGCGTACCACTTTCCGCTACCACCGGCTCTGCAGCCTTAGGTTGCTAAAAACAGACGACATGAGTACTATAGTCTTCGTCACTAACCATATGTACACTTACTCATGAAAATGAGACCTGATGAGACAGGACGAGATGCAGCTACACCGGCGGACGCGAACCATCATTCAAACTTCCTTCCCACACTTGATCGATGATCGTTTCCGCCCACTTTTCATACAGGCGCTGGCCAGCAACGGACTGCTTAGCTCTTCTCGCCCATACTCCCTGATTCATGCAATTCATATTCCAGTGAATATCATCATTGGGACCGGGATCTACGTCAAGCAGGTGTCGCACATGAATTGGAGTGTTCTTAGTATGCGATGAGAATACTAGTATCCATTTTTCAGCTTAGAACAGTAGGCACCGCCTGAAAAGTGGTTCGAGAAGGACTGGAGCTGTCTCGAGGTGCCTGCTTCTGCAGGCTCCCGTAAGCAAGCCAAATCTTGAACCATGGTGCGACCTGAATGATATGGATGCAAAAATTATTCGCAGTCCTATGAGGCGGCAATACCATACACGACGCACACCACGACGCATGAGATGAGTCGTGCACGGTCAGTCAGGGATATAAGTCTTTCTTCCACCACTCACCAAGTAGAGAATCCCATCTGTGAGCAAACACATAGAGAACCTATGCATCTTTCGTAGTCTCGGATGCCGTATCGGGGTCAGGAGCCAACTCAGCAGCGACTGTCATGAACCTATGTATACTTGAACTTTCCTGCGAGACCTTGTAGATGATCGATGCTTACTGTGCAGCATGAGACCCCGCAAGGTTGCGCATAGAATCCAGGTCAACCTGCAGCTGCTCGAAGAGGTCCGCCGTCTGTCCAACCGCTCTCGACAGTCTCGTGAGGCTGTTCGCAAGATGGGCATAGTTCCGCTCCTTGGCTTGGGTAGCCGTTGTAGTCTGTGACTGGGCATTCATAGTTGGAGTGCGACGAAGTTATGCGATGGATGGAAGAAATCCTAGATATCTGCCATTCAAAAGAGAATTTTGAAAAGATAATAGTCTATTGTCTTACCGTTGACAATTGTGCTTCTTGGGCCAGGACTGTGATCCGGATGAGTAAAGCACTGATGCTCAGGTCAAAGCGCTGCAGCTGCTAATTGTGGCGAGGGGGTATAATAGTAAGCGTCGTCACTTGTACTCGCCGTCAAGTCGACGTCGACCTCAGTCATCCGCGAGCTTGCCAAATCCGTCGACAACATCCACCCCGGAGCCGCGTCCCCAAACGCTCCGTTTCCGAACCGCCCACGACTCGTTTCCCAACGTCCATCTCTATACCTTGCTCAAGGGTATTATACAATCTTCAAGGATACTATGATCCTTATCCTGTTGTAAGGCGTCCTTTTCCGCATATTTTTCTGGCCACATGGAGCCCAGTCAAGCTACCACGAAGAACGATGAAGAGCGCGCCCGCCGGCTGAAGCGTGCACAACTCAAAGAGCTCAATGTGAGCTTTGCGGGCACAGGTGAGTGCCTTGGACGATGGATTTGTTCTTTGCTGACATTCGAGCAGAGCCGGCCAAGGCGGTGGACTCGTCGCTGAAGCGCCACACCGCGCTCATCAAGCGCATACGCCAGTCGATCGGCGTGGAGAATCACGATACAATTCTCAAGGACATCGATACCCTCAGTCTCGAGAAGTACATTGACGAAATTGCGGGTGCTATCCCTGAGGGCATCGTCCGGTGCAAGCTCGAGAAAGATGTCTGGAGTGCTGCCGAGGTGCGTCTTCATGTCCAGATAGTCTCCCGCTCCATCATTCATCACGTATATGCGCGCGTACAGGTCATATCTGCGTTCCATAGACGTTTTCCGAAGACGTTCACACCTGCTGTACTGTCACATCTATCACATGCCCTAGCCCCACCCGCCCGAACCGCGCTCGCGAGTATGGGACAAGAGCAGAGGGACAAGGAAGAATCTGCGCGGGTTGCCAGACAGCGTCCAGTGCTGCGTGTATGCTCAGAACTTGCCTTGGTAGGCATCATCAGAGACGCTCCCAATAGAAGTGGAGGGGAGTGGATTATGAAAACGCTGAGAGAGCTTGTACGGTTCCTGCATATATGCGCATATAGTCGTTCGGATGACTCACGCCGATGTTACAGCTGTCTGGCGATCCAAGTCTTTCGTCTTTACCTCTCCTGACGACGTTCTTGAAGTCCTTCGCGCGTCCGTTCTTGGGACTTACACCTCCGCCGTCGTCCAAGCAAGTTTCCGCTACTGCTGAGCCCGGCACGTTGTCCGGAGAGACCACGGCGACGACTGAGAAGGCGAACGGTATCGTGGAACCGGCGATGCCGGAAGAGGAAGAGCTCGTAGAGAAAGACATTCGTGACCGGTTCAAGAAGATGTGCGAGGGATACTTTGATAACGTGGCGAAGAAGCTGGTTATTGAGCACAAGGTGCGTGAACTGCTTATACCTCAACGTCCTTGCGCTGAATGTGAGAGTTTAGCGTCTGCAAGAGCAAGACCGGCGCAATCACGAAGCATATATCCGGTCTGGAGAGATATTCGAAGATCGTCAGCAGGCGTATGAGAAGATGACGAAGAGCTACGAGAAGCTGCTTGCAAGCTGTCAGACGTGCGTCTTTTCCTGGCTTACTTCGCGGAATCATTACTCAATGCGTGGTGTGCAGCTTATCCGAGCTGCTCTACGTGCCCATGCCCAAACTGCCTAAGGATTCTCAAACCGCCAATTCGATTCAAATTGGCAGTAATGCCAGTTCATTACTCACGGATGAAATCGAAGATGTGGCTCTTGCTACATCCGGCGGCAAATGGGAAGACGATGAGGAGCGCAGGTTCTTTGAAGAAATACAGGACCTGCGCGAAGTTGTGCCTAAGAGCATACTGGGCGTTGAAGAAACCAAAGAGGAGAAGAATGAAGAGGACGTAGAGAAGGAACGCCTGGCAGAAGAGGAAGAGGTGAAGAAGCTGCAAGAAGAGCTCGCGGGCTTAGACATCTCGGCGCAAAGCGAGAACCGCAGAGCGGAAGCATCAGAAAGAGAGGACTCCGATGAAGATGACGACGGGTGAGTGACAGACACTAGTGAGAGAGTAATTGCTGACCTGGTTGCAGGGCCGAGACTCCCACTCCGTCGACTCCCAAGGAAACTTCGCCGCCAGCGACACCGAACATGGCGCCTCAAGGTCCTTCTCAGCTTCTCACCGCGCTCCTGGCTCGTCTTCCGGATTGCACCAACCGTTCTCTCATTGACCAGGCTGCCGTTGACTTTGCGTTCTTGAACTCCAAAGCAGCGCGAAAGAGGCTCGTAAAGGTCATTACATCGCTTCTCACATAGTTGCCTGTATTAATTGTTTTCGTGCCTTGGATAGTTCTTAACCCAAGTACCGAAGAACCGAACGGATTTGCTTCCCCACTATTCGCGGTTGGTTGCTACACTGGACAAATATATGCCAGACATTGGCAAAGATCTGGTCGACCACGTATGTCTAAAAGTGTTCAGGTATCGTTTTGGATGCTGACTCGTGGGCTAGCTGGACGAGGAATTTAGGTATCTGCAGCGGAAAAAGAATGTTGTAAAGGAACTTGAATCCGTGAGATTGAAGGTGCGCTAAATCTCTTAATGCGGACGCATATATTCACAATTTTATGTTCTGTATAGAACACCGCATGGTTATCCAACTTGACCAAGTTCAAGGTTGTGCCGCCTCATTTGATCCTACACATGTTCAAAGTCTGCCTCGACGACTTCTCCGGTACGAACATCGATAACATTGCGTGGCTACTCGAGGGTTGTGGACGGTTCCTGTTGAGGAATGACGAGACAAAGCAGCGCTTTGCGACGATGGTAAGTGACTGCCATTAACTTCTTTGCATTTTTAAACTCAACTTATATTGGCAGTTGGAGTTGATGAAGCGCAAGCAAAGCATGCAGCACTTCGATCAGCGGCAGCAGTTGATGCTCGAGAATGCATATTACCAGGTAAGTCTTAGCACGGAACACCTGTCGTCTACCTTCAACTGACCGTCGTAGGCCAATCCACCTGAGCGCGCACCTCGTCAAGAGAAAGAGCGCAGTCCGATCGAGCTCTTCATACGGCACCTTATATACGACGTTCTCGCTAAGAAGTCTATCGATAAGGTTCTGAAGCTCCTACGGAAGCTTGACTGGGATGACCCTTCGATCGTTCGCATCCTTCACAAAGTCTTCACGAAACCACACAAGCTCCGGTACAGCAACGTCGCGTTGCTCGCCATGCTCACATACGACCTCCAGCGGTATCACCCTGATTTCGCAATCTCTGTCGTGGACCAGATCCTTGAGGATGTGCGGCGCGGACTTGAGCAGAACGTGTATAGTACGAATCAACGTCGGGTCGCGACGATCAAGTACCTCGGCGAGCTGTATATCTACAGGCTGATCAGTTCGACACTGGTGTTTGACACACTGTGGTCACTGGTTACATTTGGACACCGTGAGTCATCCCCAAATCTGTGCGTTTGAAGACCATGATCTAACCGACACTGTCTCATAGCTGAGGGCCACCCGCTGCCGCGCTTCCCATGCCCTGTCGACATGCCTGATGATTTCTTCCGCGTCCGTTTGGTCTGTGTGCTGCTAGATACATGTGGCATGTGCTTCGATCGCGGGTCGCAGAAGAAGAAACTCGACGCTTTCGTAACCTTCTTCCAAGTAAGCCATGTTTTCCCCCATTCCAAACATCGCACTAAGTAACCTCGTTTTTAGTATTATGTGCTCTGCAAGGAGCCGATACCTATGGATGTCGAGTTCATGCTGACCGACTCCATTGAAGTAAGCCTTGTACCTAGTTATGTGAACGTCTGCTGATGTCTTTCGATGTGACCTTTAGGCGGTGAGACCGAAGACTGTTATGTATAAGAGTACCGAAGAGGCAGCTCTCGCTGTCGATGAGATGTTTGCTGCTGCGTATCAGAGTGCTGGCAGTAAGCCTAGTTTCATTTATGGCTTGTACTTTTTCTAACTCGACTCAACTAGTCGCAGCTGGCGACGATAGTGGAGAAGAAAGCGGCGATGAGGATGAAAGGCCCGCTGATGAGGAAGAAGACGAGGAAGACGATGGTGACGAGTCTGTTGTGAGTGTTGATAATCGGATGACTTTCGAGGGTGAGCGCTGATTGACATGGATAGGCCGAGGATCGCGAACCTTCACCAGAGCCCGACGTTGTTGTCACATCCGTCCAAGAGAATCTCGGTCCATCCGAAGAGGCCGAAGCCGAATTCGCCAAGGAGCTCGCTAGACTGGTGACAGACGCATCGGCGGAGTCCCGCAAAGTTGACAGACGTACAGCTCAAACTTTGTGGGAATCCTCTGTGTTACCTTCTGTGGCGCGCCGTAAACGGGCAGAGGAGGAAGAGGAAGAAGGTGTAGCTGCTGCTGCTGCAGGTGCTGATATCATGAACTTCACTATGATCTCTAAGCGGGGAAATAAGCAGCAGGTAAGTGCATCCTTCTCAAAAAACGTTGTCAGGCTGACATTCTATGACATAGGCTCGACAGCTGGCCATCCCTGCCGAGTCGGCGCTTGCAATCCAGACACGGACTGCCCAGCTGCAAGACAAGGTAGAACAACAACAACTCAAGCGCCTGGTTCTCGACTATGAGCAACGCGAAGAGGCCGAAGAACTTAAAGGCAATTGACCATCTTAGTGCCTTTCATCCCTTGACAATAACCTCCTTTTCGTCTAGCCCTTGAGAACAAGAACCGCGCCATCAAGATCCGTCTCGTCGGATAGCATGCAATTCTGTTTGCTGCGCTACCTCACGCCAGCAGTGCTCTCTCATGAATTCTCCTTGGTCGAAGCCTTTCTTTCTCGCACCCTCGTCTCGTCTCGGGTCTGGTGCCCCTTCGGCTGGTCTGCGAATGAGCTACTGTCCGTAGATCTGCCCGGGGCACATCCTCGACCCGCCGTGGTCCTTGGACCAGCCTGCAGCCTATAGCGCAATCGTGCTGGCGTGCATGTCCCTCGGCGTACGCTTTCTGATTTCGACTCCGCATGTACGAGGAACCTGACACAGAATTGTACAGAAGCTCGCTTTTGCTGCTGCTGCCTGCCAGTCACGGTCCACGGCGGGCCCGAGTCCTGTGGCTTTTGCCATGTAGTCTTTGTATTTTCATCTTTCGAACTCTGCAAGTCCTCGTTTGTATTCTCGATCGCATAGATTGTTGTCGCGCTATGAATGTAATCATACTTTCTGAATGCATTGGGCAGACATATCGAGCAGTAAGGGGCCCTGGACAGTACGTGATGGATTTCGTATGGCTCAGAATTCGTCCCATGCATATTTGGAAACTAATCAATTCTTGATCTTCAGTATCCCAGCGGATTAACAGCACTGCTATGACCTACCTTTCTCGCACTGGTGTGTCAATCCTGATCCGGTTTCCAGTACGTCATGTGTTCTCGCAGATCCAGTCTCTCGCCATCTACAACCAACGATCCATCGCCTTCATGATGAAACCTCTTCTTCTCTTCTCTATCCTCGTTCACCCACGCGCACATAACTTCCAAGATCCACAAGGCGTACTTCCCGACCATGGTGCGGTCCTTCACCTTGCACTCGAAGTTCGCCAAACACTCCTTTACAAGCGGCGCACGGACCTCCTCTCCCTTCAACGCCGTGAAGCCGAACTTGGCCCACTTGTCGACCTTGTCGCCGCCACAGTTTCCGATATCGACGACCTTCTCCGCAAGATCGACACCCGGCACGGCGATGACGCATTCGCCCGTCTCTTTCAGGGCGTTGAAGCTATGGTCCCACGACCCGATGCACGCGGCAAGGAGCGTCGGCTCCTCATGCTGCACACACATGTGGAAGCCCATCGTCATGAGGTTTGGGCGCGCGCTCGCGGCTTTTCCGCGTGTAGAGACGAGGACGACGGGGCCGGGCTCGATGTAGTGGTGCGTTTTGGTGATGTCATAGGGTTTGAGGGGCGAACGGTCTACAGCCTCGGAGGATGAGGACGGCGATTCTGCTGCTATCTCCTCTTCCGCAGTGATCTTGGTTCGCTTTCGTGGGGGCATATGTAGTACCTGTCAATCGTTTGAGCATAATTAAGTAGCAGGGTGAGTATCCACAGTGAATTGAAGCATTCGTACAGGGTCTGTTTACAAGGGTGCTGGATTGGTGTCGATTCTGCTGCTTCGGAATCAGTGATGTCGGAACGACACAGTCTATGTAGTACAAGGCTTAATTACCTTTTTGTTTTCGAAGATTTTACCTTGGCTAGATGGACGAAGCAGAGAGTGGCCGTGAACTCGAGGACCCTCGGGGTGGCGATAAGATCCGAGTTCGGCGATACCCGATACACAGTCTTCTGCCTCCGAGGCGCGTGGGCTGCAGGTCAAGGTTTTCCTCACTCCTTCGTATCTGCAGATTTGGCGTACGTGAGCATTCCTTCCTCTCTTTCAACTCCTGGAAAGTAATCCAAGCTGAAATGAATTCGTCAGGCATCTATCCCTGCCCCATCGCGCTTTCGATTCAAATCGAGAATTTTAAAGACTCTATTCCCTGTTTGACTGATAATGAATCAAGACGATCTTTCGCGGTGAATATGTTTCCTTTATTCGAAGATATGCACTAGGGCTTATTTAAGCAAATTTCTTTAAAGCGTTTGGGATTACATCGCGGAGGCAAGGCTACGAGCCATCTTCGATGGTATATCAGTCCCAGGTCTAGCGCCGGAAGCAACGGACGACGTTCGTCGACGTATAGATGGAGAAATGGAGGCCATCTCACGTGCGCTATTTCCGTTCCGACTAGCAAGAAATACGCTTTCCTCGATATCGCGCCTACCGCCTGAGATACTCTGCAAAATTTTTGCGTATGCAGCTTTGACGGATCCGCCCTTGCGAACGCGGGATCAACGCCACACGGAACTTGGGTGGATCAAAGTAACGCATGTTTGTCACCGCTGGAGAGAGCTTGCTGTGGCGGACCCCTCCCTATGGGCTAATGTCCCCAATATCTCGCTGGAATGGATGAGGGAAATGCTCCTCCGTCTAGCGGGGAAGGCCGTACCGATCTGCCTCACGATAGGACACGAAGCATCTATGGCTGCGCAAATCGAGGACATGTTGTTGGACCCGCTCAAGGCGTGTATGATCCAGTTAAGAGATCTCGTCCTTCTCGGCAGCGACGAGGTTGTATCGTCGGTGTTGAAGTCAACCAATAACTTGCAGACACCCTTGACATTGGAGTCTATCCGGTTCGCCTCGAGCCTGAGTCTGGGTCTGGTGACGAGCGCCTCTCGTGTTTTCCAGATGACGAACCTTCAAACACTACGTCGGCTTGCTATCCACGACTGCATATTACTGCATGATATTCCACAGCTTCCTAATCTGAGGCACTTTGAATTGGTGCAGTCGCTGGACATTCGCCGGTCGAATAATCCGTCTAGCAAATATAAGCTCCTTTATACCCTATTTCACATGCCCCGCCTGGAGACACTTATCATCAAGACCACATCTGTGTTGGACGAAGCCCTCATTCATGACGACGGCACGGACTCAGATGACTCTCCCGACGTGTCTTTGGCACATCTACGCGAATTACATGCAAGATTTCATACCATAGGAGGCCTTGTAGCGATCATGGGCAACATTTCGTTCTCCCCAATTGCCACTGTGTCATGTGGAATCAGAGTTGTCACCAATACAGACCACGATCGTTACTTGAACAGAGAGGACAATCCTGTCTTTAGCTGGCTACGCCCTCTTACCAGCAATACTGGAACATCCGAGTCCTTTGAACCCCTGCGAGCGATATCGATATCTTCGACCGGTGACACAAGTTTGGGCACTCTCGTTCTGAAAGGGAGGACAACAGTTGATCAGAGAGCGCATCCGAAAATTGCCCTTGAACTGGGAACCCATATACGAGCCTTGCAGTCTCTCGTGGTTAGCAAATTCTGTCAGATTCTGCAAGTCGAAGACGTGCGGTCTTTAGCATCGCTAGCTGTTCTCGAGGATAGCATCCAGGTCCACCAAAGCCTGTACGATCTCATGTCTAATGTAACGCATCTCACCTTCGGGAACGAGCAAAATCCTCGTGCATGTCAACTTCACGCCCTTACGTCACGAAGCCTGGAGATTGGTTCGGGAATCCCTCTGCCCAAGTTACAAAAGCTATCGATGAGGACAGATACGCTTGATAGTGCCGTGAAAGAGGGAGAAAAGAAGTCATTTCTCGATTTATTGACGTCGGTACTCGAGGACCGCCAAAAGCACCTGGGGTCACCTCTTCCCGAGCTCGGTCTGTTACGTTGCGGTGGCCCGCCATGTCTGACTGGTCGATCATTGGTTGATGCGGGATTAGTCTCTCTGATCAAATATAGTTATCCAAAGGTTTCGATCAGCCCTTAACAGGATGTTACCATAACTACGTTAGACGCAGTGTACTCTTATGCGCGTTATCTGATTTACATGATGACTGACTTCGAGAGGTTGTAATGAAAAACCTGAACTTCAGCCGACTTGATCGAGAATGGATTATCACCGGTGCGTTTTCACAAAAGTAACACCTTTCGCTCGCTCTACCATGGGTGGCTCTACGCTCCGGCCCTGGCTCCGGCGGCGGCGGCGGCGTAGAAACAAGATACTGGACTTCCAAGATCTATGAACAGGGCATTTCAACCGATTAACATCAACGATATTCAGCGTGTCTTAACCAGATTGTCTTCGTCCGGCTTCACAGATTCCTGCGCGCTTCAAGAGCCGCTTCAGCCTCGCTCTCAATCTGAGCGGCCCGCCCTGTGCGTGGCGTAATGTTACACTGAAAGGGTTGCGGGGATATCTAACAATCAGCGAACACGCAACAGTGAGCCTCGCAATATTCATATTCTCAAAATCGCTGGTACTCACAACAATTCCTGCGCTGAAATTCTCTGGGTCGACCGCTATGGCTGCTTCTGCTTCGATGTCAAATGAATAGCACAAATTCGATATGGCCAGGAACAATGACTGCACGGCGAGGTGTTTACCAGGACAGACACTGAACCACCAATGTAAGTGCAGATTCGAGAAACGTCGACAATTGTTGGAGCTTACCGCCGACCAAAACCGAACCCAACATTCCCATCGAACATGCCTTCCACTCCTTCTGGCCTATCGATCCAGCGCCGCGACTCGAAAATTTCCACGTCATATTTCTGGCCATACATTTTTTCACTGATGTATATGAGCATTGACCGTGAGCCTCCACAGTAGTCGAAGGGGCGAAGCACTGACCTGAATCCTATCTCGTATTGATGAGCTATGATCATTGCTCCGGCGGGTATACGCATCCCTTTGTAAAAATCATCTTCGTCGTTGGAGCCTGATGCGGCGCGCCTTCGTTCGATATGTAAATCTGTAGCTATACCAGTAAAATTTGACCCAATTTACTCACCAAGAGGTGTTATAGCACGCCATCGCATTGTTTCCTTGCAAAGTGGCACGATATAGAATCTAGTCCATAGCAAACTATGAGACGCTTGATATGATCGTAAGCCATAGATAAAGGACGATGTCTCACTCCTTAGTATGATGTTCCCTGACCACTTGAGCAAGTTCTCCCTCCACATTTCAGGGCTCCGAATCATGTTCCGCATTAGCAACTTGGTCTCAGCGGTCTGTGACGGGAGATAGCATATTGCCTTTCGGGGTGTCAATTCACGTTGAATAGCAGAGCGGTGGTGTCGCCAGGTCTCCCCATAGGGAAGGAACACGACCATCCTGTTCATCCCAATGTACCTGATTTAAATAAGATACTTAGATGAATACAACACACGTGAATAGAAGTACGACTGCGTACTCAGCTGCGATGACGAGACGCGGGCGAGAAGAGTAGTTTGCAGATCTCTTTTCAAGCTAGCATAATGCTTTTGGGTTAGCGAATCTCGCGTCACGTACATAACATGCCCCTCACGATGTCAACTGCAGCCTGATATTCGTTCAGGATCACCACGTCCTGACCGCCGAGATTCAGGTACGTCAAAGGCGATGAAAGCTCTTTCACCAGCTGGCGAAACCATATCCACGGACGAGCTTTAGGCCTTTGAAAGCATGCATCGTCAGAAGCGCAGCAAAAAGTCTAGAATGGACTTACACGAGATGCAGATGCCCTATGAGCGGTAGCCCCTTCGGACTTGGCGGGAGATCCCGTTGACTCTGTTTTCGATGCCTCCACGCACCGGCAACAAAAAGTACCAGAAGCATCACGACTGCCGCCTCACACAGGCTCTCTAGGCCAAAAATGAAATTTGTCGAAGGAGAGGGCATGAAGTAAAAGAGATGGGTCGCAAGGCGGCTGGACCTAAGTGCACATCGCTCGACGCTTTTTATAGAGAATGGCGGACATTTCCTAGCCCTGATAATCCTGTCCAATACAGGTGTTCAGGCTGTAAATCGGTCAGAGACTGTTGACGTCGCACCACGACGAGGATCATCGTCGAGTCGTCAGAATTCAGAAAGACCCGCCTCATGTAAGTGTCGAAAGCCGTCGAAACCTGTCGGAAGGCGACCCAAATGTCAGTTTCCATTTTCCAAACAGAACTTGAGTAAAAGATAGTCATGTCAGATTGCCATGTACGACGCACGAGCGTATGTCGATGGAAGGAGGAAGGAACTTTATGCCGCTGCAGTGACGCGACGGTAGTGACCGCCCGGCGAACTCCGAACAGTTGACGAATCGTTCAAGAAACCAACTTGTCTTCCTGACTCGCCAACTAGGATGGACAGCTCAATCTCTCTCCCTGTCGTACATGGTCCAGGTCAGACAGCGAAGAAATCGACTTCTGCTTTTGAAGATGGTAAATTTACAGGCTCAGGGAGCTTCCAGTCCCACCTGTCTTCCATACACACGCAGCAACGAATCCATACAGTTCGGCCGTCTGGTTCTCTGCCCGCCGTCTCGTCCGCTCAAAGTTCGAGAGCATTTGCTCGCGAAAAAGTAGGCCCGCCAGTATCCTGCATCCATGCTGAAGAGTCTATAGTACCGGCACACAAGACTCATTCGTACAGAGTGGCCTCCTTCGTGCGCGCTCATTTCACTTCTGTCGCGTCTTCGCCCGGATCTATCTGGATCACGCCGCCTTCTGAAGCTTTGGGAAAAGTAGGAACGCATCCTCATAGATCTTTGGGTCCTGCATCTCGCGCTTATCCGAGCTCTCTGAGATATATGTTCTACGTATACTGCTGCATCAGTCTCGTCTTCTTTTCTGCCTCGCTTTACCACGCTGGCGCCGGTCTCCAGTCTCTGGTGCCATTGGACTCCGCAAACATACATCCTGAAACGTCTTACCTGGATTCTCTCGCAGTGGATACAAGAATGGCTAGACTTACTGCGCTTAGACCGCTGCCCGTCTCCTTTGAGCCAAACTTCTTCCATTCTCGCCATGCTTCCCGTATCGATCGCTCTGACACTGTGACTGCATGTTCGTGGACTCAAGATGACGCATTGGGCTCGCACTTACTGGCGATGTGGATGAAGCGATGGCCAGGTGTGGACTTGTCCTGCATTGTTCCTTCCGAGGCCCCATTTATACTCATCTTGGAATCATAGGTCCGATATCTCTAGTGGTAACGACCACGGGAATCTCTCATGCTGCCAAATCCACAGTCCTGGCTAAGCTGAACGATATCTTTGCGGCCTCTTCATCGCCGAATTCAGATGCAACGCCGAACACGACAATAGTCAAGCCTTCTCGGTCTCTTGACATCTCTGTTCACCTTCTTGTGCTTCATCCGGACACGCCCACTTCACCGAATGCTTTTCTAAACCTAGCGCGCCTTTTTTCTCGCACGTCACATGTCCTCCTGTTGCCCAGCTTATCTTCTCCCATCCTGGATCCGGAAGCTCTTCCGTTTTCTCCACCACCAACACCGGCGATAATCACCAGCAGGAACAGCAGTGTATTTCCATTCCTCCCATGGACTGCTGCACCCAGCCCATCTGGCAGAACACACACGGCATTGCCCTATCCGCCGCTCTCGCCTATCCTTCTGCTGCGCGACTACCCGACCTGGTGCACGGAACGCTTCGCGCCGTTCCCACTCGCACAGACTACGGATAGAGAAGGCACAAGCACGGGTACGGCAGGCGGAGATGGCGACAGCCTGGCGCGCGCGGCGGACTGGGATCACTGTCTCTTCCAGTTCTGGATCGACGTTTTCGGTGAGATGGACGTTCTACCGGCTGCGCACGGGCAAGCGGCGCTGCAGAGACCGGTTCGTGGGCCGCTCTCGGTGAGTTTGTTCTATCTACACATAATCCACTACCCTGAGGCAAATTCTATTCCAGAGCACAGAAATCATCCATCATCGGCTTGCCATCCGCTTTCGCGCCGAGACCTGCGTGCTTGCCCTCAAGCGACTCGAGGCTCTCGCTGCGGCTTCATCAGACGCGGGGGTTGATGGTCTTGAGCTGCGCGCTGTGAAGAGGGGGAAGGTCGCGGGGCGGGGCGGTGTCAATGGTGGTTCAGCTGATGTCGGAAAGGTAAGGTGGTTGAAACGGGCCTGTCGTGAATGGGTGAATGCATCGTGACCGTTATAAATATGAAGCACGCGATTGAGCAATGAACTCTACGATTTGCCAACCGGATTACGAACCCAGACGATAGTTTTTGAAATCGTGGATACCATAAAGCGAACCGATCTTGTCTCTTGAGTGCCTTCACATTTTGATACAGATTTATGCGAATCGAAGGTGGCGGCTAAGCAGGGGACAGTTATTGGGATGCTTTATAGGCGATTATTGCAGCAATAAATTACACGGCGTGTCTGCTGTCCATCGCATAAATTTCTGATAAACTAGTGGCCGTGCTCTCGAACACGATGACGAATAAGTCAGATGTTTCTCAAGATCCCATAACGTCGTAAACAGAACCGGATCTATACGTCGTAGGGATCGGAACGATACAAGCACGGCGGGTTTTCTACCACTGTTGGGAGTCGGGGTGCTTGACACGTCTTGAGGCCTTGAAGGCTCGACACATCTTGCAAGATGCGCCAAGAACCCTCAAGCCCTAAAGCACCTCAAACCATTTTGCTGATGCAGCTTCAATATCGGCAACTCGCCTGGAAACTCCTCCCCAGCCGACGTTAAGAGCTGCCTGGTGATCCGCCCGGGGACTGTGACGCAGGTAGAAAATTCCAGGGGGTATGAGCCCTTCGTATACTCTGGCTTTGCTTCAAAGAAGAAGATCGACGAGGGTCCGTCGGGATCTAGCCCTGACACATGTATACTTTGGGATGCTGATTCCGCAACGCACCGTGCACACATATTCGCCGCCTTTTGGACACTTCTTTCCATCCATGCGAGATGGTCCTGCTCCAGTGCGGGAGGGTGCGTCACAAGACGTTTGCAGATCCGAATAGAGGGACCCCAGTCCTCAAAGATGGAACGCAGGCGCTTGATATCCCAGTTCTGCAGTACACTTTATTTCGAGGAATGAGCACTGGATAGCTAAACACGATATGCAGGTTGTGAATAGGATACGTACCCGATCGCCTCCATCTCATGCCACTCGGGGAGTCTCATCGTGTACTTTTCATAAACAGTGCTGAGCCATGTGCGATGAAGTCCGTAACCGTCCTGAATGACGACAGGCGCATGGGCTAACGGGAGACATGACCGCGTCACAGATTTGCCGTACACCGTCAGAGCCCATGTGCCGGGAGGAAGCTCAGAAGTACCCTTCCGAATACCAGATATGGCGTGGACGCCAGCACTGTCGAACAGAAGGAAATCCTCGGCGCGGAATTCGAGTGCGGTGGGCAGACCGCGGTGCAGTCGGTAGACGAGGATGTAATACAGACAAGATGTTTTTCCTGAGTATACGCCTCAGATATTGACGCCGGAAAATGAGTAAAACATACCAGTGCCCGGCTGACCGAGTAGCAGACACATCGGTGGCTTGTAGCGGGATGGTTCAATCAAATGCTTTTGTTCTTCCTCTTCGATTAAACTTCTGAATTTCTTGTATTGATCACGAACAAGAATTGCACGAGAGAGAGTGGAACAGCCTGTGAGAGACGCCAAGTCGAAGTATGTGGCTGTAATTCCTACGCCAACTGTTTCAGTGATGAATGGATCTGAAGGGTTGTCGGAGGTGCGGGAATTGGGCCAAAGGCTCGCATGAAGTTGCTCGAGATGCTGTGTCGTTAACTCCATCGAGAGGAAAGGCCGAGATACAAATATCAAAAACATTTCAGAATGGCCTTTACATACATAAGTACGCTGTGATTCAATGCCGCGGATGCAGGCGGAACTTCTGCGGGTCGCGGTCCTCAGAGGGTAGCGGGAGGACCAACCAGTCCCGGTCAGCGGTGGCGCACTGAGACACGGACGGGGTCCCCCTACCCATAGCTTGCGTTCTGAAGTAAATCGACCGCCGGTCCTCCTAAAAAATCCCGGGACCACCTTGACTACGCGAAGGATCATGGACCAGAATCAAGCTCCACCTGCAGGGTGAATATCCGACCCATACTGTGCAACTTCTCTCAAAAGTGCCTATGGGTTTGTAATCAGTTGTAAGGACACTTGATGTTGAAAAATTGAAACTGCTGAACTACAGCACTCATTGATTCTGAAGTTTGCGCCTGTGGTTTTTGACGCGCCGCGCGATCTTTTGAGCTGAATCTTCCGAACCTATTGGCTCGAGATGACCATTTCGCAACCATTTCTCATGAAAAAAAGTGTTAGCGCGCGCCCTACGTGATTGTATAATCAGCCTACTATCAATACAATGATGCTGCATAGAATCGAGCAATATCGCCATCACCCTTCTTCCGCGTCCATCATCCGCGCTTCCATCTCCGCCTCGTCCACGTCCCGCTCGCTCCCGCTCTCCCCCTCCGGATGATACACCGCCCACACACTCTCGCTCTCCGGACCCTCCACCACCAAATCCATCACGTCCCGCGCGACCTCTGCGCACGCGTCAGCCGCACTCCACGGAACCGCAACACGAGACGTACCGGCAATCTGATCGAGCACGCCCGCGCCGCAGCGCGCCTGCACCGCGTCCGGCGCGTCCGCGAGCCCGAACGCGAGCCGCCCGAGCGTGACGACGAACGTGTGGTGGATGCCGTTGACGTGCCGCGCCTGGTGCAGCTTCTGCCGCAGGCTCGGCGGCTGCTCCGGGCGGAAGACGAGGTGGTGCAGCAGCAGGAGCGTGTGCGTGATCGCCTCGATCGTCCTGCGCGCATACCAGTATAAGTATAGCACGTCGGCGAGAACGGGGGTGCTTACGCGTCGATCTGGGCCGGCGCGGACATCAGCGCGGCGTCTTCTTCCCAGAGCGGGGTGGTGAGGTCGCCGAGGTGGACGACGAGCGAGGGGAGGAGGGTCTTAGACTCGGCGAGGATGGTGAGCGCGTCGGAGTGCGATGTCGCAAGCAGGGTGAAGAAGGACAAGATGTGGCGGCGCATCACGTCGGCCTGCAAATCGTTATATATGTGAGTTCGTGAACAAAGGCGAAGCGGCGCACGTCTGGGCCTGATTTCTTCGGATCGCTGAGCAGTGAACACATTTGATCGATGTGCGGGATGCTTGTGTAGTCCTTCTCCGAACCGGCCTTTTCACTCGCATCGTCGGGATAGGACAAGAGGTGTCGAAAGTTGTTCGTTCCTATATGGCAGCTTAGCTTTCATAAAACGAGATAAACTGTCGGGGACTGACGCGTCGCAAGCAAGGAGACAAGCCGAGTGCTCTGCCGAAGGAACCATTTCGAATGCGCGGGGTTGAGGAGAGTTGATAATACGCCAGCAGTACGGGGTATCGTATTCAATCTATCGAAAGCGGTCAGCGCAGGATGTCAGCTGGAATGCAGAATCCTTACCTGCTCTCATAATCAGTCGGCACTGACCAGATTATGGCATCCAGCAGAGTAACGAGCTCTTTGGCCAGGTCAATGTGTTCAGTGCGATCGACGATAACGTCTTTTCCTCTCAATCTATCTGGAGTAAGGTGTATGACCAAACCATGGCATAGAGTAGCCAGCAGATCGGGTGGTTGCGCATGCTTATGAGATGCGCTGACGGCGGAGACGAAGAGCGTGTCAATAAAACGAGGGATTGATATAATGAGGGTGGTTAGCAGATTCAGTAGTGCGGTGAAGGAAGCAATCTAGACATGCAAATGTTAGTAAATAGATGCTCATAAGAAGTCAGTAACTGACAAGATTATGTGAGTGGAGTAGATCTGCCATCTGTAGCAGTGCTCTTGAGACGGTGCGCATGAGGGTATCGGTGTCGGTTGAAATTGAAAGGGAGCCGAGAGCGTCGAGAATGGCCGACGATGCGCGATTGTATGCGGCGGTATCATCGCCCAATGACGAAGATTCGCTGAGAAGTGTTTGGAATGTATTGGGCTTTGAAGGCAATGTATGCATGAAGACGATTTGATGAAGCTGTTTCTGATTAGCTTTGACGACTACACAACCGATGGAAACACTCACTCGACCAACCCAATCCGGCGGTTCTGGCTCGTCGAACTCCTCTGCCGGCGATTTTTCTGCCGCTTTCCGCGGCGTGGCATCCACGTCCATACTGAACGATATATCCGCTTCCATATCCATGTCCATATCCATCCTCTCCTCGCCGATGCCTATATCATCATCACACCCCACCGCCCGTTCCTTCCGCGGAGTTAGCCCATGTCTATCCTTACTCCTCGACTGCATCGGCACAGGGCTACTCGGCGGACTCGGCGGACCCGCATCCAAGTCCCACTGGCTCTCGCCCCGCCCAAAGCTCTGCGTCCGCGCGAACAGCGGCTCCTTCTCCTTGCCCTTGCCCAGCCGCGGCCGGTGCGGCGACGACGGCAGGAACGCGTTGACGAAGCCCGGCAGCGCGGCGGCCTGCTTCGCCTTCGTCTTGCTCGGCGGTGGGGGCGGGCGCGGACCTGGGTGGCGCTGGCGCGCGCGCGTGGGCGTGTGCCGCGGGTCGCTGGGGCCTGCGACGGGCGACGCCGGGCGCAGCTGCGTTTGCGTCTGCGTCTGGTGTTGTGTGGCTCGCGTGCCGGGCGCGGATAGAAGGGGCTTGCGCGCGGAGGTCTCGAGCTCGTGCTTGTGGAACGTGTACTGCGTCTTGAGACGCTCCATTTCTTCTTTCATGTTGAGCTGGATGTGGAGCTGCATGGCCTCGGCGGCTTCTTTCGCGGCGCGAAGCTTGGCTTGTTCGGCGATGTGGCTTTGGTTTAGCTAGAGCTGGTCAGAGATTGTGGTGCGCGTGTGTGGCATGGGCCGACGGCGCACCTTGTCTATGTTCTGACGTAGGATCACGACTTCGCCTGCTTTGGAGCGCTTCTCCGTGATGGCTCCCTGTAAAGTGGCTTCCATCTCAGCTTTAGATTTTTGCAGCTACTTGAAGGAGTCAATGGCATGGATAGAGCGATGAGTACGAACGTGCGTACGGCTTCTAGCTGAGTCCTCACTGACATAAGTTCTTCTTGCAGTCGTCTCGGATCCAGGGCAGGATCAAAGGGACCCGACTGTGAGGGCTGAGGTGCCAGATGTGGGACATGTCGATTGGAGAGAGAAGATGTCGAGGAATTTGATGGGTGACGGGATAGTGCTTGGCTGGACGCAGGATGTGATACGCTACGAGACAATGACCGTGTTGGTTGCCGAGAGATAACCTTCTGAGCGTGCGCAGCAGCCATGGCTGCTGCAGGAGTGCCATGACGGGATCGTGGGAGGGGTATATTCATGCCAATGACCGCAGAAGGAACGCGCTGGAGCGTCGACTGCGAGAGCTGAGATCTCTGCGAGCCGACGCGCTGACTCCGGGACTGACTTTGGCTCTGACTCTGGCTCCCCGGAAGCCCGTAGAACCCACCTCGCACTGATATTTCCGGGAGCTCCAGATCGTCGATTGAATTCGAGCGATTTGTCGGCGGCGGCGCGTTCCACCCATCTGCCAGTTTCTGCCGTTTTGCAGGTGGTTCTGTCACGGTCGGTCGTGGGTGGGATTGGTTGTATTTGTTCTCCTCTGCGTCAAGGACCGCAAGTGTCTCGTCGTCAAGGATAATATCATCTGTAAAGTAATCATCAGAGTTGTCCATGGGAGGTGCGGCCGGGTGGTCAGGACAAAGTTGAGCCCTGCGACGCGTTCAAAGACGCGTCCTGTATTGGCTTACGTAAACGACAGATCTGGTTGGGCGGAAGCTGAGGATCACCACGGTGGCTGGTTTGTTTCGTTCAACTTCAATTCAAGTTGAACCGGTTGGAGTGGGAGTGGCAGTCGGTATGTTTCTCCGCGGATACATATTGTGTGATCATACTTATGTTCAGTATCTTTTTTAACCTTTGGACAGCCAAGAGTACCCCGGGGAGGGCAGTTTGCCTGCACGGACAGGCATATGCATGTTGACAAGCGATACTGAAGCAATGCTAACTCTTCAAACTGTCCCAGGACTTTAATTCCGGTGCTATCGTGGAGCGAAGTCTCGTGTCGCGTTGGTTCCGCTGACGCACTGCATGTATGATCTGTCCAGAAATGGAACGACATGCTGGATCCTTGAGGCCGCAAACATTGTACTCCAACTCATCCATCGGGTAATCTTCGTTGTCTTTCACCTTGCAGAACGAGCGATTATGCTCCTACAGCTGCTCATATCTCTGCTACGCACAGCCTTTCTCTTGCCTCTACCTTCCTTCCTTCCTTCCTCTCGGTAATTCTGTCCTATTCAATTGGCTTGCCCTTCACCGTTGTTGGGGAGGCCTCGCGAGTTCCATGAAGCCATATAGTAAGTCCCGTTATCGCATTCAACGTGATGTCACATACCTCTGATCACCAATCGTAGTCGTTCTTGAGTTGTGTGGTCCGTTCATTAATCTAAGTCAGCATCCAGCCCGCTATATATCTTCTTTCAAGGGTCTAAAATCATTCGCGGTCTAGTCCCGGGGGGCACGTGTTCCGAATGGCACGTAGCCTTGGAGCTCACAAAATGATCAGCTCCGAACGTTCTGCACGCTTTGCGGAGCACAATTACATGCCTTGCGGATTCGCCGCAGAGCTATTCGTGGACAACGGTGCGGATGGACTTGCCTGCGAGTCTCTTTCGATGTATTGGAGCAAAGGCGCGAAGCTGACACTTCTTGTCCTCTGAAGCAGATCGAGCTTGTGTCAACCCTGGCGCTGCATCCCAGTAGGCCATGCTTTCCGGAGAGCTCGCATGCTGCCAGTTCTACTCCACCCATTCACATCTAATTCCCGTGGATGGCCACTGCTTCGTTCTTCCATTGGGATACATGATTTTAGGGCAATCCTCACTTCTATGGTGTCTGATCGCAGACATTGGGCCGTCACATTCGCACAGAGTACGTGAAGGACCACGCACCACACCAAACGTATGTGTCCAGGATTTGTTCAGTACAAAGGACCTGACCGCACCGTTCTCCTACACATCAACAACACCCTCGACGACCATCGCTGCGCGATTCGCCACCAATGACACCCTCATCGACGACATTTGGACGTCCGTCTGGGGTCTCGTCAAGTACGACGGGGCCGGGCATGCAGGGCATGCCAAGGCACTGGAGCTTGAAATTTGATCTGAACCCCGCCATATCCTCTCTTCTAGCCATCGCGTTCAGATTTCTTTGTGTCATTTCTTTCGGGCATCTCGACCTCGATCGATGCTGGGAAATATGTCAATCGACCGAGGACGTTTGGATGGAAAATAAGAAGCTCGTTTCGGACAGGATCACTACAACGACGGTAGTGGTAAGTTGACACTCTGTTCGTCTTTTGTTCGATTGTGCTGATTTACTACAGGCGGGCCTGCTTTTGAGCTCCACGGCTGCATTCGCGACGACAACTCCACCGGTGCCGCACTTGCTCAACTATACAGAGGGTGCACCATATGTGTGCCTGCTCCTCTCATTCAGCCTCACACTTGGCGGGCTCATTGTAGGCTCGGCCGTGCTATTTGTCATGTCAAAATGCGAAAGGGAATGGTTCGAAAAAGTTCGTTCTACACCGTTTCGTGCCCGGAAAGAGAGCATCTCACGAATGAATTCTTACAGACTCTCATGGGCTCTCGACTCAAAGTCTGCTGTACGCTCATCATGGTTGGATATCCATTTCTATGCACCGGCGTGGCTACACTCGTCCTAGCGTTTGGTGCGGTTTATTTAATCCTCTTATATCAGGGCTGGACTGATCCGCTGGGGTAGGTCTTCTCGGCGCGGCGTGGACATCGCAAAATGCAGTCATTCGCGACGGCTGCGTATTCGTGCTGATCGTCCCAGCATCTCTGGCCTTCCTCTTCGTATGGATCCAGGCCGGCAGTATGTGCGAGAAGTTGCGCAAGAAGAAAGTTGGGAGTGCCGTGTAGCTGGAATCTCAAGATCCAAGGCATATTCTGAAACGCCACTTGACCGTCCGGACGGTTTAGAGCACCGTTTTCCGCTGAGTTTGTATGCCTGCCTTTCTTCCGGATCGAATTGTAACTCCCATGCCTGGTGCATTCTCTAATTTAGATTACCAGAATCGCGCTGGGCCGTCACGGAAATAAGTCTGATCTAAAGGGCCTGGGCCTCAGCTCATTCCTTGCCTACAACGCGTGTTGACTGCTCTGTGACTGCCTTGCGCGCGCATTACGCATGGGCTTGTCTTGTCACAAAATCACAAACCCCCCTCTCGTTCGTTGTAATCGTTGCAGTTTTTTTACGTTCCGACCAAAATTGACAATCTGATAACCAGGCATACGCCGCACCACTAGTAGGGCCGATGAGAGCATGTTCTGCATGGCTCCGGCCACGATGAATGAAGCTGGTGAACATGGTGCCTGCTCCTCAGACGGAGCTCCCCGCATTTCTTGAAGTTTTGTCGTGAAGATACGCACACCGCACGGATACACGCAAGTACTTGCTTCGACTCTTCCCCCTGACGCTTTTCTTCTTGTTCGCTCAAGTGTTGTCAGGAAGAGAATCGTGAAGCGGAATCCTTGCTGCGCATGAGTAAGACATGCCAATGTCTTCCTGGCATTGCTTAGCATATCGAGCGACCCAAGAAGTCTTTTGGCGTTCGGCCAGCAAGTCCTGACCGGACCTGGTCTTTCCTCTCCTATGCGAAACGTGAGGATGCCGCTAGTGAAATGAGTATCATCCGCAATGCTCACTCTAGTCACTTAATCCCAGCTGCATCACCCAAACCATGCCCGAGCCATTCGCTTGTCGCAGAAAGCCGATGTACAAGGCCTTGGCTACACGTCTTGTCGACCAGTACATGAGCATACAGGTCCCTAGCATCATGTATTCGCCGGCGAATCAACATATCTCGCACCAGATGCCCCATCATTGGAGACTCGACCTGACTTCTGCGCTTCTGCGCTTCTTGTTGAAGTTCCTCTGCGTGGTGTTATTCGGTGACGCGGACCTGAACAGATGTTGGGAGATCGCTAATGCGGAAGAGTCCATCTGGAAGGAGAAGAAAGTCACCTCCGATGGGCTCGCCACTATTACCGTTATCGTGAGTAGATGCCACGCCTTCCATTCTCGCCTACTAATTGCGCGCATTTGACTGCAGGCAGGATTACTATTAGGCTCTGAAGCAGCGTTTGCCGCAACGGTCCCCCCCATCTCGCAGTTGTTCGACTATAATCAAGATGCACCCTACGTCTGTCTACTGGTCGCATTTGGCCTCACCCTTGGCGGACTCATCGTTGGGTCGACTGTTCTGTTCGTCTTGTCGAAATGCGACGCGAACTGGTTCATAAATGTACGAACCCGTCACTTACTGCGAAAAATAGAAAATCTGACAAGGACAACGATAGACACTCGTGTCCTCACGGCTCAAGGTCTGCTGCACCCTTGTTATCATGAGATATCCATTCTTTGCCATCGGAGTATCTACCCTTGTGCTCACATTTGGTGAGGCCCTTCCATATCGCATTAAAGTCTGCTGATTTCTTCTACAGGCCTGCTTGTTTGTGCATGGACGTCCAGCAACCGCATCATTCGCATCGGCGTCGTGTTTATGCTCATTTTTCCTGTCGCATTGTCCCTCGTCTTTGGATGGACCTAGGCCCACCACATGTGGCATTGATTGTGGAAGCGTGCTTGGTATCCGCCGCATGGTAACACTTCCATCACTTGGTGTAGACCTCACGCGTGCGATAGCTGAGTATGACTCCGTCAAGCCTCGTACTTTGCGCCCTCCTATATAATGACGACACGTCCAGGCGATCCAAAAATGACACCCGGAAACGGTTTCCGACGAAAAGTGACGGAAAGCCTTCTCAGCCTTGACGCGCTTTCTCTTCGGTATGGCTACAATGCCCTGCGCTATGAATGCGCGCACTCCGCACCAGTGGGTTCATGTATCCGCTTTTGGCTACAGACTTTGAATAGCGTCGCCTTGCGTTGGGCAGGGGGTCGAGCTTCCCTTCGTATACGTCCCGCCCGCCTTCCGAACGGCTGATTAAGCGGCCATACCGCGCCCATGCTCCAGGAACATATTAAGTTGTAACAGGATCGCACGCACAAGCCACCGGTAATATTTGTGTAGCAACAGCTTCAGATTTGACCTTGGGGTGAAAGCATATCCTGCAATCATGCGTATGTAGTTCCGTTAACTTTTCGCTGGCGACGCAGAGCTAACTGCGGGAGTAGAACGCTTCCACGACGGAGCGCCATGGTACCCCGGTAGATTTTTATAGACTTTGACAGGTTCTCTTCAACCGCCGGACGCAATCTCGGTTGATTAGTGGTTCGGCGTATCATGTTCTCCTTCGTGGTCACACATCAAACATGAACTCTTATACGACCGTGCGGTGCCACGATTTTATTTCTCGATTATCAGCTGTTCACTGCTTTGCGACGTGAGCCAGAAAAGTACGCTCAAGAAATATCAAGACTCTCCGAGCAGGGTTGTATATAAGTACGTGTGCCATGAGGGCAGATCTCTTATATGACGTGCTGATTTCTGGTCTTAGCAGATAGCTGTACTATAAAATTCAATTTACCGAAGCCATCACCTTTTGTAATCAAGATGAGCGTCGTCCTGGTAAGGAAAAGAAGATACGAGGTCCCCCGTTTCCGAGCCAGACACAGGGTTATGGGAGGGCCAATACATATAACCAACATGTCTGTCGAAACGGACATTCATCCACGCCAATGGCCACGATGATATCCCCTGCTCCGACGCTCGTGTCCAGCCGTCGATCTACCCGTCAATCATCGCTGGGAAAAAAGGTCATGCCGGATCACTGGAGGCTGGACAATCTTCCAGGTCCTCCTTGGTTGGCCGCAATTCTTCGCCTACAATTCATCGGCCTCTGCCTTATTTCGTTCGGCTACGCTGATCTTGAAACGGTGTGGGAGATCTCAACAGCGGACGAGGCGACCTGGACAGCACACAAGGGCGTCATAGCAGATAGAATCTCCACCATTACGGTCGTGGTGAGTCTCCCGCGTACTCCCTCCGTCTGTGAGCCTGAGAACAATATCAATCCGTTGTATAGACAGGCCTCCTTCTGGGTGCGACCGCGGCATTCGTAACGACCATGGCACCCTTGCCCGAGATCATCAACTACTCCCTGCGCGGGCCATACCTATGCCTGTTGGCCTCTTTCGCAATCACCCTAGGTGGACTGATTACTGGATCTACCCTCCTCTTTATCATGTCCAGATGCCAAGCGCTATGGTTCCGCAAGGTACGTGCTTTCACTTGGTTGCGGAATAGAATACCATGACTATCTATGCTATTCAGACGCTCATGGCTTCGAGACTGAGAGTATGCTGCACGCTCATCAGCATGGGATATCCATTTTGCTGCACGGGCGCTGCCACGCTCGTTATGTCGTTCGGTCAGTCGGTTCCTCGCCGTTGGAGCATGAATCATGTCTGACCCTCTACTTTGAAGGCTTGCTCGCCGCCGGGTGGCTGTCTGAAGATAGATTTCTCCGCATCGGCTGCGCATTTACTATGGTCATGCCGGCGTCCCTCGCATTTTTGTTTTGCTGGATGCAGATCGGACATTTCATTCGATATATCAAGGAGCGCGCGGAGCGCGGTGACAGTGACGATGAAGAGTCAATCAAGGGAGAGGTCAAGGCCGAGATCAAGGCCGAGCCGGAGAGCATGATTGAATCACCTCCAAATACTGCGATTTAATACCCAATACGATACGTGGCGAGCCGTTGTCGTTCTATATGCTGGTCTCATTGATGGGTTCCAACCAAGTATCATTACTAGTGAGTACGACATCATATGCTGACTTTCCGAAAATTCATGCTGTAAACCAGGTTATTTCATGCCTTCCATGAGTGTTATTCTGCATTCTTTATTCCAATCTCCTTCACAGGTTATAAGTGCAGAGAAGCATTTTCAAGATGGTGACGCTGTAACGTCCAGGGATCGTGTGCGGCAGTGCCTCAAAACATGACTTCAACTACGACTAGCGTTTGTGCGAACGATTTGTCACAATCATGATCCTCCAACTGGTGAGTAGCTATAGAGCTATCATGGTTCTCTTTTGCTTCGCGGAACCGCTGGCTATACTTCAAGTGATGCCAGTACCTCGCGCGGTAGCACCATTGACTGGGTGTACTTGGGACTTACAGGCCCAACAGGTCAGTCAAGGTTCGCCAAACCTGCCACCTTGCTCTCTCCTATCTAACGATGACACGTCCAGGCAACTCAAAAATGATTCACGGAAAGAAATTCCGAGGAAAGCCGCCGAAGGGGTCCGATTCACCCGCCCTGACATGCCCACAATGTTCCGCAATAGGCATGCGCGAAACCAACGCCAAGGGGTTTATGTATCCGCGTTTGGAAATTGGCGTTGAATAGCGTTGCCTTGTGGTGACCAGGAGGTCAAGCTTCTCAGATTCGTGACTGTTCCGTCAGCTTTCCGAACTCCCGATGGAGCGTCCATATTACACTCCCGCTTCACGAGTATATCGAGCCGTGACACATACGCCATGGGACGAGGGTCTGCTTGATGCCTCAGACCCTTGCATCGAGTAGTCATTCGTAAGTGCTCGTAGATATTTTTGTGGCGATGCAAGACTGATTGCGGTTGTAGCGTGCTTCCGCGGTGCAGAGTGCTCAGCGCCCTGGCCAAACGAACCGTTCTTTGGTACCTTCCCTTCAAGAAGCACCGGTCATAATTTCGGCTTATGAAGGGTTCGTCGTCTCACAATCTCCCAGGCCATGACTCATCAAATTTGAATCTTCGCATCCTCTTACGGTACCACGATCGCATTTGCGCATGTATCATCAGACTACTGCATCGCCCATAGACTAGAGAAATGCGCTCAAGTACCAAGACTCCTCGAAGAAGTATCTGTATGGCTGTCTGAAATGGCGCGTGGGCTATTTCTTAGTAGTGTCAGGAAGCTTACAAAAATTGAATCTACTACCACCAGTTGATCTTCGCAATCGAGATAACCGTGCTGGTTATGAAAAGAGCATGAGAAGAGGTGTTCCGCTTTCAAACCGATCCAAGATTTTAGGAAAGGTGATGGTGAGTAATTACAGAAATATAACCGTCGAGGCGAATCTTCAGTACTCGTCCCATACCACGCCCACAATGATCCCCTCCAGGTCAAAGGTGGTGTCCAGCCGCCGGTCCACTCGTCGATCTTCCCGTCGATCTACGCTGGACAAGGAAACCATGCCTGACCACTGGAGAATAGACAACTTTCCAGGTCCACCTTGGCTGGCTGCTATCTTTCGCTTTCTATTCGTCGGCCTCTGCCTTATGTCGTTGGGCTTTGCGGATCTCGACACAGTGTGGGAAATCTGCACAGGAGACGAGGCAATCTGGACAGCACACAGGAATGCCTTATCAGAGAGGATCACCACGATTACGGTCGTGGTACGTCGCCCATCTGTTTTCTGCGTTGCGTTTGTGCGGCTGAGAGTGATATGCATCTGCTTCACAGACAGGCCTGCTTCTGGGTACGACAGCGGCATTCACTACGACGGCGGCACCCCTTCCGGAGATCATCAACTACTCGTTGCGCGGGCCATATCTTTGCTTGCTGCTTTCCTTCGGCATCACCGTCGGCGCGCTCGTAGTTGGGGCTACCCTGCTCTTCGTCATGTCATCATGCAAGGCAGTATGGTTTCGCAAGGTGCGTATCTTCCTGTGGTCATCAGACATATGCTGGAATCGGAGCATTTTCTGACCAGATCTAATAT
Source organism: Hericium coralloides (assembly GCA_003675405.1). NCBI lineage: Eukaryota > Fungi > Basidiomycota > Agaricomycetes > Russulales > Hericiaceae > Hericium > Hericium coralloides. Next base: position 108,749 of record QUOP01000201.1, on the reverse strand, counting down.
CCAGACATTCATGGCCTCGAGGCTGAAGGTGTGCTGCACGCTCATCACCATTGCGTACCCATTTTGTTGCACGGGCGCCGCGACGCTCATTCTGTCATTCGGTAGGTCGGCTACATGCCGCTGAAACCCAGCACGCGTCTGACCCTCCATTTTGAAGGCTTGCTCACCGCGGCATGGTTGTCTGAGGACAGATTTCTCCGCATCGGCAGTTCATTCACCATGATCGTGCCGGCCTGCCTTGTGTTTATCTTTTGCTGGCAACAGGTCGGTCAATTCTTCCAATATATCAGGGAGCGGGCACGTCGCGCCGAAAGCGATGATGAGGAGTCAATAAAGACCGAGCCGGACAATATGATCACGGATTCACCTCCGAATACTGCAGTTTGATACTATTCAGTAGAGTCTGTGCCTAGCCGTTCTGGTGCTGTCTATCGATCTCGTCAATGGGCTCCTGCCTAGCACCGCTGATAGTATGCACGGGTCACGGAGATCTATCATAATCACGGGGATATTTCTGGACTGCGAATCCACGTTGGACGATATCAGAGGACATGACTTACTCGCCCGAGATTCTAACGGACACACGCTCACCACGTTTTCATGTATCTCCGCTCCAAGTCCGAGGAACAAAGCTATCTCTTGCTCAGATAGAGGGCCTGAACTTGGAGATTTACTATTGTCTATGGCCGTAGGTAGACTTGATATGCAAAAACTCACGATTCATGTCGCCCTCCATCGAGGTAATGTTTCTGGGGTCGTCGTATCGTGACTTACGCGGTTGCTACTGGTGGACGAACGCCCAGCACGGAAACAGACAAGAGCGCTCTTGGCCCTCGTGCAAGGCATGCGTTTGCAGGACGGTATACTTGTACTTCCCGCCAAGTCTGTCATGGGATTAGCACCTCACTTTCCCAACTCCATCCTCCCTGTAGCAGCCAAAATACGTGAACAATGATGTCGGCAGATACAAACCACTACGCAGAGGCAAAGCCCACCAGAAAACCAATACCTCCCCACTGGGCACTCGAAAGGTTTCCAGGTCCCCGACCGGTATCGTCGCTTCTGCGCCACGCCTTCAAGCTCCTCTGCATCATCTCTTTCGGAGACTCCGACCTCAACAGAGCGTGGGAGATAGCCGCGAACGAGGATCAATTGACGTGGATGGACAATAGAGACCGCACCTCGAACAGGATCTCCAACACTACAGTCGTTGTGCGTAGGTCCGGCTCCCCAGACCTCTATGCGGACACGTTGCTGAAAGGACCCGCTGGACAAGGATGGACTTCTGCTGGGTTCGCTGGCGGCGTTCGTGACCACACCGCCGCCCGTACCGCATCTCCTCGACTACAACCAGCGCGGGCCGTACGTCTGCCTATACCTCGCATTCGGCATCACCCTTGGAGGCCTCATCGTCGGCTCGGCCGTGGTTTTCATAATGGCGAAGACCACGCCAGTCTGGTTTCGCGAGGTGAGCGAGCGTTCTCCGCGCTGATCCAAAGCCGCGTTCCTGAAGGACCTGCGTAGACTCTCATGGCGTCGCGCAGCAGTGTCTGCTGCACCTTGATATTGATGGGGTATCCGTTTGTCTGCACGGGAGTTGCGACGCTCGTACTTGCCTTTGGTAGGTCACCAACCCTTTCAGTTTCAGTGAAAAGATATACTTGACCTCGGTGAAAAGGGCTTCTCATAGCAGGGTGGACATCCCATGATCTCCTCCTGCAGATTAGCAGTGTACTGCTGCTGATCGTCCCGGCATCAATGGGGCTCGTCTACGGATGGATACACGCCGGCGTCCTATGGCAAACATTGGTGGGAAAGGCGGAGCGTGGCAGTGATTTGCAGGCTGCAGAGGCGTTATTGAACGTGGAGTCCTGTACAGGCAGCCATCAGCATCCTGCAGTTTGAGAGGCATCGCTGGTCGCACGGGCTACCTATCCACTGGGAGCAATTTCCAGTTTTGACGAGAGCAACGGTATTGTAACATATTCTTCTTGGCCCCATCCTCGTACCTCCATTCTATGGATCGAATATCCCGACTGTTTTCGTTTATCGAGAGGGAGACGAAAAACGGAAGCAAAAAGGCCGACGTCGAGGAATATTCGGGAACTGAATAGGCATACGAAGCAACGGAATATGAGCACGAATAGAAGAATCGTCTTTCTATGGACTTGATATCAGTCAACAAGACCAGGTGGTGGGACATCAAAGTTCGGCGGAGGTGGCGGATAGTCCTTCAATGGTTCCCTAGAAACAATGATATGAGTAAGAAAATCAACTCGTCAGCAAGTCTAGCTAAACTCGAGCGAAAGAGCCCTGACCTCCGGACATCCCAAACATTGTCACTGCTCGCGCCCACTCTCCGCTTCGCCCACCACTCCGCACGATGACGTATCCACGCCCTACGCCTCTCCTCCGGATGCATTCGGTTGATCGTCATGCAGAACTTGAACTCGGACCACTTCGGTTTGCACTGCGCCATTTCGCCATACCGGTAGAGGCACTTGAACTGCGTTCCCAGCACTGCAGATCAATGATCAGCCATATAAGCTAAGCACGATAAGCAAGAGCTATATAAAGAGTTTCAGACGCACTATTGCATGAAAGAAATTCGTCGAAAAGCGTCATGCAGCCAGGAATATCATCCGATGTTGGATGTAGCAACCGCAGACGCTCTTCCTCCTGCGCCACGAAGCTTTGAAACCGTGTGTTGGATAGGCCGGCCATTTCTTGAGCCATTCAGGTAGTTCCTATGACAATGTTATTTTCCTCTTAAGCGAAGGTCCTGGGTAGCGACAGAGAATAGTAGCGATAGTTGTGGCAGTAGCTGCAACTGAAGACGGTCAAGCTGCCAGAAATCGCCGCGCCGAGTGCTGGGGTTACGGTAAATTCGGCAAAATCCGGGCGCTCTATCCTCCTTGCAAGTTGGGCAGTTCAGGTTGTCTTCGCTTGTCCGCCATCCTATGTTGTCACATCGTTGCACTCTACTCTCAGTAAGCTTTTTGCACTGAGTATGTACGCTGCGGCGTCTCGAGGACAAGCCAGAATTCGTGTCTCAGGCTCTACGAAAACTATCTTCATGTTATTCGGATATCTCACGGCAATCTCACGGCGTTTGGACGGACAAGATAGGGAGGCGTGCGGCACAGATACATTCACACCCCTGCCTTGCCCTACGGCATACGGCAAGTAGACACTGCGACATACTCTGCTTTTGACTGGTGAGGTATTTATTATGATGAATACAGTAAATAATTAAGATCCACAGTAATCGTAGACGCAGATCGGTCGACGGGACGATAGAAAGCATAGCAATGACTTGCCATAGAATGTACGAAATGGAATCAAATCGCATCTTTCAACTCAGCAATCTCAACTTCAGCATTGACTGATCCGTCATCGTCCCGACACGCTCGTTCCCTGATCTGCCTGGCAAGATGTGCAAGCTGTGTCCAGACGAAGATGAGCGCAAGGGAGCCTGGAACTACCATGAGGAAGGCACCGCCGATGCGGATGATGTTGTCTTGGGACAGCCACGCGGCGGTGAGCAAGCCTTCGCAGCGATAAATGAGACGCGGCCTGGAAACTGAGGCATGAAAAGCAGTAGACATACCGAATGACAGGACGATCGTCGCAACGCCCGTGCAGCAGAAGGGATAACCAACGGTGAAGAGTGTGCAGCACACCTTCAACCTCGACGCCATGAGTGTCTGGGTATTAGATATGGTCAGAAAGATCTCCGATTTTGGACTGATATCAAGATACTTACTTCACGGAACCAGATCGCCTCGCATTTTGACATGACAAAGAGCACGGTAGATCCCGCAATGAGCCCTCCGAGGGTGATGCCGAACGAACAAAATATGCACAGGTACGGCGCGCGCAAAGAATAGTTGAGAATCTCCGGCAGAGGCGCAGGCGTCGTTGTAAACGCTGCTGTCGCACCCAGAAGCAGACCTGTCTATACAGCGAAGTCGCATAAGCACTACAATAGTACAAGTGCGTAAGAACAGAGGTTTTCGGGCGACGTACCACGACCGTGTTTGTTGAGATCCTATCCGACACTTGGTTCTTGTGCACCGTCCACGTCTCTTCATCCGACGTGCATACCTCCCATGCTTTGTCGAGATCGGTGTGTCCGAAGGAAATAAGGCAAAGGAGGATAAACAGGGAACGACAGAGCACGGCGAACCAAGAGGGCCCTGGAAAGTTGTCCAATCTCCAGTGTTTGGGCATGACCTCTTTTTCGCGCGTGGATCGACGGCTGGGCACCATTGTCGCGGTAGGGGACATCATACTGGGTTACGGGTTGGCGAGAGGAATCGTATACGCGAGGCCATTTGGCCAGACGTCCGTGATATATGTATCATTTGACTCTCCCATGGCGCCGTGGCAGTTCCACAGCGAAGCGAGGGTTCGTGCACCTAGAAGAACATGATGTGCAGATCTTCTTTCAACTGAGAATGTGCCCGGCGTTTGAGGAGAACCTGAAGTTTATATGAAAGCGGCAGATCCAGGGCGCTTCGCCTGTGATGTAGAAGCATCCTACTTCTGTCGTCAGACCTCAGAACTGACTCACGCCAAAACATGTACTTATACTCGACCCTCCCCATCTCATTGTGCTCTAGAGACTGCATCAGTCTAGCCAGGACGTGTCATCGTGCATTTTGACCTTTCTTCAAGCGCGGATCCTTAGCGTGTTGGAGTGGACGGACGTCGCTGATGCATGATATCTTGATGGTCACTGCCAGTGTTTAATACATCAGTACGCAGTGTCACGATGAGAGCAGCAGACGCCTGATGGATCATTCGGATCCCTGGCGGAATGCTTGCCAAGAGAAGCAAACTCCATTGCTCCACAATCCATCCCAGTCGACAAGACATGCGAGCTCAAGCACTGCAAAAAAAAATTGAAAGCAACGTAAATGATGCGAAAATGTTACTAGCCCACCGCGAGGGTCGAACTCGCAGCCTTCAGATGACCTGACCAGGTAGAACCCGCCTAAGAGTCTGACGCTCTATCCGATTGAGCTAGGCGGGCTATATTATTATTAACCAATGCTTTTCATATCCCACTGTCATCTTCCTTCTGCCTCGAGGTTGCAAGCCTAGATCTGACCATTTCCTGCTTTTGACCCTCATTGCTCTAGTGTTTGGGTGCTGTCTATCCCCTCGATGGAATTGTTTCTATCACAGGCCCAATCAATTAAGGAGTAGTTTAAACGATTCGAACAGAGGTCAGTCATTCGTTGCAGACCCGTCGAAACCCAGAATCCAGATCGCGCGACGTTGCGACACATCCTGACCGACGCCAAAGACCCATTTCCCCAGCGTCCTTCCAGGACGATGATCCGCCTCGTCACCTTCGACGCCCTACACACCCTCATAACCCCCCGCCTCCCCATCTACACGCAATACGCCCAGGTATTCGCGCCCTACCTCGGCGAGCTGCCCCCGCGCGCGCTCGCCAGCTCGTTCAAAGCAGGTCCGTGTCGCGCCCGCCCTTCCGTCTGCATACTTGATGCGAACGGCCGCAGCGCTGAAGCAGATCCAGGTCGAGCAGCCGGCGTACAGGAATGGGGCGGCGGGGTGGTGGGGTGAGGTGATTCGGCGCACTGCGACGGGCGCGGGCGCGGATCCGCGTGTCGTTGATGGGAGTCTTGGTGAGATCGTGCCGAGGCTTATGAAGAGGTTTAGCTCTGCGGAGGGGTATAAACTATTTGAAGATTCGCTTGATACTGGTACGCGTGTTTGCTTTCAGTCGGTCGTGCATTATCTTACGGGATTTCGTGTCCAGTTCGCGCGCTGCAGGAGATAAATGTCCAAACTGGACTTGTAACCAATGCCGATTCACGAATATGTGTGTAACACGCCCTCTCATTTGTTCTGATGCTCAAGTGCGCATAAAGTGTCAGCAATGCATGATCTCGGCATACTGCAATATCTCTCTCCCGTTCTCGTCAGCGAAGAAGAGGGTATCGAGAAGCCCGCAGGTGAGATTTTTGATAGAGCCTGCGCGCGAGCAGGGGTCGCACGCAGCGAAGTCTTACACGTCGGAGACGAACTAGACGCGTCAGTCAGAATGTGTTCTTTGATATACGACCCTGCCTGATCAGCTCAGCTCCACTAGAGACTACCACGGCGCACGGAAGGCCGGTTTGCAGGCGGTGTTGCTGCGAAGGCCAGGTCCAGATGGCGAAGGGGAAAGAAAAGAAGACGGCGAAGATTTGACAGGAGTCAGGGTGATACCTGGGTTGAAGGACATCGTCGACGTGGTCAAGCGGACTAGATAGTGATGGTGTATGATGTATTACAGTAGATGCAGATATATGGATAGCGGGGTTTGCATAACAGAGCTGCGTGTTCAGCGAGAGGGAGGGGGAGGGAGGCCGGCGACCCTGCGTTCCAGCAGGGCTGTAGCATACTCAAGGGCAGTTCTGTTAGGTTTCACGGTCTTTTCCGTGTTGTATGCGACGTCCTCTATCTTCTCGCCCATCTTCAACATCGTTGCGCGGATGACGCGCGGGTCCTTGCGTAGTATTCGCGCGAGGTTCTTTTGGTTGTCGGGTGATGCGTCGAAGTGCATTGTCCAGTAACTGGTCGCGAGTGGATTGTTAGATAGGTACACCGTGACACAACAAGGACACGCACTCTCCGTGGGTGTGGATGATTCTGTTTCGTCTCATCTTGTTGGGAAGGACCTGCGTGCCCCAGAACTTGAGACCGCGCACGACGCCACCATTGTTCATGACATGCAATGCCGACGTGCGCACGAGGTCTTTGATGTGAACCTGAAATGAATATTTAGTCGAGCGTCAGAAGCACAGAGAAGTCACAGCTTACATAGCTCCTGTTGTGCGCTGCGATGCAGAACACCTGGTAGAATGGCATGGTCGAGGATGAGCAGCAGGTGCAGCAGTGGCCAGCTGGGTTCTAGTGCGTCGGAGACCAGGAGACTACTTGCTTCGGGCCATGGACCGACAGCAGTTTTACGTGGTGGTCCCACGGTCTTGGACATCTCATCTAAAGTTACACAGACAGGCTTGCTGGCATTTGCATTTCATCCTCGTGTGCATCCGACCCTCCTGCATATCCCACAGCCCACATCGTCCCAGACATAGCCCACAATGTCCATGAAAGCCGTAAGTGCCCCGCATGATTTTTGCTGAGTTGGCTGCGCTCTAAACACCGGATCTGTCTCGTCCAGATCGTCAAAAGTGCGTAAACTGATTGACTTTCTCAGTAAGGTCAGAGTGCTCGGAACGAAGGTTTAATCGTTTGCTTTGTTGCAGGCGTTATCTCTGGTGACTCGCTCATCCTGCGCGGCCGTCCTGGGCCCCAGGGTCAGGCTCCGAAGGAAAGGTACGTGATCTAGCGTGGTTCTCTACGCCCAAGTGCTGATCTTTTATATTGACTAGAGTTCTGCACCTTGCCGATGTCACGTCACCGCGAATGGGCAATCAGACGAGGGAAGACGAGGTGAGTGATCGTTCAGCGATCGAGCGGAACGGGCGAATTTTAGCGTGTTAGAGCAGCGGCTGACGTTTATTCTGGTATTTTTCTAGCCCTGGGCCTTTGAAGCGCGCGAATACCTCCGAGCCTTCGCAGTCGGCAAAGAGATCACATTCACATCCTCGCACCAGCTTCCCTCCAATGACGACACGCCCCGCGATCTTGGCAACGGCGAGATTAACGGAGTCGATATTGCAAATGAGCTTCTGCGCCTTGGCTGGGCCAAAGTCAAGGAACTCAAGCGCGACCCTTCAGACGAAGACCTCCGCCGCAAAGAAATCGAGAATGAAGCCAAGGCTGCCGGGCGGGGAGTATGGAATCCGCATGGTCCCAAGGTGTGTCCTGTTTACCCTGCGCTGCTCCCACGTGCTGACAGGCAGGCAGGCGCACAATGTGATCCACAACATGCCATTAGACTCGCAAGCCTACATCACAGAGTGGAAGGGCAAGACTATCGATGGTCAAAGCTTCCTCGCTTTGCAATTCCGCAGATGCTGATGAGTATTTGTCTCCAGGCATCGTCGAAGCAGTCCGGGACGGTTCGACCCTCCGCATCCGCCTTCTCATGCCCGAAGGCGAGCACCAGTTCGTCAACATCACGCTCGCCGGCGTGCGCAGCGCCCGCGCCGCATCAAAGCAGGGAGAGCCATCCGAGCCATGGGGAGAAGAAGTGGGTCATCACCCTAGCTCATCCATTGCCTCCATGTACCACGCATCGATATTAATAAAATCCCCGTTTGCTTTCTGTCCTGTCCCGCTTGTCGACAATCGGTGACTGTAATCTAGGCAAGGTTCTTCACTGAGTCGAGGCTGCTGCAGCGCGCCGTCAAAGTACAATTGCTCTCGCTCCCGACCGCCGCCGCCACGCCGTTCCAGTCAAATGGCGGCGCGCCTGCGCCGTCGAGTATCTTCATCGGCAACGGTCAGGCCACCTTCCTCAGATCCTGATTCACCACTGACACTGGTTTGTTTGGTGCATAGTTCTCCATCCTGCAGGCAACATCGCCGAGCACCTCGTCTCCGGCGGCCTCGCGCGCATCGTCGACTGGCACGCGGGCATGCTCGCGGGCTCAGGCGGCATGGAACGCCTGCGCGCCGGCGAGAAGCTCGCGAAGGAGAAGCGGCTGGGCCTGTACGCGAACGTGCCGCCCCCCTCGAGCGGTGCGAAGGGCGGGCCCGCGGCGAACGGCACGTCGCGCTCGTTCGACGCGACGGTCGTCCGCGTGTGGACGGGCGACCAGATCTCTGTGCTCGAGAAGGAGGGCGCCCGGGAGCGCAGGGTACAGCTCAGCTCGACGCGCGGGCCCAAGTACGCTCGCGCCTCGTTCCGTGTGGGATGCGTGCATTGATGCGTCTGTTGCTAGGCTCTCGGACCCGAAGCAGGCGTATTACGCGCACGAGGCGCGCGAGTTCCTGCGCAAAAAGCTTATTGGCAAGCATGTGAAGGTGCATATCGACTTCGTGCGCCCCCGCGATGGCGAGTATGAAGAACGCGAATGCGCGACTGTCCGCGTGGGCAACCAAAATGTGTACGTCCGAATCATCTCCGTCCATCTAGGGCAGTAGCACTGAAGGGTCTTTCATCCAGAAATGTCTCGGAGCAGCTCATTGAGAAGGGCCTCGCTAGCGTCGTGCGTCACAAACGCGACGACGAGGATCGGTCGCCGGATTACGACAAGCTGATGGCAGCGGAGCAGATGTGAGCTCTCCTTGGCATGCGCCAGAGTCTTCTCTGATCCTTGTAACAGTGCAGTGACTGAGGCGCGCGGTATCCACTCGGGCAAGGATCAACCAGCGCCGAAACCGCCGCTCAACCTGTCAGAGGTACGTTTCATCCCGTTGCCAAGTCCGCATCTAGACTGACACTATACAGGCAGCGAACCGTGCAAACCAGTTCGTCACCGGCTTCAAGAGGCAAGGCAGAATACCCGCTATCGTAGACTATGTCGCTGCTGGGTCACGCTTCAAGTCAGTGTTCATCTTCTTCCCTTCATCTTCTGAAGCTGAGCGCATGCGAACAGAATCTTCCTGCCGAAAGACAACCAAGTTCTCACCTTGGTCCTGGGCGGCATCCGCGCACCGCGCACCGCCCGCAACCCGTCGGAAAAGAGCGAGCCATACGGCCAGGAGGCCGCCGACTTCGCCACGCGCAAGTACATGCAGCGCGACGTCGAGATCGAGGTCGACACCGTGGACAAGTCGGGCGGCTTCATCGGCGCGCTGTACGTGAACAAGACGGACAACGCCGCGGTTGCGCTCGTGCGCGAGGGGCTGGCCACTGTGCATGCGTTCTCGGCGGATGTGCTGCCGTGGTCAAGGCATCTGTATGAGGCGGAGGAAGAAGCGAAGAAGGCGCGACGCAATGTAGGCGTGTCGTCTCTATTGTATCCCATGGTTTTGTTGACTTCGGCATAGGTTTGGTCGGATTACGACGAAGCTGCCGAGCAAGCCGCCGCGCAAGTACCGGAGGAAGAAGACACGTCAGCGTACCGGACCGAGTACATCGATGTCATCATCAGCGACGTGCGACCAAAGAACGACTTCACCTTCTCCATCCAAATCCTCAACACCGAAGGTAAGTCCGACGTCCGCATTGCGGGCTCTGAAGACTGAACACCCTCCAGGCATTGCATCGCTAGAAAAGCTCATGCGCGACTTTTCGATACACCACCGCGGCGCACCGACAGCACCCGCGGGCTTTATACCCAAGGGCGGCGACCTGGTCTCAGCGAAATTCTCCGACGGCGCATGGTACCGCGCGAAGATCCGCCGCGCATCGCCTGTCAAGAGGGAAGCCGAGGTCACCTTCATCGACTACGGCAACCAGGACATCGTCGGCTTCGAGAACATCCGGCCGCTCGACCCTAAATTCCGCTCATTACCTGGCCAAGCACACGATGCGCGCCTCAGCTTCGTAAAGCTCCTCGGCCCACAGAGCGAGTACCACCAAGAAGCCGTCGACCGCTTCCGCCAGCTCTGCGAAGGCCGCAAGCTCATCGCAAACGTCGACCACCGCGAAGGCAACCTCGTGCACCTCCGCCTGATCGACCCCGCGGACCCCGCCTCCACGAACGACCCCCTCGCGAGCATCAACGCCGACCTCGTGCGCGAGGGCCTCGCGGCCGTGGACCGCAAGGGCGCGAAGTACCTCGGCGCATACCCGCACATCGTGAAGAAGCTGCAGGAGTCCGTGGCGATTGCGAAGAGGACTAGGGCGGGGATGTTCGAGTTTGGGGATGTGGAAGAAGATGAGTAGTGGTTTTTGTTTGTTACCCCGCAATAGTATATAGCCTGCACAATCTACTGCCGCCTTTCATCACAGGCATTCGACCGACGCTTTGGCAGCCCTTTGATCTATACCTATCCTCAAACAATCGTCCCAAATGAAAATGAAGTTGACCACGCGTCGGGCATGAAATTTTCGGTATTTTTCCTTCAGTCCACTTATCTACTGACGTTCGGGACCCCCCCACACGCAGTCATTTCATTCTTTATCTCTGTGAAGTCTTTTGTTTGGACCGCCACCTAGGCGCAAGCCTCGTTGACGCGGCGTGTACGGTGTAGGATTTTGCCGAGCACGCGATCATGTGACCACCACAAGATAGCGACAATTGTGGCCTCCAGTGCTCTTGAACCAAACGTTCACCATCCACCGAGCTTCCGCCCGCAGACCACATTTCAAGCTCAATCGCATTGTTCGTTGAAGAGATTCACAATGTCATGGATATATAACTCCTTCGACTGTGAGTGTTTTTCCCCCATCTTCTGTTTTCCTCGTCCTCATTCGCTATGGCTACCAAACAAGTTACGGCTAACAGCACGCCTCTCATGCTCAAGATCTCCACTTACGGAGGTAGTGAATTCCGCGCCATGACCGACGTTCTCATAGCACAGGAACTTCGAGGAGCATGCCTTCCCGATGTCGACGGCCTAATCGAACATATCTTCCCACTTGACAAGTTGTCTTTCGATATCGAGCAAGCGTACAAGCATATCAAGTCAACGACAAGACTCTATCGCGACGGGGAATGGTATCACGTAGACCTTTCAGAGCCAGTCGTGGATGAAGACGTAGATCTGGGCGAGGCGGTAGGCGACGTATTCGGATCCCAGCCAGGTAGTGAGGAGAAAATCGTAAAGCTGTTCAATGCAGTCACTCAAGCCATCGGGGAGAGTGCTGGGGTTAGCCCGGCTTGGCGCTGGTCTGCTGAATGGGCAGAAAAACCGCTCCCCCCTCTGGAGTCTTGCTCCCGGAAGCCTGACGCGGTCCTCCTTCCCAAGAACCAGGCACCGGGCGAGGCTCACTGGAAAGATCCTCGCTCCGTCGGCGAGCTCAAAGGCAACAGTCGGCTGCCGAACGTCAAGGACGCAGACCGTGGGTTGAGAGAGGATGCGCGGTTGGTTTTTGGTCACCAAGCCAATCGACGCTACGTCGTCGGCCTGACGCTTTGTGGAGCCCAACTCCGGTTGTCTTTATTTGACAGGTCAGGCGCGGTCGGCGAGCTTGCTTTTAACATCAACGAATGCCCCAGGCGCTTTATCTACGTTCTTGGGAGCCTCGCCTTCGGAGATGACACCGCCCTGGGATACGATCCCACTATTGACCTGAACTCCAGTCCGAAAACCATTCGAGTGCAAGGCGAGACGTACGAAATTTTGGATGTTGTGCATATCGCTTCAGTCATCAGGGGCCGCGGGACTGTCTGCTACAGGGTAACTCGCGACGGTCAGAACTTCATCATCAAAGACTACTGGGCGGACATTGCGCGGCAATCAAACGAGGCCGAGCTGTTAAAGGAGGCCACCGATATTCCTGGCCTAGCTGGATGGTACGCGGATGAAGATCTGCAACTCGGTGATACGGACGATACCACTGCGTCTCACGGCCGTACACTCCTCGACGACGACGACGGTTATCCCAACGCAGAAGAATATCACAACCTGGAAAACCGCATCCATCGACGTATCGTTCTCAAGGACTGTGGAACGCCCATTCAGAACTTTTCGACACGACGTGAACTTGTTGGGATTTTCATTGATACCATTCAAAGTGAGCCCCTTGCAGTACTCCGGAGCTCGCCTGTCTTAACTTACGTTCATTCAATAGCTCATCGTGCACTTCACGACTTGAAGGATATCTTACACCGAGACATCAGCCTCCGCAATATTATGATATTCGAAAACGGCTCGCAGCCTGGAAAGCGACCAGGCCTTCTCATCGACATTGACTACAGCGTGAAGACCGATCGTGTATTTGACGCGGACCTCACAAACCACCGCACCGTGAGTACTTTTCTGTTGCGCAACCCTCCTTTCGCTGACATATGTCGTAGGGGACCCTGCCGTTCATGGCTATTGACGTCCTTAATGCTGACAAGAGCATCGTGCACAAAGCCTACCATGATCTCGAATCATTCTTCTACGTCCTCTTCTGGATTTGCATCACTATGGAGGGCCCAGGACGTCCGAGGGGCTCTCAATTTGACGTTGAGAAGTCAGAACTGCGTCACTGGTTCATATACGGCGACTTCAAGCTCGTCGGACTGGCAAAGGATCAATCGCTTCGCAAACCTTCGGCATTCGCAGCCTTGCTGGCCGAAATCCATCCGTACTTCGACGCTCTACGGGAGTGCATCCAAGATCTTCGCAACTTATTTCTTTCCCGCACCGTCGACACGACACCAACAACGGTCTCCGAGATATACGATTCTGTCCTGACAATCCTCAATCGCGCGTGGGACGCACTCCCCGAGGAGGAACCCGTATCTCTGCAAAGTATTGCAGATCCTTGGCCTCAAATCGCTGCTGACAAGATGAAGGCCATGGGCGAGGAGAAGAAGAAGAAAGCGGAGACCTCGGGACGCACCCGTGCCCCAGAGCCCGGGTCGCCTACTTCGGCTGTGAAACGCCGCCGAGAGCAGCAGGGGGCGGGGAAGGACAAAGGCGGCAGTCGATCGAAGAAGTCGAAACATTAATAGTGCAACGTATCGGTCTGGACTGGCGATCCTTAGCTGTGGATTGCAGTTACCGGTGTCTCCGCATTTGCGACCATTATTTGCCACATTTTCCTGGGAATGGATCGGAGTCGGGGCCATGACCAATGCTGTGTCGACCTGGTTCTTGCTGCATGAACGTACTTACAGATCACCGGAGCATAGAAGAGATATGAGGGCGAAGACCCCATGGTGGTTCCGAACCAATATTAGTAGTTATAGTCAGACCTCTAGTCACGACATTTTACCTACATTCGTCTCCGATCCGCCATGTGAATTTGACATGTCTGTAACTTGTTTTTCAATCCGATAGTACACCTCTTCTCCATAATGCGAAAAGTTTAGGCTAGTCTTCCCGTCAAACTATTACTATAGTGTAAGTATGAGGGGAAAGCTCTGATGCAAGTTTTGATCTTATCTTATCTCTACTTTAATCTTATCTCCCTTATCTCTCCTAAACGAGCCGCTGGAGGCTGACCATCGCGATATGATCCTGCTCGCAAAGTAAAGGTCATTTCAGTTTTCTTAACTTATCCAACTTTGTAGATAGCGACCAGGTGGACATTCGGGGCAGTTATAGGTATATAGTTCATTTATCAGAGTGAGCACTTCTAACATCGAGTCACGCTGAAGGCGCTAGCTGACTACTACCCCGAGATATAGGCACACGAGCAGAGGGCATTCGTCGATTTACTGAATCCACTATATAACCAACCCATATCGACCAAGTTCGCCCGCCATCGCCATGGCCGCTACACCACCGACCCTGTCACCATCGCCATGCCCGCTTCCTGTGCAGAACGCGGACGGCGGGATTCCCCCGCCATTAGAAGGCGAAAGGCCCTTGAAGACACGCGTTATCCTGGTCGGTATTGGGTTAGTGGGTCCTCTTACGCGATCAGCGCAATAAAGAGACAGTTAGCTGACGAGCGGCGGTCTATCTGACTGAATAGGGGCGCGACGTGTTCGGGAAAGACGACGCTCGCGAAGCACCTGAGAAACATCCTGCCCAACAGCTTTATCATCCACCAAGATGTAATCACGTCTCATAACTCCTAAACTGCATTTCAATTCATCTAACGACCAATTCCTTGAAATAGGACTTTGCACCGGTACGCTCACCCCTGGTCGCCCACACCTCGCCTCTTACCAGCCCTACAGCCCCAAGAAACGCTCCCCGTTGTCATGGGATGGCAAGACTGGGACAGCGCGCCCACGGCGATCGACTGGCCGCGCTTCCGCGCCTTCCTGCACACCGTGAAGACGACCGCGTCGATCCCCGCTGACCATTCCTCGCACGACCACCTCAACGAGCAGAAGAAGGTGGACGTGGAAGGCGCGGTGGCGCAGCGGTGGCAGCAGTTCTTCGAGCAGGCGGAGGTGCGCGCCGAGGCGGAGGGCGCGCGCATCGTGTGGGGCCTTGTGGACGGGTTCTTGCTCTACTGGGATCCGGTGCGTGTTGCCTGATCGGCGAGCGAGCTGGCGGGCTAATCGTGGTGCAGGAGGTCATCGCGGCGCTCGATGCGAAGTTTTTTCTCCGGGTGCCGTTCGAGACACTAGTAGAGCGGCGGGAGGCGCGACAGGGCTACTACACCGCAGGTAAGCTCGCCGCATCTCTTGACCGGCACGCGAGCGCTCATTGTTACTCCGTCTCTCCTTCTCGTTCGTGCACACCTCACCTCTCCCCTGCTACGCCGCGTGCCTGGTTTACCTTGGAGAACAATTCAACACAGAGGGTGCCTTTTGGCGCGACCCACCGGAGTACTTCGAGAAGCTCGTATATCCCTGCTACGTGGAGGCACATAAGCACATTTTCGAGGTTCGTGACGTTTCTGTTCACACGCATCTGCTGCATTTTGATTCGCTCTCAGAATGGCGACATCGACCATGGAGCTTCGAAGCTTCCCGGGCTGGAGGTGATCGATGCGCTCGGCATCCCGATGAGCGATATCGTGGAGAGGTGTTGTGGACGTCTCAAGGATGTTCTGGCGAAGGCTTCCCCATGACTTGGTGGCAGATAGGTTATTGATCAATATTAGACAGACCAGGTTATGAGAATCGAGCGCTGTGTCGTTGGATTTCGTGAGGCGGCGTGCCGTGTCCTGATGTTTCGTGTGAACGGCGCTGTACCTCTTTGAATCGATTCTGCGCCAATCGAGATGCTGTTTTATGTGCTATGGCTGGCGCGGATATAAGTTGGTAAGTCTTCCTGATCTTTCCATTACAACACATTGACGTGTAATGAAAACCACAGCCAATACTTTGTATGCTGGCTTTTTTGTGCGTCAACTCACGCAAGCAGCGCTCGCGTCACTCCTTTGTTTTCCCTCGCGATCAATCCCATCGCATGATATATAGCCATCGGAGAAGGGACCAGCTCACAATAATATCCCCCTACAAATCAACCAGGCCAAACAAATCTCCTACCCAGGTATAAGGACTAGTATCCCGTCATCACGCCGATGGAAACCCTCAAGGCACTGACATAGCCGACAATGAATTATTCCGGGCGACGAACACGCATAAGTGACTGCAGCGAGCATTCCGCGTACCCCGGGACTTTGGTTCTGGTCTCGACGGCACTCTACGCGTTCCGAACCGCCCATGGGTGGCTCCGCAGCATGAAGAGGGCTTGCTTACGAGCCTCCAGTGAGATTTTTTTCCCATCTCTTTCCCTGTGGATCGTGTAGCTGATTGGCTGTCAGGTATGGCCTGCTGGTTGAAATGCCTGGCCCAGGAAGTTTGCGCTCCCTATGGGACGGAACACAGTACTTGTATGCCTTCGTCCAAGTACGGAGTGTCCACGCGTCCCAGCCCCGTTCAACACGCTTTGTTCGCTGGAAGATCATAAATCAACGATGTCGGGAGCCCGCGTCTCGGCATCAGCGCAGGGCACAGTGCAGTGTGCCTAGGCAGTGACGCGAGGCTCCTTACGAACATTTGAACTTTAAAAATCCGCACGAACGTGAGTTGCATACAGCGGAGATATCCACTTCTCGACAGCTGTGGTAATGGGCATCCTCTCGACCGGCTTGACTGACCGCCTCCGAGGTGGGCATCGGCGTTAGAGCGGAAGGCCTGCATGAGGCTGCCAGACGCAAATACAATTCGCTCACTGTTGTGCCGACTTTCGGGTCTTCGCACCGAAGGATCCTGCGAAAGGGCAGAACCCATGGCTACGAACGAACATTGAACGTTGAACCGTCAAAGGCGCATGTGTTGGAAGCCTGTCGCCGAATGGAGTGATTGAAGACAGCGGCCCTATCTGTGAAGTACCATCGGCAGCCATTAGCTCGAGGCAAAAATAGCACAGGTGAAGTGAAGGCTCATCGGATAATGCAATCAGTACTTATATGTCGAGCAGCTACCAGGAAAAGCAGACGATCTGACGGGCGCGAACTCGATACAGGTCTATGACGCACGAAGAAGTTGAGTTGTGTGTTTTTCTCCAGCACGAGGTGTTATATTGAATCTTCAGATACCCGCACAATCGGTTGCTAGTCCTATAGAATGAAGTTGCCACAATATCATATACATCTCATGTCATTGCTGCTGATCCCAGTCCCGCAGCTAGGTCTTCATCCCAAATATTGTTAGCACAAATGTTGCTTGACAGCTTCCGGACATCGAGCCGCATGACCACGAGGGGTGTTTTTCCAACACACGAAGCTGTGCAATGCAGACCGCAAAATGGAGCGAAAGATCAAGTTTACGCGGGCTGCATGTGCGTTCAACCAATCATACAGGCGTCCATCTGCCTGGAAGGCGTTTTCAGGGCAGAAGCGATCGATCCTGTTGCCTGCAGTCGACACAGGTGGGGCTGGTCACGAGTTGGCCGTGACAGCTGCTTTCAAGTTGTGTTCTTCCCCGTCGAGATCCGGCACGTCAACACCACAAAGCCGCCGCTTATCGGAGACGACTTGAATACGGCAATAGATAGGAAAGATGGGCTGAACATGATCGCCAAAGCGAAGGGAGTTTCTGCTAGTTTCTGCCGCATTGTGGCCTCCGGGGAAGCATAGGAACGAGATCTGGAACGGGATCTCCAAAGTGTGGGGTGTGGGGAAATAGGGTGTTGGTTCCACTTGATTTGATTTTCGTAGTCGACCCCCGGAACACCCCTTACAGGCTGCAAGACTCAACATGAGCTTTCGACGACTGTTGCTTTACCGTCTCGGTATATCCTCATATCAACGCCCTAGTATGTTCAGCTTCAAGTCGATGTTCAGCGCAATGGATGCTTCAAGGTAACTGTGAGCGTGAGTGTCGCTTCGAGTAATACCGGTTGGCCGACTTATCGTGTGAAAGACATCCTCACGGCGCACAGGCTATCATCGTTATTCCTGTCGACGTCTCTATAATTACATTCTACCAGGCAACTGCCAGGGGCGAAGAAGTCGCCAGGTCACTAAATCAGCTTCTAGACGTGCAAGCGACGCATGTACGGCAGATTCTCGAGTGTCCAGGCAGACCCGATGAAGCCACGTTTCCTGAGGTAGGTTTAGCTTGTGATATCATATCAGATCGGCAGCAGTGCTCAGCGACCAGCAACCGCTGCCAAAAATACCGCTGGGAAACGGTCGAAGGGATCTGGAAGGAATGGAGGATTGTCACGGCCGCACGCCGGGGTCCCCATGATCTCAGCCTACAGCGCCAATCACCATTCGATATGCACACCCTGTCAAGCAAGCGGGGACCGCGGCACAACACCGAGCCCGCGTGCGCGGCTGAGGGTGGAGAGCTTCCCCATGGGGCCCACTTGTCACTAGTCACCGGTGCGAAATATAAACACGCACGCCCCTGCAGCCGCTGTGCGCGCTGACGCTCCTCTGCCCTCCTGCTCTCGGTCGACATGGCACTGGATCCCCCCAGCACGCTCAAACCCGCGGAGGTCGCGGTCGCGATGGTCGAGTCTGCGGTGCTGAAGCACCGCACGCGCTACGACAAGGTCTTCTTCAAATCCGTGCGTCCTTTCCTCCTCTGGCGCTGGCCAGGGCTGCTCACGCGGGCGCGCAGTTCATGGCGGGCGCGATGCTCTCGTTCGGCGGGCTGCTGTCCGAGATCATCCAGGGCGGCGCGCCCGGGCTCAACGCGAGCAACCCTGGCATCGTGAAGGTGCTCGGCGGCTTCGTCTTCCCCGTTGGTTTGGTGATGTACGTCGCGCGCGCTCGCGTCGACGCTGGTGCTGATTAGGCTCGCGACGCGCAGGATCGTGCTGCAAGGCCAGGAGCTGCTCACGAGCAACATGATGGTGCGCAGCGCGCCCCGCAGACCGAAGCGAAACTGACAAACCGCGACTGTACCCCCAGGTGTTTCCCATGGCGTGCATCAAGGGCGCGATCCCGTGGTGGAGTCTGCCCGTCAACTGGATCATCGGTGGGCGGCTTTTCTCCATGCTCTCCGGACGCGACTTACGGCGCGGCACACGCAGTCACCTTCGGGAACCTCGTCGGCAGCCTGTTCTTCGCGGCCATTCTCGTCAAGTGTACGTGCTTCGGATTGTCGTCTTGAGCTGCAGAGTGACACGACACGGTGACGATCCTACAGACACCGGCATCATCTCGACCGCACCGTACGACGCGTTCGCGGTGACATTCGCGATGTGGGTCGCGCGCGCAGACGTGGCACGCGCGACGTGCATATGGCTAACGCAAACTCTGTTATTTTAGGCACAAGGCGAGCGACCCGCAGTGGCACCAGATCTTCCTGCGTGGGATCGGGTGCAATTGGCTCGTGAGCGTCGCGATCTGGGTGCGTGTGCCGTGTGCTGCCTTGCTTCGCTGTCTGCGTGTCTGACAGATCTGCAGCAAGCTGCAGGAGCGCGCGAGACGATTTCGAAGGTATGGGGTACATACATGTCCTGTCGACGCCAATTCTGATACGAGAGCGGGTGCAGATCTTCGCTATTTGGATACCGATTTGGGTAGGGACGGTTCTGGCCGTCTCAGGAGACACGCTGCTGATTCCGAGTCCCTCAGATCTTCGTCGCGGCCGGATATGACCACGGTACGACGTCGCTTGACAGTATAGCAGAATTCTTGACCAAGACGCCGTCCAGTTGTCGCCAACATGTTCTCCGTCCCCCTCGGCATCATGTTCCACGCCGACGTGAGTACACGCCATCCTCCACACTCAACAGAGACTGACCTCTCCTAGCTGACCACCGCAGAGTACATCCGGAAGTTAGCCCTACCTGCCAACCAGCCCGTCCATCCCACCGCTGACACGCCCGCCCAGATCGTTCATCGCCGCATACATCGGCAACATCGTCGGCGCGCTCTTCGTCGCGCTCCCCGCGGTCTACTTCTACCTCGACGACTACCGCGCCGCGGGGCTCGCGGACGCGGAGGCCGGCGAGGCGTTCGCGGGCGTGGAGATCGAGCGCGTGAGCGATAATGGGAAGAGCAGCGATGGGGGAAAACGGGAGGATTAGATGGTAGATTACTTACCCGTAGCTATGATGCGGTAATGATTACCCTGGATCTGGATGAATTTCTGTAGTTCTAGTTTGATGATGTGTATGATGCTACGCTTCGGTCTTTGCTGTTGGTTCAGAGATAACTTGCGCGTCGCACAGAGCGTACAACGGGATGTTGTTGGATACCCCCCGCAGCATCTGGGCTCATGTAAATGCATAGTGCCGGCTGCGCGAGGAATTTAGAATCCAGTATCCAGGGCTCTGCAGATCGTGAAAGAAGTTCTCTAGGAAAGAATGACGTCAACACAAAGCGCAGTCAAACGAAATGATGCACGCCGAGAGAAACTCGTCACTTGAGAACCACCAACTTGAACCTCATCCATAGTCCTAGAAATATCTGTGGAAAATCATTGAAACTTGAATTCTAGGGCTACAATGAGGTAACAGCATTCGCGCTGGTTCTACGTCTCTGCAGACACTTTACTTCTTCAGAGTCTTCAGGAGCTCCTCTCCGAGCGCCTTCGAAGATGCCGGATTCTGGCCCGTCAGCAGTGTGCCATCATGGCATACTTTGACCTATAGGTCATTCCCGATGTCAATTGAACTCAGAGAAGAAGAGCGATGAGATAGGACGTACACCCCAGGGCTCATCGGCCTTTACGTATTTCCCGCCAAGCTCTTGAATGCGCTCTTCGATTTGGAACGGGACAGCCTTCATACAGAGACAAACACGTTAGATGTTGCGACAAAATGGTGCCCGAAAGATGCTCACTTCAACTTTTCCGACCTGCTGCTCCTCCACGAGCGAGAACGCCGTCGCAGTCTTACCACTGAAAATAGACTTGCCGTCCGTGCCCGTAACACCAACCAGAGCGCTGCACAAAGCCCATCAACAACTCCAGTACGTGTCCAATTCACAAACGAAACTCACGCGGGTCCGTGGCAGACGGCAGACACGATCTTGCCCTCGCGGTAAAACTTGGTCGCAAGCTGGATATTATCTACGTCGACAGGCAGATCGATGACAGGCCCATGCCCGCCGACGTAGAAGATGGCGACGTAGTCGTCCGCGCGGACCTTGCTCAGCGGCTTCGTGTTCGCGAGCAAGGTCTTCACCTTGTCGTCCTGCAGGAAGCCGACGCTCTCATCGTCTTTGAACATCTTCGTACGCATTAATATGTGTGAGTGAAGGTTGGAGGAGTGGGGGATGGGCATACCTCGACGCTGGAAGGGTCCACGGGCGGGTTGGGGCCCAGCGGGGCGGCAAATTCGATCTCGAAGTGCGGAGAGAGGACATAGTATGGGTGCGCCGCCTCTGGAAGGTACCAGCCCTGTTCGCGGACATCGAGATGCGGGATGAGTATTTTCTGTAGACAGTAAAGATCGCGGAAACAGACGCACGGTGGCACGGCCTTTGAGATCCTTGTTGCAGGACGTCAGGACGAACAGGATGCGCTGGGAAGACATGTTTAGTTCGGCGCTGGTTACAATATTTAGCCTGTGCAAAGCGGCGTGGGTGTTTCGCGGGCCATCGCGCCCTGCTTTTATAGCCGCGAAGCATAGGAGCGTCGAGCGGATACGCCCCGCTTCGGACCTCACTGGAATACGGCGGTGACGTATGTCTTGCCCTGGGCGTGAAGTTAGTGCTCCCGGTGCAACCGGCATCCAGTGATCCAGAGTACGCTCGGGTCAATGATATGGCTGCTCCCTGTTATTCCACAGTATTCCATACGTCGTACTGTAAGCATGCATGCGCGAAATCGGTCATAGCCAGTGCGATCGCCCGCCGCAGGCGGGCGAACGGGCTGCCAGGGTGATTTCGGGGCCGTCTCCGGAGGCTGGCCAGGGTTAGTCCGCGGCCGGGTCGAAACCCTCGACTATCGTGATGGGAGGTACTCTTCTGAGATGAGATCAAGCGCCTGACCGACCGACAGGCTCGTCGCTTCGCATTCATGACCATGTCTACGGGTCGTTAAACATGAGATTCTAGTATGTAGATTGAACGAGCTGAGAGCCTGTCTACAACACTGTGTGCTAAATTCCAAATCTGGTTGCTGCGCTGCATTTAGTAAGTGCCGCACTAAGTAACGACAGGAGTAGATATCTCAGACTTCCTCCTTACCACTTCGTTGCTCGATGATGCAGTCCATCTACGCCGACCGTCATGGAATTCTTTACCATCTGGAAGCCTGGCCTCTTGGAAAGTATTCCCGGGGCCGACTTTCTCTCCCTAGTCCAAGCCGGGGACCGCCCGGGCTCGTACGGCTTTTACGAGCGCCGGCCTCACATCATGCCCCACAGTATCGAGAACGAATATGCCAGTGTCATTGTCGAAATGACAGGCCGCCTGAGGATGGAAGGCTTCTACTTCACCACCAATGGAGCCAAGGACGATCCCGATCTCGACGAGTCGGATCGCCCTTCGCAATTCGCTTCGTGCTGGTTGGACCCGCCTGCCGACGACGGATTGGAGCGCGCGGTCTGGCGACGCGGGTTACGCCGTCTTAAAGACCTTGGCAGAGAGCACGGGTACGATACGTCGGAGTTGGTGTGCCCCGATCCCGCTCCCGGCAACATTCCAAGCCCTCTTCTCCTCCAAGTCCGCTGGACTCCTCCCATGGGTGATGTAGTAAGTGCTCAATTTTATCGAGTGTGCTCAGATCGTCTCATGCCTTCTGATCACTATAGGCAGTTCAAAATCCGATGTCCCTCATGCCTGTATTCACCTCAGGGGAGGAACATTGCCCATTCAAAACGCTCGATAGCGTCCCGTTCGGGCATCGCGTCCGTGTCCGTGTCACCTTGCGGGCTACCGGGAACATTTTAGGTGCTCGGTTGTTGTCAATGCACCTTCTGTGAAGCGGCGAAGGCACTCGGGTTCCTATATGTATATTTCCCCCTTTGATCATCCGTCTTTGTTCTGACCAGGTTCAAAACCTGTGTCGTTCCCAAGTCGTACGGCTGTGTCAACACGGCGCCAAGTCCGTCACTAGAGCGGCGACGCTGCTAGTGGTCTCGAAGAGTACGACGCTAAGGCCCGTCCCTTAGCAAAGAGAGATAGAGGATGGTTGAGGCGGTCGAGGAGCGAAGATGAGAGGAGCGAATCGAGCGACTGTATTGCAAGTCGAGATACAAGATATACAAGAGGATAAACTTAGTGCTACAGGTCCGTGTACGTGGGGTTTATATATGTGTAGGTACGGTAGGATATCCTAGGCGAAAGAGGCAGACGAAAGAGGCAGACGAAAGAGGCAGACGAAAGAGGCAGACGAAAGAGGCAGTAGGATATCCTATACGAAGTCTTAGATAAGCAGTCAGTGGAGGAAGCGATGACAGTAAATGATAGATCGATGGATCGATAGATGGTTGGAGGGCGTCATCGCAGAAGAAAAGAAATGATAAGTCCTTGTAAAAGAGAAAAGAAAATACGGTCATAACATCACCCCTCGTCCAGGTGTCAAGTCGTCCCGACTTCTCTGCACCCAAAACATCCTGTCACAAGAATCTTCCATGCGAACCGTGAAGCAGTGATTGCAGGGCCTCCCTTCTTTCCCTTTGCAATGCCGTTGAGTGGCGTAGCATCGCGAACAGGAGCTGCGCCGTCTGCCGAGGGTGGTCTCCGTGGTGAGTCGTAGGTTCTGGAAGTCCGTCTTGTCACAGGTGTCGCGCTGCTTGGCACCCTGACAGGCTTCACAGGGTGGCGGACCGAAGCAATTCCGGTGAGCCTGTGCGCAGTTGGTGCACCTGATGAGTACTCCCTTCTCCTTCCACGCCGCGTTGGTCCGTCGCAGTTTCTCTCCTGAGGGCGCTATTACCCATCGTAGTGGACCGGAGTCGTCGGAGGTGGGATTGAAACACATCGCGGTAGATGTCACGGGCGTCGTGTCGGTTACTGACGGAGACTCGTTTGCGAATGGACTCAGGAAAGAGGGGGTGAGGGATACGTCCTCAAGGTCGCGGTGGAGAGGCCTAGGGCTCCCGCTATGCCCAAGGTGATGGAATGCAGATGGAGACTACTCTACATGAGGCGGACTCTATCTATGGGAATGCTGACTAAGCCTCGGCATACTCCGGACTCCTCGGCAATCCCCGACTCCTCCTGCTCCTCCTCCCAGACTCCCTAGTCCAGGTGCCCCCCTCGAAAAAAGCGACGTCCGCGTCGCTGCTGACCAACCTAAGAACCTAAACCACGGACCCAACCCAAGCCTCGAAGCACTCGACCCAACTCCTGAAGGCGAGGATCACCCTGCCAGTCCAAAGGCGGGGCCTCGAGCTTGACCAAATGCGGAACCGACGGTGAGGATGAGACAATGATCGAGGGACGATCCGCGCGAAGACCAACAGGATGTCGCCGTGTGATGATGGGCTCCGAAATGGGAATAAATGGTCGGGATGGGTGTGGAAGACGAGCAGGTCGTGGTTGAGATCGCCGTGCTCGTCGCTTAAGAGAATCGAATGGCCGTGCGGAGCTAGAACGAAGAACAGAAAAATCACGGGGCAAGGGAGAAATTAATGGAGCTGTACAGGTGATGGGAAGTGAAGAGGCCTCATCGGCCCATGAAAATGATGTGTTGTTATGGGACATTGAAATATCATTAAGCGTCGTTGAGGACATGTGAGACGTACGATTATCGTCACAGGAAGTTGGAATGAATGTACAAGGCTGAATTGTGGTCGGGGATGTTGTTGAGGAAGCCTGTTGTGCGCCAGTAATCGGAATCGTTTGCATCGTAGAGTCGACGTGGGTGGGCAATGGGCCGTGGTCTGTTTGAACGGCGGCGACGGCGCGCGGAATACGGCTCACCTCGAGCCTGAGCTGCTCGCGCCCTTCCTCGATACCGGCCTTCTTTCCCTCTGTGTACCCCTCTCCACGTCCTTCCCTTGTGCCTGACTTCCACCCGGCCTCCATCCCATCTTGAAAGCCTACGTGCTTTCCTTTCTTCAGTCCGGCAGCCTCGCCCTTCGCGATCGCTTTCGCGAGGATCTCGGTGAGGAGATCGGGTTCAATCTCCTGCACTACCCTTGCGCGAACGGCCGTAGAAGTGCGTGGGACGTCGGTCTGCGTGCTGACTTGAACGCGTGGCTGCGGGGAATGCGTGTCGTCGGGCGCAAATGGCGGGGCCGGTGGCTCGGCTTGAACGCCGGCGTCAGTGTGCTCGGTCGCGTGCGTGGGTTCGACGCCGTCTGTCTGGGCAGCGAGGTTGACGTGCGAGCTCGCGGGGACCGCGGCGGTGGGAATGGGTCGTGGTGGGTCGTCGGATCGCGCGCTCGCGTCGACATGCGAGGCCGTGGTGAATTTGTCGGTCGGGGAGGTTGTACGCGGGGCGTCGTCCGTCTGGACGCTCGTATCGACGCGCGGGGACGTACTCACCTCGGTACGTCCGACCTCGAGTCCTTCGCGGTATCCGTCCCACCTCCCGAGCTCATACCCGTCTTGCCATGCTCTCTCCCGCTGACGCTCCTCACTCCTCGTCTCCTTCCTCGCTTCCTTCCTCGCTTCTCGCCATCCTTCCGCTAATCCTTCATTCCAGCCTCGCTCTCGGCCCTCTGCCAGAGCCTTCGCTCGAACGTCGCGTCGTGCCTCGATTCGTATCGCTCTTTGCGCGTCCTCGATAATGTTCGCGAGGAGTTCCTCGTCAATGTCCTCGACGGACATGGCTAGGCTCGTACGCGGTGCGAGTAACTCGAGTTCGCAGCTGCGGGCGTCGAGTTGGTCGAGCTCGTGCACGGGGCTCGCGATGTACAAGTCCGGGGGGCCGATACGCGCGACAGCAGTCGCGAGATCCGCGGCTGCTGCAGCTGCGAGGCCGGATAGCGCGGGGAAAGGCGCGTGAAGCGCGGGGCGTACGGCGACGTCGCGTTTGACGTGCGGTTGTCGAGGGTTGTCGCACGAGGTGTTGGTGGGTATGGTCGACACCGGTGGTGCGTCGCGGGGCTCGATCGGGTCGTCTGCGCGTGCTTGCGGTGTTGCGATGGCGACGGACGTGTCGGCGCGTGCGTCGGGGGTTGCTGGCTCGCGAACGAGCATGGTGTCGGCGCGAATGTGCGCGGGGGATGCTGCACGAGGCGCGCGAGACGCGTCTGCCTCGTGGCTAACGCGCGTTTGCTGCGTGTTCGTGGGGGATTCCCTCACGGCTGGTGCGGATGGGGTGTCGACGAGGGCGGCGTGCGTGTCGAGTGGGACTACGGGGGTCGCGATTGGAGCTGGGGCTGGTGATACTGGTGCTGTTGCTGCAGCTCGGCGTGCGGCCGAGCGCTTCTTGCCCATATTGGGTAATCGGCGCGTGTGGTGTCGAACGCGGAATGCGAGTGCGCGAAAACGATGCGGGAGAGTCGAAATAAGAGCGCGGGGAGCACTTGGTGATGGCGCTAGGACACGGGACACGGGGATGACACGAGAGCACTTGAAGATGCGAGAAACGTGAGCCACACGGGGCGCGAGAACGAGACACGAGGCGCGAGACGAAAAAACCACGAAAAAAAAGCCGAAAAAAGCCAGAAAAGACAGAATGATTCAACCCAGAGCTGAAGTGGGTCGAATCACACTCTCGTCACCATGATGGAGAGGCCCAGGGCAAGAGCTAAGCCCAAGGATGCTGATTAGCAGGATGCCGACTACATACAGGAGGCAGACTCTATCTACGTGGGATGCTGACTAAGCCTCGGCATACTCCGGACTCCTCGGCAATCCCCGACTGCTGCTCCTCCTCCTCCCAGACTCCCTAGTCCAGCGGGGGTCCATTGATGTGGGGAGTGTCGGCGGCGAGGTCATGGTGGGCAGTGTCGGCAGGTCCGGGGTTGAGTACAGCCCATTGAAGGGGTTGGGGATGAACAAAGTGTCCACTGCCGTCAGGTCGAATGGGGTTGGGCTGCGAAGCAGGTCGTCCGGCGGCATACCAGGCGACCAGTTCTTCATCGCGGTGTCCAATATCTCGTACGACCCAATCGATGTCGTTGAATCCCATGATGGATTGATCCAGGTGATCTCCGAGGTACTCGAGGTGTTGCCAAACACCGCATCCTTGAATGGTTCGAAAGGACTGCTGTTGCCGCTCGAGTGCTTCCTGGGCTCGACGGTTCACCTGTTCGAGCGCATCTGCCATGTCCTGAGCACTTCGATTCAATGCCTCGCGTTCTTCTTGGTTCTCGAGGTGCGAGCGCCAGGCATCAACCACTGCATTAGCCCTTGCTGTGGCCTCGTCAGAGTATCCGGACAGTGCGTGGACAGTGTTGCGCATGTAGTTCTCGATGGCTCCTTGGTATTCCGGTCTTCCTAGAAGAAGGAGGTGTCGCACGGAAAGGAGGTCATTGATCGTGTTGAACTCGACATTGACGGGGTTCAGAATGACTGTATCGTGATTTCGAATGGGGAGGGGGCGCGACTGGTAGTATTCCGTGCGGTCTTGGTCCTGTGACGTTGGAAGGCGCCCGCCGTTGCGTCGTTCAACAACGCATCGAGCATGCTGATGCCATAGGGCGGCGGTGTACTGGGGTCGTCCTGGGAATGGAGATGCGTGTTCCTGTTGTCCTCCAGATCCGTCGAGAGGCTTCCAAGAGTTCTTGTCGTGGGCAAAGACGCGTTGGACAAGCATGAGCGCCTCTCCCATCTCGATGGACGAGACGTCCTGGGGTTCCATCTGAGAAAAGGACCAGTGGTATGTGGTACTATGTAACCTACATAGCTCTGATAGGGCCATAGGAGTCCCCTTTTCTGCATAGCTCCTCCATAGCAGCAAGGCAATCTATATAGAGCTACCATAGCTATCATAGCTATCATAGGATAAGGCAGTAGCTATCATAGCTATCATAGCATAGGGTATAAGCTATCATAGCTACCATAGCATATAGTGGCTACCATACCTATGGTATCTATGTACTGTATGACTACCATCAAAGCTATGCCACATATCTACACTATATCTTCTCTCCTTCATATCTGATGTAACATGATTTATATAAAATTCCTCACAATATAAAGCATTTTGTTCAAACCACAAACAAAATCTTCGAAAATTTCAAGCAATAAATTGATTTTCTAATGCTATTACAAAGATACACTACAACTATACAAGTACTAAGGGATCAACAAAGAATCTGCAAGGCAACAAGATATTAGTCAAGTTGACATGGTTACAAAATGTTAGACTTACCTTAATCAAGAAAAAGCGAAAAGTCAGCTCAACAAAAGCTAATTAATAAGTAGTCATTACAACTAAAGCATAGTACACTTACAAAAGTCAGAAAAAGCGAAAATATACCTATACACACAAAGTCAAGAGATGAATAACATTGTTAACAATAGTAGAAAAAGACAACAAGCTCACCTGAGATTAGAGGAAGATGTTGTCCACTTAAAGAAGAAGCAACAACGAGAGAAAAAGGAAACAACGACGAGAGGAAGAGGAAGCAACGACGAGAGGAAGAGGGAGCAACGACGAAGGGAGATGGTAGTGGTTGAGAGGAGAGAGAGAGCGTGCGTCGCGCGCGCCTTATAATGCCAGCGCAGAGCGGAGCTCGAAATGCGTCCGCCGGGCGTTGCCGGGCGCCGCGCCAGAGGCTGGTCACTTAGATTTCACTAAGTTGACCTGCATGCCCAGCAATATACAGTACCGTAGATACATATTCGGCTCATTTATCATGTAGTGCTCACAATTTCATGCATACTGTGTTTTTTTCGTAGTTTAAAACAATTTACTCGATTTGTTGGACTCGAAACCGCCAGCGCGCGAGTCGAGTGGTGTGGCTGCACTAGCTGCACTCAACGCGCGCGACTTGCTGCGTCTCTTCTTTCCATCCCCCACCTCATCTCCCCTCGTCTTCCCTCCCCCTTTTCTCTTCCCGAGCAACGCACAACACCATCCGAAGGTCGGGAGGACTTAGCAGGAGAACCGGGGCCTCTAGGTAAGTAAAACAGTATTCTTTTTCTATTGTCTTCGTACTAATCAAACGAGTATCGTTCGCTTACACGAACGATACTCGTACGCTTCCCCTCGCAACCACATCCCGCCTTCGACACCCGCCTCCATGCCCACGACACCACCCCAACTCCCTCGCTCGACAACGCTGTCGGCGACGGCGACGTCGGGTCTCGTTGCCACGGCAACGAGGCCTGATTCGACGCCGTACGACGTGCTCTGTCGCCGCCGCGCCCGTCTCGCAGCCCGCGCTGTCGCCGCGTCGCAGCCCGCGCTGTCGCCGCGTCGCGCGCAGCCTCGCGGCGCCCTCGCAGCCTCGCGGCGCCGCCCTCGCAGCCTCGCGGCGCGCTCGCGGCGGCCCTCGCGCGCTCGCGCGCGCCTCCGCTCGGGCGCGCCTCGCCGCCGCGCTCGCCGCTCGCGCGCGCGCCTCCTCGCCGCCTCGCGCGCCGCCGCCTCGCTGCGCCGCTGTCGCCGTCTAGCGGCAGTGCCCCGCCTCGCGGCGCCGCCCTGCCGCCTCGCGGCACTTCCCGCCGCCTCGCGCGCGCGCGCCTCGCTGCGCCGCTGTCGCCGTCTAGCGGCAGTGCCCCGCCTGCACGCGCCCGTGGACGGCGCGCCGCGCAACCACGCACGGTGAGGGAGCCGCGCACCGACGAGAGGCGGGCTGTCGTGCGCACGACCTCGTCTGCGACGTGGGGGCCACGCAAGCCGGCGTCCGAGCCCGCACGGCCACACGCCAGCCGCTGCGCATGCCAACCACGCACGGTGGGTAGCCGCGCACGGCGCCGTATGCGTGCACGAGGCTGCGTGGCCGGAATGCCACGTGTGCCGGCCACCACGCGCGCACAACCGCACGCACGCATGCAACGACGGTGCGGGCGGCCACGTGCGGCGCTATCTGCGCGCGCCAGGCCACACACACGGCGACGACGCGCGCACGGCCGCGACAGCGCCGTTGCGCACGTCCACGCGCTCAGGCGGGCGGCGGGCTGCCCTGTCTCTGCGCGTCGGACCACGCACGCCGGCGACGGCGGGTGCATGCGAGCAACCTCGCGCGCGAGTTGTTGGCTATGCACAACCGGCCGCGGCGACAGGCATAGCATTGCATGATGTTGTGTGAGCATGAGATCCATGCAGAATACTTACCTTGTACTTCAGGTACTTGTATAATGTAGTAGATCACTGTGTAATGATTGTTTGGTGCCCTATTGAATACAAGAAATCTAACTTGAATTTTATGGCATCTGTCTGAATTAGCATAGTCAGTATAGTACTCATAGGGAGCCATAGTCCCCCTTACTGGGTAGGATAGCACTATGTATTTGGTAGTACTAGCTATGTAAGCTATGTACTTTACACAGTCTGCTATGAAGGCTATGATAGCTCTCATAGCTCTATATAGCTGAATACTTCAACTTCATAGTCCCCATAGCTCACTGATAGGGCCCATAACAGCACTTGCTGCTATATAAAAATCCCTTTTCTCAGATGTCTCGTTGTGCGATCTGTTGGAACCAGTCGACGACCTTCTGGCGGTCTGCAACGCTGGGGTCGTTGTCGTCGATGATGCGTTGGACTGTCGAGATGCTCGTCTCCTCGGGGTCGGGCTCCGGTGTGGTAGTTGTGAGTTCCGTGGCGAGTTCCTGCCACGTCTGGTGTCTCTGGGGCCATTGGCCGGCATCCCCCCACTCGATCCATTGGTTGTCGCTGGTCTGTTGTCCCGCCTCCGTGTTGTTGGTGTTGATCGCCTGCCATCCTGTCCCGGTGCCGGCCCAGACCTCGGCGTTGGCCTGACTGGCGGCTGAGTGAAAGCTACCCGCCTCGTCGTCCTCGTCGTTGTCCGTGGTGTCGTCCTCATGCTCGGAGGAGGAACGATCGGTGTCACCCTCGGCGTCGTCATCCGTGGTGTCGTCCTCGTCGTCTCCGTCTGTGGACTGGTCGTTGGCGATGGTGGGTGAGGCGTCGAGTAACGGTGTGGTCTCGTCGATGGGCATGGCCTCAGATTGTACGGGTACGGAGTGATACTGTTCGGGCTGGGGCTGGTAGGCGGTGGAGATGCGCAAGTAGGGGTGGGATTCGTTGTCGGCGTTCCCGTTGTAGGAGTCGACGTCGCTGTCGGTGAAATCGGTCTGCATAGTCGGAGAAGCAGGAGAAGAAGGGCAAGGCATATTGCGATGAGAATGATACTGATTGTGATGACTAGAATGAGAAGAGCTGCTGGTGCGGTGAAGGACATTCGCTGTTGGGGTCAAAAGGTGAAAAGTTACCCCCCCTTTTATACTCGACGTCCGCGTCGTGTGGCTATGCTAGAAGTGCCTTTTTCGGTTTGGATATCCTGGCCGCGCGTGGAGCGACGCGGGGCTGTTGTGCCTTTAGCTGCCAGATTTGGTATGCGTGGATTTCGTCCGTCGGAGGAAATCCCAGTGGCGGTGGACTGTGGCCGGAGGGCTTGAGGGTGCCGTTTATGGAAGTCTGCGATAGCGGCATCGGCCGTTCCCTGTACATTGCCCATAGGTTCCCAAGTATCGTCGGCATCCGAATAGCCCTTCCAGTGGACGAGGTACTGCAGCTGATTGCGGTAGCGGCGCGAGTCCACAATCTTGTCAACCTCCCATTGTTCTTCATTGTTGACAAGATCCGGTAATGGCGGCGGCGGAGTTGGTCCGTTGGCTTCCGTGGTGCGATAAGGTGAGAGATACGATGCGTGGAAGACCGGGTGAATCTTCCAGGTCGGAGGTAGTGCGAGCGCAAAGGTGACGGGTCCAAGGACCGAGGTGATCTTGAACGGACCATATCGTTTAGGAGCCAGTTTGCTCGTAGGGTGCGAAGTTCGGAGATTCGTCGCATCGAGCCAAACCTTATCGTTCTCCCTATAGTGGGGTGGTGCATTCATGATCCGGTCCGCCATGTGTTGCGCCGCAAGGCGGTGTGATGCTTGGAGATCCTTGCGCAACTGTTCGAGGTTGTCGAGACGATGAGTCACTCCGGGGGTATCAGCTACTGCGGATGGAGCAATATGGGCACGTGGCGTATAGCCCATAAGAGCCTGAAATGGGGTGGTCTTCAATGATGCTTGGAGCGTGGCATTGTGGGAGAACTCCGCAAGCGGTAGTAGACGTGCCCAATTGTCCTGACGGTGGTTGCAGAATATTCGAAGGTACTGTTCGACTTCTTGATTCAATCGTTCCGTTTGTCCGTCGGCCTGTGGATGGTATGCGGTCGTCTTGGCTTGAGATATTCCGAGTCGTAGGCAGAGCGTCGCGAACCACTTGGAGGTGAATTGGGTGCCTCGGTCGGAGATAAGTTTCGTAGGTAAGCCAAAACGTCGGAAGACGTTTGCTTCATAGAGCGTGGAGAAGTCGTCGGCCGTCATGGCTTCCCGGCAAGGAACTAGGACTGCAGCCTTAGTGACATCATGGTCGATGAAGACTGCAATGGAGTCGAAGCCGTCAGACTCTGGGAGTTTGGTGATCAAATCTGTAGAAACCGTGGAGAATGGTAGCGCATCTGGTTCTGCAGGGATAGGCTGGATAGGGATGTGGGGACGGTGATTCTGATTCTTCATAGCTTGGCATGTTGTGCATCCCTTGACGAAATCCCGAATGAAAGAGACCATACCAGGCCAGAAGTATTCTCGTTGTACAAGCTCCACGGTGCGCCACTCTCCTGGGTGTCCATATGCCAGGTTTTCGTGTACTTGTCGTACCACCTTCCTTCGAATTTCGTCAAACTTGGCCACATAGATTCGTCCTCGATATAGGAGTAGGCCATTTTCGTCTAGGCTCCAACCGTCTAGTCCTTTGTCGATGAATGATGGTGCTTGTTTCCGCAGGGCATCGACGACGTCCTTTGACTTTTCGAAGCGATTTGCTTCTGCAATCAATTCAGCTTGAATGTCCGATTCCGGTGCTTGTACTCCCGTTCGTAGCGCTGAGATGAATACGTCTTGTGGTAATACAATCTGGTCTTCGTTGTCGTCCTTTCCTTCGCCATGGTCTGGTCGTCGAGATAGCGCATCACGCGTCATGGTCTTCCGGCCGCATGTCGGATGGTATAGTCGAAGCGAGACATGAACAGCATCCAGCGTGCTTGTCGTCTTGTTAACTTGTGAGCGTCTTGAAGTAAAGCAGATTCTGATGATCCGATACGATATCAATCTGGTGTGGTGACCCTTCTAGATAATGTCGCCACGTTTCGAGTGCTCGAATGATGGCAAGAAGTTCTCTGTCGTAAATGTCGTAGTTCCGTTCAGTGTCGGTGAAGGAATGCGATAGGTAGGCGCAGGGATGGGATCGTCCGTCTTCGCCTTCTTGTGAAAGTACTGCGCCATAAGCAAATGCTGATGCATCCGTTTCGACCGAGAAGGGCTTTGTGGTGTCTGGTTGGGCAAGGATGGGTGCGGATGTGAACCGTTCCTTGAGAGTTTCGAAGGCTTCTTGCTGCTTTGTGTCCCAGACCCACTTCTCGTCCTTCTTGGTAAGGTCAT
Organism: Hericium coralloides; assembly: GCA_003675405.1. Taxonomy (NCBI): domain Eukaryota; kingdom Fungi; phylum Basidiomycota; class Agaricomycetes; order Russulales; family Hericiaceae; genus Hericium; species Hericium coralloides. Next base: position 75,431 of record QUOP01000201.1, on the reverse strand, counting down.
TCAGCGGTCGTGCGATGGATGAAAATCCCTGGATGAATCTCCTATAAAAGTTTCCGAATCCTAGGAAGGATCGAACATCTCGGACGTTCTTGGGCACCGGCCATTCCTTGATTCCTGCAAGCTTGACGGGGTCCATCTTGACAGTTCCCTTCTCGAGAATAAGGCCAAGGTATTCAATGCTGGGGGCCTCAAATGTGCATTTCTCTGGCTTGAGATAGAGGTCGTTTTCCTGCAGGATGGTGAGGACTCGATGGACGATGTCACGATGTTCTTGCAGCGTGGCTGTTGCAATGAGGATATCGTCCATATAGATGATGACTTTGCCTGTAGCAAGGAGATCTCGGAAGAGGTCGTTCATCATTGTCTGAAACGTTGCGGTGAGTTCGTAAGTCCAAAGAACATAACCATTGGTTCGAAGAGGCCTCGATTGGTGAGGAAAGCTGCCTTCCACTGATCTCCATCTCGGATGCGAATGTTGTTGTATCCCCATCGCACATCGAACTTCGTAAAGTAGGATGCTTCGCGAACTTTGTCGATGAGTTCCGGAATGAGCGGTAAAGGGTACTTGTTCTTGATCGTCATCGCATTTAATTGGCGGTAGTCCTGTACGGGGCGTAGTTTGCCATCCTTCTTTTTAATGAAGAAGAAGGGGGATGCGAGTGGCGATTTGGATGGTCGAATATATCCTTTCTTGAGATGCTCGTCTAGGAACTTGTCGAGGGATTCCTGTTCTCCTGGGGCTAAGGGGTACATCTTGCACCTGGTCCGTGGAATGGCGTCGGGTTTAAGTTCGATGGCATGGTCCCAGGGTCGTTCTGGTGGAAAGCGGAAAGAGGCTTCTTCGCTGAACACTTTCTCGTACTGCTTGTACTGTTTCGGAATTTGATCTGCCGTATTGACCTTCCCTTCCTTCTGTTTCTTGAGGAAGTCTTGTATCGCCATGTCTTGCGCATTGTAGACCTTGCGGATCACCGCAATGGTTTCTTCGTCATCTTCTGGGAGTTCTCCTTCTTCGTATCCCGGTGTCCAAAAGAGTTCGTCTCCTTCTTCCAAGTTGGTGCTTGGGTCTGCAGTTTCGGGGTGGAGGACGCGTCGTACGGACTCCTCCATCTCTTCTTCTGTTGGGTCCGGGGCTACTGGCTGGCCTTCGTCTGGGTCTATGGGGTCCACCCGAGGTGCTTCATGAGGTATCTTGCTAATTGGTCGATGTCGTAGCTCGGAGCGATGGATTCGTCGTCCTCCTACCACTATAGCACTAAGTGGTCTTCCTTTGAACCGTTCCGGGGATTCGATGCGGCATATCGGAGGGCACTGGTTGAACGTTAGGTATCCATTCTTCCAGTCAAATGATGGGTTGTGTCGGCGGAGCCAAGTCATGCCTAAAGTCATGCTCTGATAATGTCTTCTTTCCCTATATCTGTGATTAAAAATCTCGTCAGTTCCGATGAGGACCGAGGTCCATGTATAGTTCCGTTGCATGTGTAATGCGTCCAAGTACGTTTTCAGTAGAATCGACATTGCGTACTGGTATTTCCTTCTTTAGAGGCTGCTTGCCAGCCCAAATTTCTTGACTATTCTCCAGTTTATGAAGACATCTGTGGCGCCACTATCGACTAGTGCGACCACATCAGCGATTTTCTTGCGCCCACTGAGCTGAACAACAAAGTTTAGTGCTCGTAATGCTGGTGATACTGTTACAAATTCAGAATCTGGGTGCTCTCGTTTCGCGTCCTGAGCCACGCTGAAGGGTCAGGACGCTTCAAAAATCCTTTGCGTCATCGGTCTTCTTCGGCTGTTCTTCGGTCTTCATACGATGGATCTCCTGCTCTATGATGAGATCGGGTCCTTCTTCGTGGACGTGGTATTGTTCTTCTTCGGCTTCTACTTCGCGAACGAAGGATCTCTGCTGAGGTCTTCCTGGGAATCGTCGCGATTGTTGGGTATCCTCCTCGTCCCTGTGTCGAGGTTGTCCTCGTCTGCACCCTGAACGGCGTTGGGTGCGTCGTTCGCAGCCCTGGCTACGTGGCCTTGCTGACCACATTGTAGCATTGGCCGTTCTTTCCGATATTCGTTCTTGCTGTCTCTCTGCTGAGGTATCGCCTGGCTGCTGGTCGTCCGTCTCGTCTAGTACTCTGTCGATGTCCATCGGTTCTCCTGGAGGTAAAGCGTTGATCTGGTTCCTTGGTTCTGAAACCTGGTATAACCGTAGGGATTGGCGAGTCTCCAATCAATGGTACGCTCGATGGTTTCGAGTTCCAGGGCTTTGGTCTGCCAGCCTTTGACGTCCGTGGGTGGCGTTCCCTGCATGGCGATGGTGGTCTGGTATGCCTCGGGAGTCCTCTACGGTATGTGTCCATCAGGAGGTTCTGGTGATGGGTCTCGTTGAGTTCTGCTTTGAGACGTAGGCGATTGAACTGTTCATTGTACTGTGTGATGGACAGTTTTCCCTTCTGAAGGCGACTGAGCTGTCCTGCTGCAACTTGACGTTCTCCGGGGTCCTTGAAGCGATCCGTGAAGGCTGTCTTGAAGTCTTCCCAGGTCTTTGGGACGCTTTCGCCTTGTGGAGTCCATGTGCCCAGCTGAGGGCATCACCCTTGTTGCAGTAGGAGAGAGCAAAGTTGACCTTCGCTTCTTCTCTCACCGTATTGGAGAGTTCTTGCTGTGCGATGTATAGCTCGCAGGCCAATATGAATGCGTCTGCCTTGGTTCTGTCACCATCGAAAAATTCTGGTTTGTTGGCTTTGATTTCCGTCATCTTCTTGGGGCGTGCAGTGCTCGTTCCTCCTGGAGGGTTCGGATTGGGATTAGGATTGGGGGTGGGTTCTGAATGGTTGTTGGATAGGAGGAGGATTCTGTACTGGCCCGCAGGGGTCGGGTCAGGGCTGGTGGGTTTGGATTAGGTGGGTTCGGTGCTGGGGTCTGCTGAGAGCTTGAGTGCTGCGTAGGCGTGATCGGGGCTACTTCTTTCGAAGAGAAAGTCGGTCTGCGGTCCACTGTTGGGCAAGTGTTCCTTCGGCTACTTTGCAGACGTGTTCTTCAACCTCTGGGTTTGCTTGATCACGATATATGCGCTCGGCCGTTAATGCTGCGACCTTTCGTTGCTCGTTTGTGACTGTAGACCCGTCTTCTTTGATCCAATGTTCTCCAACCTTGAAGGAGTGTCGTTCGTCGTGTAGGAGGACTCGTGACTAGTCCTATTGATTCTGGTGTCCCTTGTTCGGATGTGTGATAACTGTTCGTTCCAACGTGTGCTGCTACGGCTGCGAGTAGCGAGCTTCTTCTAGTTCTCCTGTGGTTGCCGGTCGTTGTACGGTGTTCGTCTGGATATAGATTCCCTTGGATGTCTGTAAGGACTCCTTCGATATCTTCAGGTCGTTGTCGAAGTACGATCTGTCCGTTTGTCGAGTAATATGCGATCTTGAAGGGGCTGCCGTATGGCCCTTCTCCGATGTTGTAGTCCGAAATCTTGGCGGGGTGTTGTCGAGAAGTTTATCCTAATGTTCTGACCAGGTTCGAAACCTGTGTCGTTCCCAAGTCGTACGGCTGTGTCAACACGGCGCCAAGTCCGTCACTAGAGCGGCGACGCTGCTAGTGGTCTCGAAGAGTACGACGCTAAGGCCCGTCCCTTAGCAAAGAGAGATAGAGGATGGTTGAGGCGGTCGAGGAGCGAAGATGAGAGGAGCGAATCGAGCGACTGTATTGCAAGTCGAGATACAAGATATACAAGAGGATAAACTTAGTGCTACAGGTCCGTGTATGTGGGGTTTATATATGTGTAGGTACGGTAGGATATCCTAGGCGAAAGAGGCAGACGAAAGAGGCAGACGAAAGAGGCAGACGAAAGAGGCACTAGGATATCCTATACGAAGTCTTAGATAAGCAGTCAGTGGAGGAAGCGATGACAGTAAATGATAGATCGATGGATCGATAGATGGTTGGAGGGCGTCATCGCAGAAGAAAAGAAATGATAAGTCCTTGTAAAAGAGAAAAGAAAATACGGTCATAACAGTCTTCGACTGACACACCTTTGATTTATCGGCAGGTATCTCTGTTTGATTATGTTCGTCTGACTCGTGCCGTCCTCCATGTATTTTAGCAAAAATCTTTGTGGTATCTAAAATGACTGTATGTATTCTTTTGTAGCTGTACATGTATCATAGCATGCTCGACCCGAAATCCTATGTATATGCTTTATCCGTGTACTGGTGCCGCTCATGGAGTCCATTGTGACGAGAGAACGTGAAATGGCCTAGCCGAGCTGTTTCATCCAGCTCGACTGGCGATCCACGTCCCGCTTGTCTCATGAGTTGCCAAGGATATGGTTGCGGAGCAAAGGCCGCCGCAACTCTTACCTGCGAAATAATCACGTCGGGTCCGGTTGGTCTCCTCTCTTGACATTCTCCCATCTCCCATCCTCTCATCGTCGTCAAGTTCCTAGACTTGCACGGTCCGTCTCATAGCATGTCCGCCTTCGATCCAACATTTGTGTGTGCCGTCATTAGCAACAGCCTCCCCGAGGATGAGCGTGCCGACTTTATCGACAACTGGACTCAGGAGGTATGTTAATTACTTAGCTTCCCACACAGTAAATAAGTGTCTTGATGCGCCGTGTCGGTCTGCTAGGTCAACAAGCGAGTCGTAGGATGGAAGAAGAAGGCGAAGAAGAGAGACACGGTCGTCATTCAAGAGCAGCTAGAGTGGGAAGCTCACGTCTGCAAGTACGTTGAATACGTGGCCAACCTCACCCATGCCATCGCAGCAGACCGAGAGGCGCAGGAGAAGAAGCCGGGCGCGCAGCCTGCAAAGTCAAGCGCGAAGCCTGCAAAGTCGGGCGCGAAGTCTGCAAAATCGGGCGCGAAGTCTGCAAAGCCGGGCGCGAAGCCCCCGAGACTCACGAAGCCTAAGGTTACACTCTCTGGGAAACCCTCTCTCCTCCCTGATCATATCCCCCTCTACGGCCCCCATTTCGTGCCGCCGACTTACCTAGATCAGACGAAGCGTCAGAAGCAAGCTCAAATTCACATCCGGCCGGAGACGACTTATCTCAAAGATCTAACCGTGATCCATCCGTTTTATTTTTCCCATCTTTTGGTGTGTCCTGTTTGCAGCTCCACGAACGTCTCCTGGCAAGGATGGACAAGCACGGGCACTCGGGATGTTCACGGAGTCCAGCGCGAAGAGCGTGCGATAGGATTTCAGATCCAATGTATTCCATGCAAAGACGAGCGTAATAGGCTGAAGGCGCAGGAGTTGAGCGGGAAGGCAACAAAACCTGTGCGAGCAGAGGGTGGCAAAGAGGTGGAAGATGACGACGACGAAGGAGATGAGCTGGAGGATGAAGATGACGAAGGCGGCGAAGACGACGAAGGCGACACAACCTCACCTAAACAGGGTATGAAGCCGTCCAAACTACCAGGATTTTGCTTTGCGTCAACGAATGCCATCTATTGGAAGAGATGGGAGTTCTGGGAGATACCTCGTACGTGTCTATGTTTTCAACATCACGGTATCATTCCCTGATATGGTCTCGTCTTCACACAGGCGGTATACCCATCTTCTTCAAGCGCTGTGGTGTAACGCGAGACCTGCTGGACCTGATCGTCGAAGTCCGTCCGTCGACGACATCAGCAGGCTTAGCAGAGAACATCCGCCATGAGTTCCTTTAGTTCTATCTTTCCCCGTCAGAGCAGTATCACTCACCAAGCGAAAAGAGCTGCATCTGCTCGAATATCATCAAGCTTTTCTCAACTATCTCCAAACGTACTCAGAATTCCACGACACGTTCTTCAAACACAAACCTCTCAAGCCATTCTCGCGTCCCTTCAAGGACTCGTACGGCCCCGCATCGATTTCTGATGAGACAATCTCCGAGGTATTCCTAGCCTTTACGGTGCGCTCGCGTCAGGTGGAATCCGAAGAGTATATGCGGACACTCACCGGTATGTACTCTGTATCCCATTGGCGACCACCGAGGCAGCAAAGCTGACGTGCTTGACTAACAGGCATCACGCTATCCATGGACGCGACGTTCAAAGTAGTGCGGAAGGCTGTGGTGATCGATAGCAAAAATAAGCGGACGAAGGTAATGGAGGGCGGGATCCTCAGCGGGATCAACGAATGGACAGAAATGTTGTTCTATGTAAGTCTTCATCAGTAAAACAGGCCATGATATGAATGCTGACATTTTTCGCAGAAACTCTGTCATACGAAGTCAAACGCCGAGATGCGTGAGTTATTGCAAGGCTATCAGCGACGATGTGACCTACTCGGCATATCGCTTCCGGAAATCACGGTCTCGGACATGTGCTGCAGCGTCCGCAATGCCATTAAAGATGTCTTCCCGCGCACCCAGGTCGTACTGGATGTGTATCATCTCATGTCAAGGTATGATTTTCACTAGAAAGTTCAGGAATAGAAACTGATCGTTACTTGATATTGTGATCAGGTACCTTGCGGCAGTAGTGAATGGCACGCGGAACCCGAACCGTAAGGTTGTCGCTCGGGATGTCGTCGACGCCATCCTTAAGAAGCGCGCAGAAGACGGCAAAGGTGCCAAGTACTGGAGCCAGCCTGAACAAGAAGAAAAACTGCAGGCTGTTTATGAGAAATGGATGGCAGTAGGAACAGTTTGGTCAGCCGCAGCGCAGAATGTGAGTACGACCAAACTCACCATTGCTGCCACTCAATGACTCTTATGCTATAATCAGGTTCACCGGGACCAGCTTGGCCATGTACAGAAGGGATGTCTTGCTCGCTGCCGAGAGGATGTGCACTCAGATGGGAGCCGTATCGAAGGCACCAACAAGTATTGGAATTCGATCATGCGGTCGCATCCCAGTGGGATTGAGCTTTTTACAGCCTTATCTCACGATTTCGTGCACCGCCGCAATGTGCGCATTGGAATGGGAACGCGGGCATTGGCTTATCCCACAGGCTTCCTTGCATCTTCCCATGGCTGTCACCACACCCACCTCATCGACCGCATCGCGTATCTATGGAATCGTGCTTTAGATGTTGAACGGAAGCACGATCCCAGCACGCCTTTGGCCGAACGGCCCCGTCTTCAGGTCGTCAACAGCGGCGAGTCGTTTGGCCTCGCGCGCTCGGCCAATATGGAAACATTCGGTGGCCTACTGGAAGCCGAAACCGCAAAGTACGAGGACACTCAGACACCCGAGAAGCAGACCGACGAAGAGCAGAAGCCGCCGATGGACTTCGTCGATGAGCTTCTGCAGCATGCGGAACAAGACGACTCGGATGAGGTTGAGCCGCGTAGCTCGACAATACTGAAGTCGATGAACATCGATCCCAGCCTTCGTCTGGTTCCCCAGCAACAGTCCCGCTTCCCCTCCGCACCGCGTCCACCTAAGCACATCGACAACGGGCACGAGGTCATTGAAATTGTGAGTTCTGCCTATACTTCTCCGGTGTAGTAGCTGACATAGCACTGGTGGCCAGGACCTCACGAGCGAGACCAATACCGATGGATACGTCGCCACCGCCTCTGCGACCGAGGATACACCACCGGATACACTGGATGGCCCCACAACGGCAATGGCCACCCGGAAGTCAATGAAGCGCAAGCTTGACACCATGATCGTCGTCGACGAGGACGGCACGACGGAGTTGGCCGATCAGACGGGGCATCCACCAAAGTGGATTTGCGCGCCTTCACAGAGCGCCGGGGCAGCATCGAGCACGAGTAGTGAGAGCGCAGCGTCAACCGGCGCAGCTCCAGTGTCGCTGGTGCGTTGAATTGTCCATCCTTACCGCTGCACTTATCGAGCGTCCACTAACGACGAGATTCTCAGATCTCATCCAACATCACAGTCTCGGGGGGCAGCACTCGTACGAAAGTTGGCCCCCATGTCTCCGCCTTCTTCGGGCTGTCCAAACCCACGGTTCAAGTCGCCTCGAAGAACGTCTCGACCAAGAAACCTGTTCTGGGTGCTGTCACGCAAGAACCACTCTCTGTGCCCGTACCACGAGGGCAGGCTGCCCCACCAACATTGACCCAAGCTGCCTCGCAGCTGACGTCGCTCGTCCGACGCAGCATTCCCCTCCCACAGCTGAATGGGCTCTCGCGCACGCAGCGCTTTTATTCACTTCTCACCGGCATTCACTCGCACTCCCTCATGATTGAGGGCGACATCGAGTACTATCTATTCGCGGAGATGCGCGTCGAGCACAGGTGGGCGTCATTCTCGATGACGCCGCGCAAGTGGGTCGACGCGACATCCGCTTTCAATGCCAAGCTACGGGTCAGGAACGATGCGAAGGGGCTTCAGACTGTCAAGAAGCACCCCTTCGCGCTCATCGACAAGCTCGACATCATCGAGAAGCAAGTTATAGCCCGTGTCAAGGCCAATGACTACGTCTGTAAGTAAAATGGCAGTGCTCGGTCCCCCACCGCAATGCGCGTGCATCACCGTGCCGGCAGCAGCACCACCGCCCACCTCTTAATCATTAATTCAGATCGAACTGCCTACTGACCTAACTTGTGCCTTTGCCACAGCAATACAAGGCCGCACAGAAACGTTCTGGTGCGAGCAGTGCGAGGTCATCACCCTGGCGACACCGGACCAGAAGCCGGTACGTCTTCTCACTCGGGCCGTCGCTCTCCCAACACGACTTCAGGACTGATGGATTCTCATGCGCCGCGCGTTGCTGGCACACTGTGATCGATAGCGCAAGGTACAGACGTGCACGCGCTGCAAGACGGTGAAATACCCATGTGGGCGGGGCTCACCGGAGAACCACCGGCGTGACTGGTGCTCGGACGGCGTCAAGATTGCCGACGAGCGCGACGAGCTGCCCCTTTGGCCGCAGCCGAACGGCATCTACGTCGACGGCGCGTGCTTCAACGCGATCGCGTTCCTCTCCACCATCTCCGACGTCTGCGAGCGCCGCGTGCTCGAGCAGCAGACGAGCATCGACTTCCCGTGCGAGCTCGCCAACTTCTGCAAGTCGGTCATCACGCGCCTCACGAAGGGCCATCCCGACGGCCTCATCCTCTGGAGGCTCTACGATGACCTGGAAATCGACCCGCCGATTGACCCGGAGTACATTGTCGAGTACCAGGGCGCGCGGCACCTCCACCTTCACGCTAGCCTCTGGGCAAAGGACCCCGAGGCAGAGGCAGCAGCAGCAGCCTCTTAGCTCTTCATATTCATTTTTTTCTTTCTCTCTCGAGCTGTTTTCCATTCTCCCTGTGGCGTTTTTTCCACTCTACATAGCTCTATTGTAGTACGGGCCCATGGCCCCTAATATACATGATTTTTTCGGTGCCCGAGAACGCCCTCCGCAGCCGCGAGCCGCCGTCGTCGTCGTCGTCGCCCCGTCGCCCCCTCCCCTCGAACCCGGCGCTGGGGTTGGCAGGGTTAGGAGGGGACCAGATCTGCCGGGAGGGGGCCAGATCCAAAAGGGTCACGTGACGCGCTGCGGACGCAGCGGCACGTGCGTTCCCAACGGTCGAAAACAGTCGACCGTTTGCGACCGTTCCGATCCTGGCACCTGTGTGACATGGTACCTGAGCCTAGTAAGCCTGACCATGCGCATGGTGATGCGAGCCTAATCTGCCTGAAATCGCGGTCGATCCTGTACTAAGCTTAATACCATCCCTAGTGTCCACCTTGTAGACCCAGCTCCCTCGCCTTCAAGGCGGCCTCGGGGACGTCCGGTCCGTGCCGCTCGTCGCCAGGCACTGATCGGCATCAGCTCGGCATCAGCTCGGCATGCGATTCCTGTCGTCCCGCCCGTCGTCCCGCTTTACCGGCGCTAATCAGCACGCGCCTGCGGGCCGCCGCTGTCCCGCCCGCTAAGCGCCCTTCGTCGTCGCTGTCGCCGACGACGACGGCGAGTTCTCCCCCGTCCCGTCCCCCATACAGGACATAGTATACACATTCTGAACTGCTTTTTCACGTAGAACACGAATATGACGTCCATTCTGCGCTGGGGCTATTCCCTCGAGTGCTATAAGGTAATTTTTGTTCCCCAGTGATGGCTGGCAAGTATATCTCGGATAACACTATCCGCTGGTCATCGCACACAATATCATACATACTCAAGTTCATTGAAGTGTAGACAGTACATTACTGCCTGTCTTTCACTGATCTGTGCCATAATAATATAAGATCGAACGTTGATAATAATCTCCTTAGCACAGGTGCTACTGACAAAGACAGGTGTGTGCAAGTGAACGTGTGGAAGGCGAAAGGGATGAGAGAGATGAGAAGGCGCATACGGCACGAAGCCGAGATAAGTGTACAGGAGTCATGTGCTCGCATAGATGGGAGTGCGCACGCTCGCATGAACAGGAGCATGCGTGCTCGCTGGAACAGTAGCGCACGGCAGACAGAAGAGATACTGTGATGATGTAAAGGAATGCGGCATACAAGCTAAGATCGCGGGCTCCATTAAACGAAGGGGCACCACACGAGAGTCAATCAGAACAAGGAGTAATAGAATGATAGAAGACGAAAGGTGGTGCATGTTGAATGCGAGCGCGATGAGGCGAAGATTTAATTGTGCATGTTGAACGCAGGTGGGACGGGATGCGGGAAGACAAACGAGGCGACAGTTTGACGGTATCGAGTAGGAAGCCTGTCGCACATTGTCAGAAGGCACGATAAAGTGGAAAGGAACATGCTATGCACCGAACCCAACGCTCAAGCATCCTAGCCCTGACCCGCACCCTCGCCGTCCGCACCCTCGCCGTCCGCACCCTTGCCGTCCGCGCCCTCGCCAGCGCCGGCGCCGTCATTCATGTCCTCGTCGGACTCCACTGTCTCCAGGCTGAGGACCTTCTTCTTGCCCTTTCTCGAGGCCCCTTTGTCCTTCCGGGTCCTCCTCTTCTTGATCAGCCCATTGTCGATGCTCTTCTGGTAGGCGTCCTGACGAGCTTTCCATTCCTCGTCCGCGAGGATCTCCCAATGGCAGTCGCCATTCGAAAGAGCAGTGAGGAGGCGAGAAAGCTGGAATGCCGTATTCACCTCGTTGATGGGGACAATGCCAGAAGGCTCGGGCCAGCCGACGAGGTGGACGCCCGTCTTTGACACCAGGCTTTCGTATGTTGCATATTGCATAGGGGGGTGCAACTGGGGTGGGAGCCCTTTCTTGAGGAGTATCTCCGCTGTTAACAGTCGTTAGCGAAGAAGCAGTTGATAGAGAAGAGCGACTCACTGAGGCCCTCGGAGATTGTTGCGCGGATCTTCTTCTGTGCTTTGACACGGTTAAGATGGACATCAGAACTCTTGAGGGCACCTAGAAAGCGGAGATTGATCAGGACGTGTCATCGGCATCGTGCCAACGGCGCGTTTGATGGATCTCGGAAATAGCTGTGGGAACATACCGGCAAGACCACCAACACAGAAGGACTCCAACTTCAAGCCCATTCCCTCGGGAGTCTGAGCAAAGAGTTGGGGGTGCAGCTTCAGCAGCGCATGGTGTCGCATAAATTTGACTATCGAATGAGTCGAGATTCCCGCCGCGGAGGAAAAAGACTAGGTACTCAGAGCCGGTGCGCTGGCTGAGGCTCACTAACTGATGAAATGTCAATGTGGGTCCACGATTGCCATTGTTGTCGAGCTTCGATGCGTCGCGTCAACTTACCTCCGGCTCGAGCTTGTTCACCGTCCCATTGAAATCCTTCCCTATGTCTTTGCGTGTCACCGCTTTCTTCAACTGTTTCTCTTTCTTCGACTCTTCTAGGTCATGTATGAGCTTCAGGCGCTCCGCCGTTGTCAGATTGGCGCGCCAGTCGCTGTCGGCCGCCTGGCTCGAGAGATTCGGCAACTTCTCTCGTCCTCCGCCGTTCCCGCCTACGTACGACAATCTACCGTGAGTAACTTCTCATCGGATATCTTCGAAGACATTTACCTTGCTTCGCCACGTGGTGAAGGTAGGCGTTGTACAGCGAAGGCTTGCGCTTCGTAATCAGGGCCTTGGACCCGGCATGAAGCTGGGTGGCGATATATCTTCTGTCTCTGTACGAAGTAAATAAGTAAGTACGTGTGTGTCGTGGTACAATTAAACTAACTTGTCATGGTTGCCCAAAATTTTATCCACGGACCCAACAAGCAACTCACGCTCAGCACCAATGTCATTGAACAAGGCCTCCTTGCGAGAGGCGGCGATTTTGCGCTGTGCATAGCCCTTCTGCGGCTTCTGGGTACGGAGCGCAGGCATTTCGGTAGGAGAGTATAAAAAATGGTAATGTAGTAGAGAGTAAAGTTGGGGGGTTGGGGGATCCACCGGTTGCCAGGTAAAATCAACAAAGACACGTGAGAAAAGGATCAACATTAATCTCAGACCGATCTCCTAGCACATAGCTACAAATAAACATGTCAAATACACTCGTATCTATGCCTTCAGTCCGAGATATCTATAGCGTCAACACCATCCGTCAAGTCGCCGTCAGATTCCTGCGACGCGACTCTCAATGCCTCGCGCATCGGAGAAGACATCTCCTGCTCCACCATTGAGCGGAGATCCCACGACTGACGCTCCGTGAGCCCAGCCTGTCTGAATGTAGTGACCCAATGCCGTGGTTGAAATCCCAGCACCGTATGGATACGTGTACATGCATCGTAGGTCAGGGAGTGCTCTAGCAAGAAGTCAATGATGGCCGGAGAAAAGTCAAGATCCTCCAGGTGCCAGCGCCGAGCTGGCAATGATCCATACTGCGGCGGAGGTGCATTTAATAAATCTTGAGTCGCTGACATTTGTCGAGATGAATGCGAGGTTGGGTGACCTGAGGGTTCACGACTGCGCGCCGAGCCCGCGCGCCGGGAAGGCGAGACCACCGGTACACTCTGCGAGTGAGACCGCTGCTCTGTCGGAAGACTGCCCGACGGCGCACGAGTATTGTGATGCATGCCGGGTGGTCCACCTCTGTCTGCGTTGCGCCGGCGAGATGAGGAGCTTTGAGCTACCTGCTGATACCAGTGATATGAGCATGATATCTTTCGGCCGAGAAAGCAAGATTGTACATACCGGGCTGGTGACAGAATCCGATTGCACATTCTCGGGAACCGTGGCGCTTTGCTGGCCATGCTGAATAGCGGTGGTGTCGTTGTCAGAGAATGGAATTTGCGGCTGCAGCATGAGATCTGGGACATGAGAGGCCTGATACAAGTGTTGAGTTCCGTGCGTTAAAATACATATGCAAACACTTACAGTGCGTTCTTGTGATGCCGCAACACTACGCCCAGCAGTGCGAATCGGCCGTTGACGAGGTTGGGGACTGCTCAGTTGTGCCGCGTTGGTTTGGAGCTGAGACGTGTGACGCGGAGATTGGACGGAGTTGCCCTGATTCTGAGCGGGACTTCGAGGTGCTATGCTCGCAAAGAAGAAATCAATCAAACAAATATGCATTGGACTCAAGCTAGCTCACCTTCGTGTCCAGGTCGGCGTGCTCCGATGCCCTGTGGTTCGAGCGGTGTTGAGGTGGGTGGTGCAGCGCTAGGCGAATCGCCCGCTAAAGTGGTGCCAGCTGCGGGAGCATGAGATGGTGGAGTGAGGTCTGCAGCATAGGCGGGAGTCGGAGGTACGAAAGATAGGACCGGAGGTGGGGGTATAGAGGGAGCGATGCGTATCGGGCCAGTGGCATAAGGGGTGGCGGTAGATAGATCCTGGGAGTGTTTGTAAACGTGAGGAAAGGCTATTTCTTTTCGAAAAACTTCTTCAAGATTCGAAACCGTCGCCTTGAATGCCGGGTACTGGGAAATCTGGCGCGATGTGATCGTCTCGATCTCGATATCAGCGGGGCTGAGCGGCTTGCGGGTGTCCCAGTCTGCGTTCGACGAAGCCGACAAAAATTGCGTTTGACAATCGACCAAGGCCGTAGCCTGAATGTGATATTGAGAAATCTACGAGAGAAATTCACAAACACGCTGAGAAAGTCATACATACCGCATCTCTGATGTGCCGATCGTATCGTTCACCGCAAATTCTCGATGGCGCAGGCTGGAGCAAAAATGACTGTGTAGAACACTTCGTATCTGGTCATTACCATCCTTGTGGACGTTGAGCCGGCGAGAAATCCGTTCTCGAGCGATATCCAACCACATTGGAGGCAGCACGTTGTTGTTGCGTATTGCATCAAAGCTGCCGGACTGTACGAAGCCGAGCTATAAGTAGATTGGTTTTCAGAAGAGGAAGACATGGTTAAGAAATAGAGTGGAATCAGTTGGGAAAAGTGGAGATATGGCAGAGAGGGAGGGGGGAGAGTGGAGGGGGAGCAGAAGGAAGACGAAAGGTAATTATGAAGTTTGAGGGGATGGCGCGGGCGATCCAGTTAAACGTTAGTTGCGTCGTCCATGCATCTGCCACTAAGTACTGTACATGTGCACTAACACCGTTTTGCCTTTGTAGCTCTCAATCTACCCCGAAGAAATCTCTTGCTTTTAAAAGTCTTCCTTCTACTAGATCTATAGTGCACCGTACTTAAAATAAATTGAGCTTCAGTGCTTAAATAATGTCAGACACGAGCCCCATTACTGACACATTCATAGATCGCGCCGTGTCCCGCTCTCGTCGAAACACTATTACATTGTCCCATGCACTCAATAAATCGTCCAAAGCACTACAACTATATGATTGTTGTGTGTAAAGGATAAGAGCAAATTTCTAGGAGCTAGAGCCTAAACGTCGAGACCATGCTAACTGGAATCCCTTGCCGAGTGCGCTGCACGTTGATATCATCCGGCGCCGCTGCTAGGTCCTCCATAAATCCACCAAGACTAACTAATTGCTCTTGCACGTCGTCGTCAAGCTCGGGACTTAGACTATCTGCAGATTCAGAGGGTAAGTTATCGTGCAAGTCATCTGGACTGACAGCGGACCCCGCGGGACCCAAGTCGCTCGAGGCGTATTCCGCGCAATCTCGTTGCGCGCCCAGTCGTACTCCTCGCTCCCGAGTACCAGTGAATCCTGGGAGTGCCCACAGTCGTTGTAGCCGCTGGCGATGTGTCTTGTTTACACGATCACGGGTGCGCCAAACGGCGCGTATCTCAGCTGCGAGCGCAGGATCACCTGGATCATCCCCATTGCCCTCTCCCACTTGTCGCGCCGTATTCTGATAAAGTTCCTGCTCGTCTTCCATCGCAGTTTGTAAGCGGGACGCTTCGACATTGAGGCGCGTTATCTCCTCTCGAGCACGAAGGACTTTGAAGTACCGAGCCGTGAGTTCACGATTGGATTGAAGGGTCCATGGACGCGACATGATATCAGACCGGGAGTAAGAATGTCGAAGGATGTCAAACTCTGAAATGAACGTGAAGTTGACAACATCCTTCCATTCGAGAACAGGCGCGGGTGGGGTAAGTTGGCGGGCAAGCTCATTATACCGCTTGAGTGCATTCCGAATAGCGGTACCTCGCTTCTTGAGTGCTTTCCAGATGGAGGTTCGCATTTTGTAACCTAGTACATTGGTCAGATAGACTTAAACGGCAAACAAAGAAGCTCTCACCCATGCCGGCAATGTTTGCCTTGGAGAGTTCAAACAACCTTTGCACAACGAGGTGCTCGACTCTATCAAGCGCGCGATGAAATTCGCGGCGCCGCGACCACTGCAATGCCTCCTGGTATCGAGAATCAGCTGGAGTCCAAGGAGGATCTATCTCCAACTTCGCCTCCAGATCGCCAACGGCGCGAATCGCGAGTGTTAGCTCGTCTCTCGCAGCCCGTCGTCGACCTTCAAGGCGGCGTGTAGCGCTCGCCGATTGTGAGTAAGACATGTTTCCTGAGTCCTTGAGGAATAGCTTTGAGACGGCGTTCCAGTTCGCGCTGCACTGTGATGAGTAAACGTCGTTAGCTGTAGATAGGTTGTGGTTACTTACTCGGCCTTGTCCCGGGCTTCAAGTGCTTGAATGTAGCCCACCTCTAATACGCGTTCCTCCGGTTCATCCTTCAGGCTGTGCAGGAACGCGTGCTCTTCTGCAATCCAGCGCTCGAAGTCTTCGTCAGTGAAATTTGAGGCAGATTTCATCTTCTCGAGTTCGGGTATGTTCTCTGCGAAGATATTGAGGCATTGCTGGTAGTTGTTGAGCAGAAATTTGCCTGTTTACGTGCATGGAGACCATGAACATGGGATGCAAAGAGAATACACTTACTGAGCTCAGCATACTTGTCCTCGTCCCACTGCTTAAAGTGAAGGTCGAGTGCTTGGTGCCAGTGATAGCGCGTCGCATATCGAATTGTGCTGGCGACAGCATTCGAAGCCGAAAACACGCGTTCCATGCCTTCAAGGTCCTCGATGCCCCATCCTTGGAGATAGAGCGGGTGGTTGTCGAGTTGGCATGTGCGAGAGTGTGCGTATCCATAGAATGAATTTACAGAAAGTCGGAAATGGTGCTGTTGTGCCTTGGCACTGAGCAGTTCACTATTCTTGACGGTAGACTTCAGCTTGCAGCCGTTATCGAGTCCCATCCCAATATCGTCGCCCGAACGGTCTATGACATGATCGCACACAGCGAGCGGATATTTAGCACTAGGAGATCGTCAGATAAGAGACGGAAATGATGAATAGGATAGAAAAGACAAACAGTTCGCCGCTTTGGACCATCTCACATGCGATAAGAATGAATCCGTGGCGACATGCACTCGCAAACATGCCCGTCGCATCGTAGATGTCGAGGGCCCGTTTATGATGCTCGGCCGCGCTAGCTTTCCAGCGCTCCGTGCATTTACTATGGTCACGATCCTGGTCCGGAGGGTGATCGCTGGGATGGCTGTCAGGCAGCCATGGAGCGTCTTCTTCGCTCTCCTGTATGGCAGACATCAGTCGGCAAGGCACAAGACATGCGCACAAGGCACACCTCTCCATCCCGCTCATCATCAGTGCGTCGCGGCTGCTGGTGCTTGACCTCATCTTTAAATTTGTTGACCTGTTCACGTGTCAGGAAATAATCGCTTGCGCTGAGAACCCGCTCGTCTTCGTGCCCAGCATTCTGGATGCGCTTAACAGAATTGTTGCCGTCCATGGCCATAAGCTTTGCAGGCGATAAAACAGGTTCATTTTGTAGCTATATAGACGTTTAATGGCCACAGAAAATGAAAAATAAATGCCACTACTTACCGTATAATTGCAGCAGACACACGAGTTCTGAATTCGCCAATTGGCCGTGTCCCGCCCTAGCGCCATGCTGACTTCATGTTCCACGGTCCGCAGTATATCTAAAAAAGCGTCAAATGCTGTAGAGAACTGCTCGCGAAAAGCAGTTCGATAATTAACCTGACGAAGCAACGTGAATTGCCAATTCTCATACACGACGATGTTATGTAGAGTAAATCATCTTACATCATGCATATCACAAAGCGCTCTACAGAACGCTTGGATACTTAGGCGAGGATGCCTGCGACGCAGTCGATGGTATAAC
Organism: Hericium coralloides; assembly: GCA_003675405.1. Classification (NCBI taxonomy): domain Eukaryota; kingdom Fungi; phylum Basidiomycota; class Agaricomycetes; order Russulales; family Hericiaceae; genus Hericium; species Hericium coralloides. Next base: position 58,053 of record QUOP01000201.1, on the reverse strand, counting down.
TCTAGCGTCTGAATGCTGATTGCAATCGTGGGGTATACCGGCGCCGTGCCCAACAAGCCACAGCGAATGAGCGATACGTTCGCCCATTCGCCTCCGCGCCGTGGGATTGCCGTCGTGGCCGACTCTTCAAATAGTTAGAAAATGAGAAAAGAGTATGAAAAAGAAGGAAACATACCATACGTACTGATCGCCAGGACACTGAATTCACCAAGTTCTTCGGGCTGACTTGGACTCGGGCTATCCCGAGTACTACCCTGCGCCGTCTCGACCTCAGATAGCTTGTGTTTCCAGTGCAAATAAGCACGAGTGAGAGCGGAAATCTGATCTGACCAATTCGCATACAGCGCACGAAGGCGTGCGCGTCGCTCTTGAGATGCAGGAGGTACGACAACATTTCTGTATCCACACAGTCAGTACACAGACCCTGAATTGAAATGTATAACAGAATGTACGGGAGCACAATATGCTGTTGAGCCGCCCAGACGACATCCTCAAAATCTCCTCCAGCAGCTGATATTCCGACGTCGTCGTCGTCGACCCAGTCCATTGCACTTGCACTGGCATCGTACTCCCACCGAGGTTCGGCATCGTCTGGACACCCACCGTTCGCCCGCACCATATCATCAACCGCTGCTCGAGTATCTGATGGGAGTGCTAGAGTAACACCTTGTCAGTAAACTAGTTATTTTCTACGTAAGAGGTACGCACCTTGAAGGACCTTCCGCCGCTCATCGAGCATTTGGCTGTGGTCCTTCGCAAGCTGTTTGAGCGTCTTTCGCTGGGCAAATCCATAGGGACCTTGCGTATTGGTGACGATCGCCCTGCGCCTACGCTTTGCAATGGTGGGGGGCATGGGAATAAGAGGGGATAGAGCGGCGTAACTCCTTGGTAGCGCGCGTCTGTTGATCAGCGCGTCTAAAGCACGTGACATACGCGCCTTGCCTAGCGCTGCACACAGAACAAGAAACTGAACAGATAGTAGTTGGAAAGTGTCAATAAAGATCAATACGCGACGGGGAAGGTGCTGTTGATGTGCTTGGGGGAGAGATGTACCCGCCACTAGGCTCCTTACCGCCACAGTCATGAACGAACGAGAATCTTGCAATAGACTCGTACAATCACACTAAACCGCTGGGCGCACAGGCAAATGGACGTCATATTCGTGTTCTACGCGAAAAAGCGGTTCAGAATGTGTATACTATGTCCTGTATGGGGGACGGGACGGGGGAGAACTCGCCGTCGTCGTCGGCGACAGCGACGACGAAGGGCGCTTAGCGGGCAGGACAGCGGCGGCCCGCAGGCACGCGCTGATTAGCGCCGGTAAAGCGGGACGACGGGCGGGACGACAGGAATCGCATGCCGAGCTGATGCCGAGCTGATGCCGATCAGTGCCTGGCGACGAGCGGCACGGGCCGGACGTCCCCGAGGCCGCCTTGAAGGCGAGGGAGCTGGGTCTACAAGGTGGACACTAGGGATGGTATTAAGCTTAGTACGGGATCGACCGCGATTTCAGGCAGATTAGGCTCGCATCACCATGCGCATGGTCAGGCTTACTAGGCTCAGGTACCATGTCACACAGGTGCCATGCATGCTGGATCGATGATCAAACCTCTAGGCGCGCATGCTCAACTTCAAGGCTAAGAAGCTCAAGTTCACCAACGCGGCTGACTCATCGATGTGGACCACCGTTTTAGGCAGTTCTCATGCCTTATCGATCTTAGTGGGGAGTCGTCTCCCTCCGTCCTGAGGCCTCTGCGCTGAGGCACTAGCCAACAATGCTACAGAGACATTCTAACTCCTGGAAAGTAGTAGACCTACTTACTACAGAGTGCAGCCGAACCTATTTGTTGCACGGTGAGCCAACGCGGATTCCAAACTTCTTGTGTACTCACCCAACAGCGACCACCAACGTAACATAGGCATTGCAACATCCCTCGTTTCTAGTGTTTATCGACGCTGTCCAAATCTCGAATGGAAGCCAACCATTCTGCAGCACCTTCCAGGCTGGCATCCGAGATGTCGAATTGGTACCGCTCTAGTCGTTTTGTCGCTTCCTCCAAATCAAGCTCGAGCTGAATAAAATCAGCGACGCCGTCTGCGCACGTCGTGGCAACTTCTGGGCGCTCCAGGCATAGTATATGGTTGTCTGAGGCTGACAGAGGACCCACGACGAGGAACCTGACGCGGGGTAGATTCGCAAGAATAGATGCAGCAAATTCGGCTTCTCCGTGCACACAATCTTCATGGCCGTTTGGTGCAAATATTAGAAGCAAACAACGTAACTCGTCCAGACCCGCCAGATACCGCACGGCAACCGCGCGGGCCTAAAGCAAGCGAGTGAGCATCTGTAGAGGGAAAAAGAAGTAAAAACAACCTACGTGTGAAGCTTGAGCTCCTCGCTGCCATTGTGCAGTAGGATCAGCCATTGAACCCGTGACATCCGGCACGAGATCCATAGTGAGGGAGAGACATTTCAACCGTGGCGCAACGCGGCAGATCTCCGCGAAGAAATCCTCTATAAGGATGTCGTTGTTATCCATGGGGCCCTGTCCCACCCATGCCTGCACCTCGAGCTGAAGACTGCATATGGAATTCCAAGCAAGCGCAGTGGTCAGCCGCGCGAGGCCATGCATGGTGTAGATATAGTCATGGATCCAAAGAACGCGAAGCCTGCATCCTGTGGAAAACAATTTTACGACATCAAGGGTGGCATTCAGAGCCACCAGTTTCGAAAAGGCCTGAGATCTGCCGGCCACAGATGCAGAGAGCGTCTCCGGTGAGCTATCTCTCGACAAAATGATGACGGAGTCGCAGCGGATATACCGGAGATCGGGGAATGCCTGGCCAAGGTCTATGAAGTCTGAGAGAATGATCCTCACATGGGCTAATGACAGCATGCGCATCTTCGGACACGGCTTGCATCCCTCTGTCACTCGGATGGGTTGGGCGCACGACCACACCTCCAGATGCATAGTCTCCAATGTTGGCGCCGCTATAGTGGTGAACGCAAAAAGACTGACAGAGTCAGCTGTAGGAAGCAATCGAAGGCTGAGATTCCGAAGGCTGGCCAATTGCTGCGTTGTTAGCCACGTCCACTCTGCGAGATCTATCAGCTCGAGGCTGCAGGAGGGTGGGTGGAGAAGGATGCTGTCGCGAAGAGAAGGTGCTCTATGGAAGAGCAGGAAAGCACGGGTAGAGATCCGGAGGCATGCAAGATTTTCTGCCGACACGATGGTCTCGACGAGACTTGGGATCGTGCCCTCCACCGAGTCGGATATGATGACAGAGTCATCGTTTAGGATATTCAGACGCCTGATATGGCGTGCAAGCCGGTTTTGAAGAACGGAATCACAGAAGGACACGATCTCCGGAGGATTGTACATGCGGAGGTTGACCGTTCTGACAAGAATGGGCAACGCGAGAGCCTTTGCGAATCGCGAAGTGCAGGCTACGTTGACCAGAGTCGGTGCGTCTACGAAGGAGAGTATGATTGCGACGCAGTCCTCGTTCAGCGCGGGGATCATTGGGATCTGTACACGCACGTACTTAAGTACTACGAGCTGGACGATTCGACATGGTATCCATACTACTCACCATCATCATAGGAGATCGCGTGAGATCGCGCGGATAAGCTTTGCGTCGCCGGCTCTGCAGCCTTGAATGAAAACACTGGCAAGCATGTAAGTAGTTTCCCTGCCTGACGATCTGTACACTGACCTTGCACTCAAGATGTGTAGATGTTGGGATGCGGACTCACGCGAAGCCTTCCCCGTCTAACTTCCCACGCTCTCATCTCTATCGCACCCTGTTTTTCAAGTCTTTTTACTGTAAATTAAGTACACTAAGGATATCTCAAGGAAAGGTAACGAGCGGATAAGATACACCGTCCACTTGCATCAAAGCTCCACAATGATTATACTAAAGAAGTAAATACCAAAAAGACCCTACGCGACAGCAGCCAGCGAGAAAAGAACGTGAAAACGCTAGTCCGCCGTGTACGTCGGCGGCACATCGATGACCTCCGCCTCCACCGCGCCCATGCGCACCCCGCTGTCCTCGTGGTGCACGACCCGCGGCGCCGTCTCCGTACGCGGCGACGACGGAGGCGCGGACGTGGACGCGGACATCGACAGCCGCTCAGGCGCGGTGCCCGTGTCGGCGGGGCGCAATGGCGGGGCAGGCAGCGCGCGCCCCTTCTCCGGCGGCGCCTTGGAGTACGCGACGGCCTCGCCCGCGCGCAGCGGCTGTGCCCCGGGCGCACTATGCACGCTCGCGGGCGCGAGGGCGTCGCTCTCGGTGAAGTGCGAGGACGGCCCCGTGTGGTACGGCGTGACGAACGAGTCCGTCGTGTGCGTGAAGGGCTTGATCTCGGGGTCGTCGATGATCATGAGGCTCGCGGGCCGCCGCCGCGCGCGGCGCCGGCGGAAGAAGAGCAAGGCGAGCACGGCGCCGATGAGGACCAGCCCGCCGACGACGCCGCCGACGATCGCGCCGACGGGCGGCGAGCTGCCGGAGGCGGTGTCTGCGGAGGTCGCGGCGGGCGCGGAGGAGGGGAGGGTCTGTGTCCCGTTCGCGACGTAGAAGTACTCGAGGACGAGCGGCGCCTTGGTCGAACTGCCCTGGTATGTGATGAGCAGCGTGTGCGGGCCCGCGGCGACCTCGGGCGTCGTGAAGTACAGCTGGTTGAACTGGCCGAGGGCGCCGTGCCCGGGCACGATGAACGAGGTGGGCGAGGCGCCGTCGATGGAGTACGTCCCCGTCGTCTGGTTGCCGTTGAGCTCGCCCGGCGCGATGCCCACGAATGTGACGGACTTGCCTGCGCGGTCGTCAGCGCTCGGTGAGATGCGGCCGTGCAGAGGGCGCTGGGACTCACCAATGAAGTTGAACGTCATCTGGTCGCCGCCACTTGACGTCAAGGGCCAGAGGCCGCCGTAGCGGTTCTGCCACCCGTTCCCCGAGAGGCTGATGCTCGAGTCATTGTTGTCAACTCTGACGACGGCGTTTGCGAGCGAGACGCTCGGCGAGGGGTCGTAGACGATATTGTCGAAATAAAATATTGGACCAGAAGTCGTGACGTTGACGTCGAGTTGGTGCGGACCGTCCGGGAGCGAGCCAGCATGGCACAACTGCTCTTGATTCTCTGTGACTTGCGGAAAGACCGTCTGCCCAATCAACTGCCCGTCGAGAAAACACTGCCATGACGGTATCGTCTTGTTCGCCTGATTGTCAATCGACCCAATCGCCGTTACCGACGTTCCTGTAACGTCCCTGAATACCCTCCTAGCATTCGCTCTTAAAGGAGAAACTCACCGCTGAACTGAAACTGAAAACTCGATCCAGCCGTATTGCTCACTTGATGTAGCGTATTGTCATAGACAGGTCCAAAGTTGCCGAAATTCGCTGTTTCGGATCCCGACGCAGTAGACCAACCAGGGCCTATATAGTGGATTGCCGGGTCCGCGTCGTCCACTACGACGTGGCGGGTTGGAGGTGAAGACATGGCTGGTAAGAGGGAGGCCTATACAGGCGCTAATGGGATTCTTGGACTTTGCATGCGCGGCAGACTTATGTATGATATATGAGCGCCATCATTTAATTATTGATGCTGCCTTGGCGACAACTCACAGTCGGATTCGTGGGTTGGATAAGCGACGGAAATTGCTCGGCAGCTTGTAACGTGCCGAGACATTGAACGCACTGTCCCAACCAAGCAGCAATTGGGCCTCGTCTGCAGTAGCATTAAGAACACAGATTGTGGCCAACTGATGAGGATGTTAGAGGTGCAGATCAAGGTGATCAACATTTCGATGGCGAGGTGATGGCCTGTGCGTGCCTGAAAAGTTGATATGAAAAGTGACAACATTCGAGGCGACTGTCGCGCGCACAATCAGCTTAGGTCTCCTTGGGTAGCAACCCTACATCGATACCTATAGGTCGACCTCCCTATAAACCTCAACTGAATACGACTGTTGGCTTTGTTGTCAACCCAGCAACGCCCCCAATACAACAAGAATCTCACCTTTGAGAGGCTTCTACCGCTCGCGTCTCCGTCTCCGTCTCCGTCACAGGCGACGTCCAGAACGCCATCCCCAGCGGCATTCCGAAAGCCTCTCACGGGCGCCCATTTGTAGACTATTTGTAGTGAGTACCTCCGGCTCGCGTGCGGCCTCGAACCATCACTCTCATCTGATACCCCAACAAATCACGAGCGCCCCCAAGCCGAGCCTTGAATTGTTGCAAAACAGACTACCGTCCTACCGAGCGTCAGAAGGCAACCTGCGGAAGTCTACAGGGATGCGGGCGCGCAGACATGGCGCGTCGGACAGAAGGTGCGGGGAACGGTCGGGGTGCGGGGTAAGGAGGCAACGGAAGGCCGGGCCGAGGGCGTAGAATCACATGCGCCCGGGTGAAACGCGAGTCCCGTGATTGGCCGTCCGCTATAAGAGTTGCGCTCACCCGCTCCTGCTCGCTGATTCCACCGTCGTCCTACATCCAATCTACTATCCTATACTTGCACACTATGGCACAGGTCATCGTCGTCGGTGGTGGTCTCGCGGGCTTGTCTGCCGCGCACACCCTGCTCGAGCGCGGAGCGAATGTCCTGCTACTCGATAAACAGGGGTATGTGACGACCTTGTGCTCTTCCACCGGATGCTCAGTATTTCTAGCTTCATGGGAGGCAACTCGACCAAGGCGACCTCTGGTATCAATGGTTCGGGTACGCAGAGCCAGCAGAACCTTGGTATCCCAGATTCAAACAAGCTCTTCTTTGATGACACTAAGAAATCAGTGAGTTGGGCGTATGGCGTCACGAAGTGACGTATAGATGTATAAATGAAATGCTCACGAATTTTAATAGGCTCGTGAGCTCGCTCGCGATGATCTTATCCGTGTGCTCACCGGACGCTCTGGTGATGCCGTGAACTGGCTCCAGGACAAATTTGGCCTCGACCTGTCCAAGGTCTCCCGTCTCGGTGGCCACAGCCAGCCTCGGACGCATCGTGGGGATGCCCAGTTCCCGGGAATGGTGTGTGTTTCCTTTGCCAAGCTGCCCGCGTCGCTGACGATTTTTCTCAGGTCATCACTTATGCCCAAATGGAGCGCCTTGAGGACCTTTCCGTTTCAGACCCCGAGCGCGTGAAGATCCTCAAGAAGGCGCGCGTCACCCAGCTCATCAAGGATGAGTCTGGTGGCGTCGTCGGTGTCGAGTATACTCACCAGAACAAGACACACACTGCCTATGGACCTGTTATCCTCGCCACCGGCGGATACGCTGCTGACTTCACCTCCGATTCCCTGCTCAAGAAGTACCGCCCCGAGTACTATAATCTGCCAACCACCAACGGTGACCACTGTACTGGTGATGGTCAGAAGCTAGCTCTTGCGATCGGCGGTAGTGCCATCGACCTCGAGAAGGTCCAGGTACACCCAACTGGTCTGGTCGACCCCAAGGACCCAGACGCAAAGGTCAAGTTTTTGGCCGCGGAGGCTCTTCGTGGCGTTGGTGGTTTGCTATTGGACAACGAGGGCAAGCGCTTCGTTGATGAGTTGCAGCACCGCGACTTTGTTACTGGTAAGATGTGGGAGAACGGCAAGGTATGATTTTATTCGAGGTGTACCGTGGGAGGTTTGTTTACATCGTTCTTCAGTTCCCCATTCGCCTTGTCCTGAACGGGCCTGCGTCGAAGGAGATTGAATGGCACTGCAAGCACTACGTTGGCCGTGGACTGATGAAGCGCTTCGAGGGCGGTGATGCGCTCGCGAAGGAGATGGGTTTGAAGCCGGAGGTCTTGAAGAAGACTTTCGAGGACTACAACCAGGCTGTACGCACCAAGAAGGATCCATTCGGCAAGAAGGTCAGTCTCCCCGAGCTGTATCTTTGTCTCAAGTTCAACTTTGACGTCTTGCTATCGAAGTTCTTCTCTGGCGAGTGGAAGTACGACGACGTCTTCAACGTCGCCATCATGACGCCCGTCCTCCATTATACCATGGGCGGTGTGCAGATCGACGACCAGTCGCGCGTCATCTCCACCACGGGCGCGCCCATCCCTGGTCTGTACGCCGCTGGTGAGGTCGCGGGTGGTGTCCACGGTGCCAACCGTCTGGGCGGCAGCTCATTGCTTGGCTGTGTCGTCTTCGGCCGTGTATCCGGCGACAGCGCAGCAGCGTACCTCCTCCAGCGCACAGGCAAGATCGCAGAGCAGGCCGCGAGCCGACTCGGCGCCGTCGCCGGCCACCTCACCGCGCCTTCAGCACCAGCACCAGCCGCCGCGCCCGTAGCAGCCGAGAAGCCCGCGGCCGCGCCGCCGTCCGGAGCTGACGCGAAGGCATTCTCGCTCGACGACGTCGCGAAGCACAACAAGAAGGACGACATCTGGGTCGTGGTGAATGGGCAGGTGCTCGACGTGACGAACTTCCTGCCGGACCACCCTGGCGGCGAGAAGGCGATCCTGCTGTACGCGGGGCGCGACGCGACGGAGGAGTTCAACATGCTGCACGACCCGAAGGTCATCCCGCGGTACGCGCCCGACGCGGTCATCGGCACGGTGAAGAAGTAGACGGTGGCGCGCGCGTGTGTTGCTAGGTGCTGTGCATACCATCTGTTTGTTGCTAGCTGCGCGGGTGTCTGGTGGACCCCGCACAAAAGATTTCTGGTTTGGATGTTGTAATGTATATTTAATTTTACTTGTCGTCATTACACCACCGTTGCCCGCACCGTCCATCTGCGTGCTAGACATACGCTCGCATCTTGGCAGGCGTGCATATTGATCATTGGACTCGAAGGTGAGGTCGTTTTTTATGTTGTTCGGTCAATAGATTCCGTCGTTCTCGGCTGAAGCCGGTAATGGCACTGATGGATGTTTTAGGTTTGCTTATACTCCACCTTTCGTCAAGTTTTCAACATTCGTGGAGCTCGTCAGCCGATTCTCGCAGATATTAGGCCCCATTGCTGGCATGCTAGCCTGCTGTTACGGATTGCTTGCCTGAACTACAGTATAGTACTGTTGCTTCGTCTTTACAGTAAGCTTCCCACTTACTCGTAGTGATACGCCTATTGCTACCCCTCCCTTCGTCGTGCACAGGGGTCTTATATTGCTGGCGCTAGTCAAAAATCTAATCTGAATTGTCGTGGGATATCGTCAGGCATTGGACAGCATCAGTAAATTGGGATTGATGGTGCCATCACTCATATATAAGTGTTCTGACCTTGCGCAAGCGACGCATCCCATTAGCGCCTGTACCGGGCTCCCTTTCCAACAACCATGTCGTCAGCGTCGCCACTACCTCAAGTAGTGCGCCACGTCGTCGTCGACGATGCGGACGGCGCGATTCACTATGTAGGCCCTGGTTGGTCTGCCTTGTCTGGATCATCAGTGCCGACTTCCGGCAATTATGGACCTGTCTACGATAATACCCTACATCAAATAAGCAATACGCAGGGATCGAGTCTTCGGTATCAGTTCAATGGTGAGTGTCTCGTCTTTTGTCGCCAACGTTGAAGGAGTATTTAGGGTGCTTGCAGGGACGGCAGTGCAAGTCATTGGGTCGATTGACAATAGCGGCAACAAAACATTACCGTCTTGGCAGTGTTTTCTCGACGGCAAGCTCATTAAAACGACCTCGTTTCCGTCGGGTGTCACAGAGAATCATCAGACGCTGTGCAGCATTAACGCGCTCACGACAGAGGTGCACCAGCTCGAGGTCAACGTCACGACTTCCGGGCCCATATTCTACTTCGACAGCATCGTCTATGACCCTACGCCGAGCGTGTCACTCGCGGACACCGTCGTCAAGGTCGACATCGACGACCCGAGCATCCAGCTCTCAGGGAGCGGGTGGTTGAGACATTACAACGACGAGTGGACCCTGACCTCGCACAGCGGAGATCAGCTCGAGTTCGAGTTCGTCGGTGAGTCCCAGCGCGCTGTTTAACATGGCGTCTCACCGACCCGCGATGGCTGCGAAGGCAGGGCGGTCGCGTTCGTGGGCGTCGCGCCGGGCGAGCTCAACGGCAACCAGACAACAGTGACGTACGCCATCGACGGCGGCACGCCCACCTCGTTCACCGTGCCTGGACACGCCGGCCTGACTGAGTACAACCAACTATACTTCACTACGCCCAAGATCGCCGCCGGCGCGCACACGCTAACCGTCACATACCAAGGCGACGCAAACAAGGCGCCGCTCGTCCTCGACTCCCTCCTCGTCGCGAACGGGACGCAGACCCTCTCGACCGTGCCCAACACCTCCCCCTCTGCGCCGTCTGACGCCCATTTCGGGAGCTCAACGCCCGTCGGCGCCATCGTGGGCGGCGTCGTGGGCGGCGTCATCCTCCTTCTCGGCGCGGCCCTCGCGTACCTGGTCTACCGACGGCGGCGCGCGCCACGGCGGCCCAGGAGCCTCGTGCTCGTCGACGACGCGGAGGACAGGCCTCTCTCCGCCTCGGACCACACGCACTCATCGATCACGCCGTTCCACGCCGACCCGTCCATGTCTCAGCTCACCGAGAGTGACCCGGTGGCGGCGGGGCTGCAGCCGCGCTCTGAGGACGCGCGCTCCACCGAGAAAGGCCGCGATGATGCGCCTGGTCACGCCGCCGCGCCCGACCAGCCACTAATGCCAGATGTGGAGGCGGCGCCGGGGCGGCGGTTCGTGCACCATGCGGACAGCGGGATGCGCATGCGCGAGGCGGCGGAGGAGGTCGTTGATGTGCCGCCGACATATACGGCGGACTAGGCTTTCTTGAAGGTCTCTTTCGTTTGTTTGCCGGTTGTGGTGGTGGTGGCGGTGGATGGTCATGGCATAATTTATTTAAATCATCTTTGACTTTTGGATGCAGATGGACATCATGTCGCTCGTTACGCTTTCTCGGGATACCTGTACATGTAGCATGCTTAATTGAAGAGAACCGACACTGGCAGAACTGAGGAAAGAGCGTGGGAAGTTCAATCGATTGGGAGGTGTCGCGTCCACTCATGCACTTCGTCTCATAACGCGCGATATACATCCTACGTACAAGGTCAGTAATTTGATATGCTCAAATAAGCCAGGAGACTACTAACAATTCTGTCAATGTGGTGATTCGAAGTTGCGGGGCTGGCGACGAAAAGTTTGTCCACGCGATCTCACGCGATCTCCTACGATGGTGGTGGGTGCAGATATCAGGTCGAACTGTCCAGCTCGTCAAGGTACTTACGTGCGCGTTTAGGTCCCATTAATCTCCGCACTGAACGAGGACTGCATCGAAATCGTACTCTCCTTCGTAGACGCGCCGACTCTGGTCAACGTAGCCTGCACCTCGCGATCCGCAAAAGCTAAGGCGTTGCCCATCCTTGTCCGAACGGTCAGCCTCCGCATGTATAATCCTGCGAAGGTTAGGTCCTTCTGCGAGTCCGTTCTGCACAACCGTCTTGCACGCCATATCAGGCGCCTGACCATCCTCGGCGATGAGTCTGTCGTGTTTGTTTCGGTGGAGGGCGCGATGCCAAGTCTCGGCGAGATCATCGTCTCCGCAGAGAATCTCGAATGCCTCCGGATATTTGTCTGTGCCGGGCTGCTCTTCCAGAACACACCAGTTCTTCGCGACAGCATCCTCCTCCGCCCACCTTCCCGCAGCCTCGAGCTGATAGGTCTCACGGACTGGACGTGGCTGACAACACAGCAACTTTCTGGTCTTCAGAATCTCAGTCTCGGATTGGCTCATCCCACATCTCACCCTATCAGTCTATCTGCATTCACTACCATGGCGGCCCCGACATTGGAGACTATGCATCTGGACACGTATGAGCATTTCCTATCCATCCGGTTCACGAAGGAATGCACGCCGTGTCCGAAGATGCGCATGCTGTCATTAGTCCATATGAGGATCATTCCCTCAGACTTCATAGATCTTGGCCAGGCATTCCCAGATCTCCGGTATATCCGCTGCGACGGCATCATTTTGTCGAGAGATAGCTCATTGGAGACGCTCTCTGCAGATATGGCCGGCAGGTCTCAGGCGTTTTCGAAGCTGGTGGCTGTGGAAGCCTCCCTCGACGTCGTGGATTTGTTTTCCACAGGGCGCAGGCTTCGCGTTCTTTGGATCGATGACTATATCCAGACTGTGCCTGGCCTCGCGCGGCTGGCCACTGTGATGGCTTGTAACTCCATATGCAGTCTTGAGCTAAAAGTGCGAGTATGGGTGGAGCAGGACCTCATGGGTAACGATGGCATCCTCGTAGAGGATCTCTTCGCGGAGATCTGTCCCATAGCGCCGCGGCTGAAATACTTCTCCCTCACTATGGATCTCGTACCGAATGTTAGAGGCTCAATAAATGATCCTACTGTACGACGGCAGCGAGAAGCTCAAGCTTCACGCGTAGGCTGATTTTACTTCTTTTCCCCTGTGCAGATGCTCACTCGCTTGCTTTAGGCCCGCGCGGTTGCTGTGCGGCATCTGTTAGATTTGGGCGAATTACGTTGCTTGTCTCTAACATTTGGACTAAACGGTTTCGAAACTTACCCACACGGAGAAGCCGAATTCGCCGCGTCTATTCTGGCGAATCTACCCCACGTTGAATTTTTCGTCCTGGGTCCTCTGTCAATCTCAGACGACCATAAACTATGTCTGGAGCGCCCGGAAGTTGCCAAGGCACGCATAGACGGCATCGATTTTGTTCAGCTCAGGCTTAATTCGGAGGAAGTGATGAAGCGATTGGAGCGGTACCAGTTCGACATATCGGACGCTAGCCTGGGAGGTGCTGCAGACTGGTTGGCTTCCATTCGAGCCTTGGACCGCGTCTACGATTATTAGGAATGCCTGCTATGTCAATGCTGTTACGCAGCAGACGTGGTGAGACATCGAAATATTTTCCGCTCTAACCACAAGCTCGTCCTTGCTTAGTGCCCTACCTTACGTTGATAACCCCCCTGCTGTCCCTACAATTTCTCCCATAGATGTATAGCATGGCCCCGAAATGGAGGAAGGCACGTAGGAAGGATTCGGCAGTCCATTGAGCTGGCCTCAGCCTGCCCCAGCGCAGAAGACGAGCGGCAACGACTGAAAAAGCGTGAGAAATCCGCCTCTTAACTTATTGCTTTGCTGAACTCCGGTGTCATCAGGACACATTGTCGCTGGCTCTTGACGTCCCAGAAGTAAGTGAAGCCAGCCACGGACGCCAGAGACCACCTATCCCGTCTGATCATTTGAATGACCAGGTCCTGCAGAACTGACGATATTGAATGGCTTGTTCGATCTCCTTGATGATGTATGCGCCACATGTCAGATACTTGATGGTACCATGTACGGTCTCGTTTTCTCTGCAAGGTATATTGACACAGAGAGGTTTACTCTGCCGAAGATGCATTGCATGTATTGACGGTGTGCACTGGGAACTCACGCCTGCGAAAACGGATTCCGCCTGTTATGAGGCCGTCGATGTGGGAATCATGGTGGTGATCGTTGCGGTGCTCTACGACAGCGGGCCGATCCAGCGCCCGCCACTTGTGGAACACGAGTAGGCAGTACACAGAGGATGCAGGTAATGTACTTCAAATCTTTTTCGTGTCGGAATCACTGATCAGATCCTTCAGAAGTAACAAAACACTGTTCATCTGGGGCGGTACTTTCGATAAGAAGCTATGAACGCAATATGCGGTCTATCATTAAGTTGATCGATTTACGCACGGTGAGGATGTGCAGTCGGCTTTTCAAGGTCCTTGTGCTTCTGCCCTCCAATATTGATTGCCTCTCACCGATCCCGACTTGCCGTCATGCGCGGCGAACACTGGCGCTGTCAGTAATCTGACCGTGACTAGTCGTCATGGCATCATGAATGACATCGATGATGTCCAAATCCACAAACAGAATGATGGTAGCGCATTCTGTTATATAGGGTCCCCAAGATCAAGGACACGGAGCTCCCTTTTCCGCCAGCCCATGGCTACGCCCCCAACCCGCCACATCGTTGTCGACGATGCGGATTCCGCGATCCAGTATGTAGGCCCTGGCTGGACTACTTCCTCTGGATCCGCAGAAGCGTCCTTCGGCAACTTCGGGCCCGTGTTCGGCGATACGCTCCATATACTGAGCAATACGCCCGCCTCGAGCCTCCAGTACCAGTTCAGCGGTGCGTTCCCTGTCCTATCGAACTGTGTCCAGGAGATTTAGGCAGCGCGGCGCAGGGACATCCGTGTCGGTGATGGGATCGCTGGACAATGATGGGAACAAGACGGTGCCAACTTGGCAGTGTTTCCTGGACGGGGTGTCCTTCGGGAAGACGTTTTTCAACGGGATCACGGAGAACCAGCAGACACTGTGCCGCGTCGGTGCGCTCCCAGACGGGACGCACACTGTTACGGTCAACGTAACGACGTCCGGGCCTACGTTCTACTTTGACAACATCATCTACGACCCGTCGCCCAGCGTCTCACTGTCGGACGCGGTTGTCAAGGTCGACAACAACGATACGGCCATCGGTCTCTCAGGGAGCGGATGGATCAACCGATATGCGAATCTGTGGCCCTTGACACACAGGGGCGGAGACCAGATGGTACTCAAGTTCACCGGTGAGCTGCGGCGTTCTTCAACTCTATCATCTCGTCGAGCTGTGTTATTGCGCAGGCAAGTCCGTGACGTGGATCGGCGTGGCCCCGGGCGAGCTCAACGGCAACAAAACGACGGGAACATACGCCATCGACGGCGCGCCGCCCACATCATTCGTCGTGCCTGGGCACGGCGGCCTCGGGGAGTTCAACCAGGTGTACTTCACGACGCCGGACGTCGACTCCGGGCCGCATACGCTGCTCATTACGTTCCAGGGGAGCACGAACACGGCACCGCTCGTGCTCGACTATTTCTACGTCACGAACGGGACGCAGACGCTACAGCCATCCGCCTCGCCCACGGACCAGGGCTCTGCGACTGCGTCGGCAGGTCCTGATGCGGCCGCGGACACCCGTTCGGGGAGCTCGGCGCCCATAGGCGCCATCGTCGGCGGCGTCCTCGGGGGCCTTGTCCTCATCATCGGCGCCCTCCTCCTCTTCCTCTTCTATCGAAGGCGGGCGTCTCGGCGGACGCCCCACACCGACATGGCGATCATAGACGACCCGGAGGTGCGGCCGTTCACGCAGAACACAGAGCCGTACCATCATGCACGCTCGACGTCGTACTTCACCCAAAGCGACGCATCGGCGCCGTCGGGCACCATGTCGACCGCAGTGAGCGCGCCGATGCTGTACGGTGCGCCGGACCTCAGGCCTCTGCGCCCCGGCGAGTCTGCCAACGGCAAGAAATTAGCTTTGCATGCGCCACCGCCACCGCCACCGCCTCCTCTTCCGAGTCATCCCACCACAACTCCCGCGCAGCCGCCCGTGTCCATACCGGACACTCTGTCGTCGCCTGGCACGGAAACACCCTCCACACGGCGGGTCATGCACCACGAAGACAGCGGGGTGCGCATACACGACGTGGAAGCCCAGGAGGAGGTTGTCGAACTTCCACCGACGTACACGGCGGACTAGCAGTGTTCTCTGGACTCGTTGTCTGCCTGTTTTCCCGTGTTGATCCGTTTGGATATTCTTATTCAGTCTTTCTTTGAGCCTTATATGCAGGTGAACATTGTATATCATTCACGCGTTTTCGTGTTCTGCGGGATAATTCAGCAGTTATTGTACAGCTATGGAAGGGGTCACTTCACAGTCATTTGGAAAATACATATTGAACACGAGCATGAAGACTTCCTTATATGTCGTGTCCTGATCCACTTCGAGCTGCTGATTCACGAAGGCGAAGGCCAATCCACAAGAGCCCTCCAGAGCACGCGATTCTCCACCGGGACTCGTAGGTAGCTAGCAATGGCGAGGGATCTTCTCTATTCGCTCTTTTATTCTCCTCCCTGTTGCATATTATCACTCGAGCACCAGACCATAGCGCTGAACAGAAATCAGGGTGACTCTCGTCGGTGCCGGCGAGATTGCTGGCAAGTCAGAGTATCGTCAAAATGCGACGATACTATGAGAACAAACACTCACCTTTCTTAAGATGACTTACAACGTTCTCTGGATCTATTACAAGTATATCACGATGTTCAATAATTCTCGAGTCGTTGACGGGGCTTGCAAGTAAGTATCGACGTAGAGGAGCGTGGAAATCTGCAGGCCGAATGTCTGGACTGCCGACTTTAGAAGTCCGCCGGCAACGAGCGATGTGTCCTTCTCGCCAACCAGCGGGCTCCCTCTCCTCCTGTCCTGGCTACGACTTGCGCAGCGTTTGACAAGTTATTCAAAGCTTTCAAATGCGAAATAGCAGGCAAAAGGCTGTGAAAAAGATAGTGTGTTTTAAGAATGTTCCGTAGTGTACAGATGCTACATCTTGAAAAACGCCTTACAAGTACAGGTTTGCGATGCGATCAAGACATGTCCGAATACAGTTCCCTCACGACCTTCCTGCAGCCTTCGCAATTCTGCGCCTGAAGTCTTCCTCGGTCTCCCCTGCCTTGACCCTCAGATCTTCGCCCTTCTCTGCTGCACGACGTTTCATGTCCTCGAACCGGCGCTTGAACTGCTCCTCGCTCTCGCCTGCCTTGCGCTTCAGATCATCGCCAACCTCCTCAGCCTTCTGCTTCCCCCAACCGAACCAGTTCCACCAGCTACCCTTCGTTTCCTCAATCTTTTTCTCTATATGGCATACACACGGGCGTCAATCCACCGCCTCCACGCGGAGGATACGAACGGACTTTACGCACCAGCCGCGCCCCTAGCTTCGGCCGCCTTCTTTTCCGCCCACTGCTTCTCCTCTTCGGCCTTCTTCTTCGCATCGTCTACAGCGCCGGCCGACTTCGCGCGCGCCTGCTCGACCTTCTCCTTGCCCTCGTCGCGCACCTGCTCGTAGCGGCCCTTCACCCCGCCGAGCGCCTCCTCCGCGCGTCGTTTGCTCTCGGCGCCGACCTCCTCGACGCGGCTCACCACCGGCTCAGCCTTGCGCCTCGCCTCGGCGTCGCGCGCCGCCTCGCGGTTGAGGCGCGCGTCCTCCATCTGCGCGTAGAAGTACCACAGCCCGCTGATCAGCGCGAGCCCGGCGATGATGGGCACCGCCGGGGAGGACGTCTTCGGGACGCTGTCCGTCGCGGGCTTTGTTGGGTCGGGCGTGCCGCCTGGAAGCGTCACCCGCGCGCGCAGGGCGGTGCGCGTGAACTTGCGCGTAGGGGCGCGCGCCGAGGCCGTCAGGGGTGCCGCGCGGGCGCGGGCGAGGACGGCGGTGCGATACATGGTAGTGGATTCAGATAAGGTGTGTTGCAGTAATTTTATGCTGTGGATGACGGGCGGGGAAGTGGCCGGGTCGTGGTATGGGAAAGGAGAAGGTTGGTCGGTTGGCTGCTTTTGAGGCGTGCGGGCCTCGTGGATGACGTCGTGCGGGTGCGGGAGACCCGTCGTCTCGTTCGGTGACGTCACCAATGCCTCCTCGCGCTCACGTGACCGCCCCTCCAGAACGCGTCTGGCCGCGTCGTTGTGGTTCACCTTTCACCACCGTGGAGAGCCGTCATCCTATGACTTGGGAAGCGGAGAAACGGCTTCGGAAGGTGTCATTTGGTTCTGAGGAATAGAAGCCAAGGAGGGTCAGCTTGTCCAAAGGCCGACGAAATCGCTCTTGGCGGCAGCGCAATATACTTTCAATGAAATCGGAGTATTCCTTGTCTGCAGTTATATCGAACTTGTACAGAGACAACTCTCGAAGCTGCGGGAAGCACAGCTGCTCGTCCGTATCGAGAGATTTTGCCACCAGGGACCTAAGAGAAGCGGTCGGTACACTTTCATCAGTGCTAAGAACGAGGTTTTGCACCGAAGGCATGCAGCGGAACAGCTTCAAGTATGCTGCCTCCTCATGTTCGTCGTCGCTAGGACCGCCGGAGCTGCGGTTGTCTATGTCCGGAAGCGTTAGAGAGTGTATGTTCCGCACATCAAAAGCTGCAGTAACCTCATCCGCGATGACCCGCCATAATTTTTGCAGTTGTCTGTAAGAGACCCGAGGAATACGCCGTATGGTCTGGGATGCATTGAATGTAAGAGAGAGTTCCGGGAGAGCTTTTCCAGGGTTGACTATGGACCATGCCTGGACGCGGAATCCGAAACTCGACAACGAAGAGAATGAAAGGGTCTGCAAAAGTCCTGCACGCGTATGAACATCTGGTGCAAATGCTTTGAGTCGTTGAATGACGAGGTGGACCATCGGGCGGTAATCGCATCCCAACGCGATTTCGCATTCTACAAAAGCGGTAGAAGGGGCAGCAATACTGCTCATCAGAGCTTCGAAACGATGTCGAGTAAGACCAGTTATTCGAAGCTTGCGCAAATGCTGTAGATGGACGTGTGGGCCATTGTCAGGCTGGCTGCCCTGAGTGATGGGAGCATCATTGGTTTCGTCATCCTCCCGGGTGAACCCAAGTATGAGGGCCTCTAATTTCGGCATCTGCAACACAGCACGGATGAGCCAGTCATCATTTGGGGTCCTGGAACTGATGTACGAGCAGCGGCTCTGGTCGATCTCAAAATGCGTGAGATTTGGAAAGCCAGGGAAGTCCAAGCTGGATACCAAGCATCTATGTAGCACCAAATGCGACAATGCCCGTGGGTCTGTGAGTTGGAGGATCCGAGGCTCCCTGGCGAGATCGAGCCAATCCCACCTGTCCATCAAGATTCGGAGTGACTGCAGAGCGAGCCCAGGGCCGGGCGCATTCTCGAACAATCGCAAGAGATGTGTTGTGATAGAATCACCCCCAACCGTGAGGCCTTTCACGCGTGGGAGCTCGAGCGCCAGAACCTCCCGCACGGCATCCCAAGTGTATGCGTCGCGTTTGACGTTGCGCAGGTCGATGCTGAGCGGAGACTGCCTCGACCGGCGCACGAGCGCTTTCATCCAATCGGCAGCCATGCCGTTAGGAATATTGGCCCACAGTGAAGTATCGGTCAGCGCAACCTGTCTCCAAAGGCGGCATATATGCGTCACTTTGATCCAGCCGAGCCGCGTTCTCCGAGGTTGTCCGAACGTCCAGGGCTCGGGTTTTTCAACCACGGCACAGGCGGCGAATATCCTGCAGAGCACCTCTGGAGGTAGACGTGATATCGAATTCACCATGTTTTGCATTTTTTCGACGTCATGGAGCAGCGCCGCGATCGCTGCCATGTCGTCCTTGATTTTAAGCCGTACGGCGTCTTTCTCTTCGCGAGTGTATGCGCGCGCCGTCAGCGCGCCTAGAGCACCAAGCCTGATATTCGCAACGGAGGCCCAAAAGTCCCTGCGCGGATGATAGATTCAGAAAGAGCTACAGAGAAGGAGTTGTAGATGCTCACGGTCGAAGATCGGTCTCATTCTGCAGCGACATGCCGACGCGACCTTAAGAACTGTAAGTAGTAGAGCTGCATGCCATAGGTTTATATCCACGGTATCAGCTAGTTTCCTCATCTTGGAAACAGAAAGGCTCACCTTTCGCCGGAGCAGTTCGTCAGATAAACTGAATGGCAAGCGCGACGAGCGCGACCGCCGCGACTTTGATGTCGGAGACTGACTCTCGGGATATGCCGAAGACTTTTTCCTGTCCTACCCCGACCGCAGAGCGGGCCCCAGCCTGCCCCAGCTTCCGTGCTTACTACTTCTACAATCAACAAATTATCGTAACCTATAACTCGCGGCTTCAAGTACAAGCAGACAAGTCGAACACAAGCGTTACTTTTCCACGCTCATGCAGCGTGCCAATATCAGAACGGAATAGACACGACGTCTGACTTCTCTGGAAATCTTCCAACAAGAAAAGGGTATCATCGACGTTCAAGTCGCAGCGCAGTCAGCTTGTCGGCTGTGCAGTACGGCTTCCAGTAAATCATAGAACCTTGTACTACCCGGAGTCAGCTCACGGACTCGCTGCGAGACATACACCTTCTGTCGTTCCATCAGAGTCACCCGCGCGGTGTTGCTGCTAATGCTGAGAACGAGACTGCTTACGGCCGGCATGCGATGGAACTGGGTAGCATATGCGTCTTGGAATGGCGGAAGTTGCATGGATCCATGCACGGGAGCGTCAAAGGCCTGCACGTCTCCGACTTTGACGGCTGCGGTGAACTCCTCCGCAATGAGTGACTATATTTCCCACCGCTGTTCGGTAGGAAGTATGTTTTTATTGTGGAGCGCAGCTGTTACAAAAGCTATGGATGGTTTAGGACGACGCCCCCAGCACCGACCGCCGACCACGCCTGGACGCCGAACCCCGGTACGCCCCCATCCCAGGAGGATTCAAGGATGCGCAGAAGATCTGCAGATATACGCGGATTCGGCGCAAAAAACTCGCAGGCATGGGACAACAAAGCGGATGGTTGTATGGTCACTGGTCGATGGATGAATGCGAGTCTGTACCGGACACTTCGCATTGCACGGTAGCGGTGGGAGGGACCACGATGCTGTTCACTAGTCCCCTGAGGCAGCGGCCTGTGGTACAGGCAATAAGAAGATTGCGCAGATGCGGAAGATGGACAGCGGTTGGTGACTGATGGCCATGCTGGCTTTCTTTAGCGCAGAGAATATGATCAGATGGCGTCGCCGTATAGCGAAGTACCAGAGTCTCTAGTCGGGGCATCTGAACCAAAGCGCGCACGATCCAACTATCAGGCGTCGTACCAGAAGGGCGGTTATGCTCGACTCGGGTGCAGTGGTTGATTTCGAAGTGCAGGAGATTGGGAAAACATGGGATGTCCAAAGTAGACAACGAGCAGTTATTCAAGATTAAACGAGTTAGTGTGTGCGGATCTGTGAGTTGGAGGATGTGATGGTAATTGGTAAATCGGAACCAGGCGTCATCTGGAGGTGAGATTTCGATGGATTGCAGTGCGAGTGCTGGCCCCGGCGAACTAAAATAATGGCGCAGAACGGCTGCGATATTATCCGGAGTACCCCGTAAAGTGAGGCATTTTATGCGAGGCAGGCAGGATGAAAGAACGTCCCACATTATCCCCGCAGTGGGATAGGAGAAAACGGTATTGCAATGGAGGTCCAAAGTGATCGGAGATGTCCTTGCCCGCAGGACAGACTCCTTCATCCAATTGGCGGTCATGCCAGCAGGGATATCGGCCCACAAAGACGCGTCGCCCAGCGCGACCTGCCTCCAAAGGCGGCAGACGTGCGTCGTCTTGATCCAGCCGAGCACCTCGAAATCCTGCACGCGAGCCCGACCGACCCTCGTCCAAGGCCTCTCGACGAGGGCGCACGATGCGAAAATCTTGCAGAGCACCTCTGGAGGTAGGCGCGATACGGGCGCGTGCGTGTTTCTGTCATGAAGAACCGCGGCGACTGGAGTGGTCACTTCGTCGAGTTCACAGCGCGCAGCATTGATTTCGGTTCGGATGCGACCGTTTTCTGCCAGCGTGCGCAATGTATCTAGCCTTTCCTTCGTGGCTGAGGCACATAAAAATCTTCAGACATTCTCAGTGACTCACGTAGAGGAAGAGGGGTGGTGGTAGGACTCACTGATCTATGCTTCCACGCTGCACAGGCGCTGACATAGAGCGAATGTAGACAGGGTCTGAAGCCGATCTGCGTTTTGGCAACGGAATGAATTAGCTTAGAGCCTTAGATTTAATGCAGAACGACCCACCTATCTAATTTCGTTAAGAGTCGGACGATGACTACGGCATCAGCAAAAGTGCAAAGCTACGATTTGGCCTTGCGGCGCCTGGCGGCGGATGGCCGGGATCGGCGGTCCGGGTGGCACAAGATACACGCTGACGTGAACATGTATGACATCAGTCAATTTCCTAGGACTCGTATCTGGCCTCGTCGAGGTCGAGCAAGGGGGATGCGGGATGTTAAAACAAAACATATGGTCGAATTTTCTGATAGTGGGTCATACGGTCGGACTAAGTATGTATGTAATCAGGCACATACCCATATATGGAAATTGATACGATAAGATTTGTTGAACTCTTATCTACTATACCTGTACCCCACTGTCCCCACACTATAGCACGTCAATATCACTCTCTACACCGTTTTTCCCTTTGTCCTTTGGTGCACGCCTTGCATGTCCATCGCTTTGATGCAATATGGTACTGAAGAATGGTGGTGAGAATAATTGCAGGGCAGAGATAATACCCTTTAATTAGTACTCACCCAATGAGTTTCTGAGTCCACAGCCGGGCTTTCCGCATTCAACAACGTTATTTCCTCCAGCTTGTGCCTGCTCCCCGTAAACACCACAAGGTGTCCTTCTCGACCACGACTGCAAGCGATGCAAACTGCCGCTGATACGCAGGCATGTTCCCAGCCTTGACGACGCCCTCGCAAGCCAGATCCTGCAGGTGCCACTAACCTGCCTCGCCCGCGCGGTGGTGCGTGACCGGCACGGGCACGTTGTCTGCAGCCTACACGTTGCCCTTCCACGGTGCATGTGCAGACCCGTCACGCACACCCGCCTCATACGCGGCGAGCCAGTCTACCTGTGCACGCATCAGCTGGCCTGTGTAGGTCCTGCCATGTGTGCAGTGTGGCAAGGATGTGTGTGTCAGTGAAGACAGCGGGGCTGAGGTCAGCGGGGTTGGCGCGGGGCAACCGTAACATGGGTTTACATCTGTACGGTCAATATTTTTGGTAAGCTGACCTACACCCTAACTAACTATCTAACCCCCTGTCACAGATTAACATCCCGCACCCCCCTTGAGGTCGAGGTCTCGCATATATGCATCACAGCGAACTGGCGACAACATATAAGCTCTTTTCATCATTAATGCCAGCTTGTATTGTCGTGCCCGTCCTCGATGGCAGCAGATATGACATGGTGAGTTTGTAACTACAATGGTGCGAAGCCTGCTTCTTCTAGTAGGTCTTCGTCGCCTTCACTCTTGCTAGAGTCCTCCTCGATGGGATCGAGATCTTCCAGGACCCCTGAATACCCGCTTAGGGCATAGATCCAACTTTCGGCCTGTCCGTCAGCACAAATTTTGGGCCACAAACGTCCGAAAACAGGTGTGACCTCGATTTCCGAGAGGGCTTCGTCCTCAAAATGGATCGCAGCCCAAGAGCCAAATGGGGCCAGATTTGGCCGCACCAAGGGATCGAAGGTCGAAACCAGTGAGGCCTTAAGAGAGTCGGATATTCTTTGAATTTTCTGCCTCGTATCTGCTTTGTTCCTGCCCTCAGCGTCGGTGTCTGTCCGCATCGGGGATGGGAGCTGGTCCAAAGAGTCCTCTATTCGTAGCGACTTTTATCGGAGCTCGGCCGAAATTTGGGCCTTTTCGTCTGCACCAGGATCGCAGCGTCGCCGATTTTTGGGCGATTTCCGTCAGCACTGGGATCTATCCTTTGCTGGGATATTCAGGGGTCCTGATCTTCCTCGCTGTCTGAGGTACGTTTCGTCTCGTCCTCTTCGCTGCCTTCGTCGCCCTCGTCGCCCTCAAATTCGTCATCTTTGTCGGTGTCACCTGCATTGCCCTCGTTGCCCGCGTCACCCTCGTCGCCCGCATTGCCCTCGTTGCCCTCGTTGCCTGCGTTGCCCGTGTCGCCCTCATCAGGAAAAACCAGGATGGCAATTACCTCCCAATTGCTACAGCTTGTAGTAAGTGCAGCAATTAGCGCCAATTGGAGCACTGAAGCAATCATGTAGCAATTGGATCAGACTTGCCACAGGCTTAAAAAGTGAAAATTATATATTGTCAAATTCAGTAAACTGTGATATAGTTATGTCTATCTGTAAAGCTATTGACATAGAAAGTTTTACAGAGCTCCAGAACATTGGATGATGTCCAATGTCGGGGTGCTACTGGTCCAAATTTAGGTATGAGATGAATACTTCTACGGATTGAAGAAATGGGAACAATAGCACAGGCACGTCTCTCACCCTGATATACTCTCTGAATTTTATACATAAGATGATTGTTCTCAGCAGTAGGTGAGAAAGGTGAGAACCACTCAACATATGCAAGATGCTGAGGAGGAGTGATATGATGAGGAAATATCTTCTGAATTGATTGTTTTGGAATTCTAAATACTGCACGGACTTGAGCCACTTGACAACCTACTATAAGTTAGCAAAATTTAACAATGCTATACAGATATAAAACACTACCTTGAACACCATAAGCATCTTCAAGATTCTCTACTTCTATTAAAGCAGTATCAAACTGTGATGGTAGGATTTTTCCTTGTCTACTTTTTCTTTCAGGATAAACATGAATAGAATCAAGTGTGTCTTCTGCATCTAGTCTATTCTGAGGATCAGGATTTTGAAATTTAATGCTATGAAATACTGCAACTGAATTGAAAGGAAGATAATAATCTCTAGCTTCATAACGAACTTGTGCACTTGTATAACCTGGATTAAGTGTTGCCACTACAAATTTAACTAATGCATTACGGAAGTCTTTTGCCCCATAATCATCTGCTAATGTCTGAAATGAAACAGAATTAATAGAAGGATGTTTAGTCATTTTAATACGAAAGTGATGAGGCATAGGCTCTTGTAAAATATCCTGAATGTTTGGATGTCCAGCTAATTGCCATTTGATAAATAGGTCATAGTTTTGCACCTTATCTTTTCTAGCCAACCATTGTGTCATTTGTGGATATTCATCTTTCTTATTTGAAGCACGATATGCATCTTTAGCCATGTCAATATGAAGTCTTTCTTCATATTCTGTATTATAGTTATCTGTACTTCCAAACCATTCAACAGATTTTGGATAATGTGGAAGTTGATGGAACTTAGGAATATTAAAATGATCTCTGATACCAAGCTGAACAAATATATCCTTATTTTCATGGAAAGTCTTAAGAGCATCTTTCATATACTGCAATGTTTCTGATGTATGAGAGGGATACTGAGCAAGCTCTACAAAATCAAGAAGAGATCTAACTGCTCTTATTAAACGTACTGGTGATAGATTGTTAGGCAATTTTAGATCAATTACCAGTCCAAGTAGAATACGACATATATGACGATGTTCTGTACCTGAAATACGAGAAAGCATTGTAATGCCTTTTGAGAAATGACGAAGTGAATGATTTGGTGGCATTCTTCGGCATCGAGCATCAATTTCTACTTTTCCAAAAATATTTTTTAGCCATGACAACAAATGTTTTATAACACCTTGATGAAGTTGATGTAGAACATCAGATGTAATAGAGTGATATATGTTTACAAAAGGCAGCCCTTCCCAAAATGGATGATAAACTGGTTTAATTCCTGCTTCTCTACATATTTTGGTGTATTCAGTTGCAGTTCCATTAACATGAGAAAGTGCATCAAGCACCTTAGTAAAGTCACGCAATGCATATTCCTCATTTTCACCTAAATTGTTACGAGGAGCTTGACATGTTGGGCATTCTCCCTTTTTAGCACACACAACAAGAATTTGTTCTGGATAATCTCCAATAAAATTGGCAAAAATAGGATGACATCGGTAAACATGACCATCTCCTGTGGCCCAATGTACTTCAGATCTGCCAAATTTTTGCAGTGGTTTAACAATTCGACGCATAGCAGCATGAAATAAGTTAGCTAAAGCATGTCTACGAGCTGCTTTATTTTTGATTTGATCCAATTTTGGTGTTGGCAAATAACCAAGAAGAACCTGAGCACGCCGAGATGGCTTTCTACGAATACTCTTTGGAATATTTCCCAATGTCATATAGACAGGATATGCTTCTTTGTTGCGAAAAAGTGTGAGTTGAGTCTTGTCAGAAGATAGAATAATAGGAACAACTGTTCCTCCAGGCTTTTCAATATCAAGTTTTTTCTAGATGCAACAGTCAATTGAATATAAAAACAGATATATGAATTCAAGATCTTACCTGTACCTTCCACCACCATTTTCCTGTATGCATTTCATGATAAGCACGTTGAGTATGATTTGCATCAGTATAATGACGCTCAGGGGCAAATTTCAACAGATGTGCAAAAGCAGGATCTCCAAACAGTGCCTTGGCACACTCCAGAATATCTCGAAAATATACATCAAAAGCCTCATCAGCTAAAACAATTTCTTCACGAAAAAAAGCTGGGCGTCCTGGCAAACTATCCACTAAGGCATTGAGCTCTCGTGAGTTTGTAAATGAAAGACCCAGTTTGTCAGGAAGCTAAAAACACAAAAGTTAGTTTTTTTTTTTTTTAATGCAAGAAATCTTTAATTACATACCCCTCTGATGCTAAGCAAGTCAGAAACTGCAGTTGACGTTGGCCCTCTCAGCTTTGCCCATCTAGCAACAGCCCAGTCGGTTCGAGAACGAAATGGAGCCCAGATATTTCCAGGAGCAATGTTATCACATTTTTTCGTTGGTCATCATAGATATTTGACTCCACTTCATTATCAACAGGAGCCCCAGCACGTTCATCAGGATAGTGCACAACATGCAAATTGTTCCACATGTGCTGCTCTGCATGGTGATGATGGGCAAGATTAACATCTGCATCTAGTGGACCTCCCAAAATGTCTGATGCAGCATCATCAAGCTCTAGCATAGGCCCAGGTAATTCTGCAGGTGGATCAGGCTCCCAGCCTAGCTCATCATGTTCAGGTGCCTCAGATATGTCATCATCATTGTTGTCCTCGCCTTCAACGTCATAGCCATCGCCAGCCTCGTTATCATACTCACCGTGCTGATATGCATCATCACCATCAGGCGGGACAGGATCAACATCAGCATCAACAGGAATGGGATCAACATTGTCATCATCGGGGATCATCTGCTCTGCTATATGAAAGGTCATCAGAAAATCGCAGGTCTATATCTAAACATCAACATCGCACCTTGGCTGCCACCATCAGCATCAGAGCCAGGCACCGGAGGCTCCGAGCCAGGAATTTCATCCTATTCACCTGTTTTGACGACCAGAAAGAGTGATCAATGAGCATGTACATGTAACAGCATGTCCGACTCGGAGCGACGTACCATCACTGTTCGGCCATGGGAGATCCTGTTCAGCATAGTCCCCAAAGAAATCTCCCTCAAAGACATGCTCAGCATCTTTATGAAAGGCAATAGAAAGAGTGAGAAAGTACAGGAAATAAAATCAGGAGACTCACCTTCGTCGTCTTCAGACTCTTCGTCGTCTGACATAAGACCGGGCATTTCAGCTTGTTGCGCCTCGTAGATTGCACGACAAGGCGGGTTCGTTGTTGTCGCAAGATGTCGAGCATAACCAGAATAAGAGAACAGGCCATCACAGCCTGCACAGTGCTCGGACAGCAGAGGATTCATGTGGAGGAAAGGAGAGTTGCCACGTCAGCCGTTAGACGACGATGAACGAGTCGAACAAGGCGTGGCAGCAATGTGACTGTCATGTCACGTTCGTGTTGAGCAACGCACGTCGTCGGTCCTTCCTCCAAGCTTCCACATCATCCCACTACTCTAGTTCCGTCCATCCGTATCATCAGCTACCTAATTACAGCCTGCTACCATTCATTAATACTCTATTATCCATCCCAATCATCCTCTCCACCACCTCATCTCATGGCCAAGAAGAAAGTCAAGGCCCCGAAGGAGTCTGAGCTCGAGCCCGAGCCATCTCAGAAGCTGCCAGCGAAGAAGCGAGCACCACGGCGCCCCAGTGTAGAACCTCTTTCAGGTGAGTTGACTCGATTTTTAGTTGTTCCGATCTTCACTCACCTTCTGTAGACCCTCCGATCGGCCCTCGCAATGCGAAGAAGAAGGCGATGGACAATGCTAGTAAGTTTCTTTAAATATCTGTTATCAAACATGTACTGACTTACCTGGAAATCCTTCACTATCAGTATGGAAAGATAAGAATGCCGCCAATCGTGGTCGAGCACCACCGTCAAACAACAAGTCGAATGAGACGCAACGTGTCGCATCTCCAAGTCGGGGCAAGGTGCCGCGTGCGTCGTCTTCGAAAGCAAAAGACTCGGGATGCAAGGAGGGAGGTTCTAAGCCGCCAAAGCCGCGTATCGTCAAACGCAATCGTGAGTAACTATGCTTCATTTTGAGATGTTCCTTCCTGACGGTCTTCAAGCTATATTGATTCTTAGCGACGGTTCGGGCGAGTCAGACTCTGATCGACAGCCTAAAGAAGTTAAATACACGGTAGATCAAGACTTCGACGACGGCGATGACGCAAGAGACATCGCGGAGGATTGAAGCGACATTGGGAGTGATGGAACGTTGGGAAGCCTGAATGGTGACGATGAAGCGAGCGAAAGCGACGGGCCAGATGAGCCCAATCCTGCCCTCCAGCTGGAGGTACGTGATATTTCTTTGTACACATCTCTGAGTACTGACACAAAGTTCGTGTAGCGTCCGAAGTGGACAAACGAGTCGGATTCTGACGATTCGAATTGCCGCCGCCGCAAGGGTCTCTCGCGCCATGAGGACTCTCGCTCCCGGGTCGGCTCACCAGCGCAGCGCCGTACCTCTTCCCCCCCTCGTGCGTTAGCTCCTCATCAACCACGAAGCACTAGCATAGTGCCTTCAGAACCTGTTGGCCAATCACCACTGCGACAATTGTCTCCACGCCGCACCCCGCCTGTGCACCACATCTTTTCATCACCGCGCCGTTCGTCGTCGCCTCCCCGTCGTGCTGTGTCTCCGGTGCAGCCCCGTTCGATTTTGCGTGGATCCTCTCCCCCCCATACTACACCTCAGGCTGTTCAGCAAGTATCAACTTTGCAAGGCCCTAGTAAGTCTTCACGTCGTTCGTCTACGTCTTTCCGCTCGCCTGACCATCATCTAGTATCCCCTTGCCGCGCTTTGTCTCAGGAGCAAACCACATCACCTTACCGTACTTTGCCTCCCCCAGGGGCTCCGTCTACACGTGGCACTTCGCCAACTCGGTACTCTTATACTTCCTCGCCATCGCGCCGCTCCTCACCGCGCCGTTCCTCGTGCTCGCGCCGTTCCTCGCCGTGCCGTTCTTCTCGCTCGCGTTTGCGGTGCTCCTCACCACGTCGTTCTTCGCGCTCGCGCTCGCGGCGTTCCTCACCGTGCCGTTCTTCGTGCTCGCGCTCGCGCCGTTCCTCACTGCGCCGTTCTTCGTGTTCGCGGCGTTCCTCTAAGTCTCGCCGTTCCTCACTGTCGCCTGCTCGACTTTCGTACGTGAACGGTGAAGGTTCAAAACGCAAACACTCACCCAAAGGTCAAGATGATGTAGAGCGAGGGCGCAAGCGCTATCGAGACCGATCGGTTTCTCGTGATCGGCGCTATGCTTCTGGGTCAACGGTTCGTCATCGCAGCTCAAGGTCAACCATTCGCAGGTCACGCTCAGATGGTCGGCGTGATCGGCATGATCGGCGTGGTCGGCGTGGTCGCTCTCCACGCTCCTCGCGTTCACATTCGAGGTCAAGGACCAGGGATTGGAAACGTCGCAGGTCCCCAAGTGACACGCCGAATGGTCACACAAGCAAGCGTGGCCGGCGCTCACAGAAGTCAAAGGTAAGCTAGGACTCCTGTGTTGTTGCATATACTTCATCATCTGCTTTGTAGGCTGGCTCAGATTCCAGTGGTGAACGTCAAAATAACACGCGTCGATCTAAAGGGCAGGTTGATGAGCGTGATAAAGGCTGGCCTTCTGTTACCCACATCATATATCCCCATGCCCGTGGCAAACTCACTAAATATTCGCAGTCCACGTCTATCAAGAATTTCCTTGACGAGTCGAAGACTAGATTAGTCAAGGATATGTGCTTCAAGGATGCCTTCCTCACATTGGATGATCGTATCGAGCGGAGCCGCACCATCATGGTTGATGTTGCGAAGCGTCTCCACTTGAAGGATATTGCTCGGCGTATTCGCGAAGATACACCATACCTTCGAGTACTCATGACATTTGTAAGTCGTTTTTGCCCTTCTTTGTTTATGAGCTTACATTCTGCTTTCAGACCGATAATCGTTTGACCATAATTCGTGGCGATCTCAAGGATGATGCTGTGAAGATGTTACCAAGCCATTATAGTGTTAGAGGTCGTGGTTCATGTACTCTCCTTCTCTTGAAGACGTATGACTATGTGTATCCTCTCAAGGATAATGGCGTAAGTTCATTTGCCTATCAACTTCACTTCTACTAATGATCTTCATCTAGAAACCCAACGAGCTCAAACCATTCCTGCATCCTTGCATCATATCTCTTATTCAGATGTGTTTCATTCAGCCAGCTACATTCCCCGTCTCTACATACAAATCCTCCTGTCCTGAGCGCCCGGATGAGCGTGAGATACCTGCAGCTATGATAGCGTTGTGCGCAACAGCGGTATGTACATATTATCTTGAATTTACAGCTTCTGATTATCTATTAGATACACTGCGCACTTTCCGAGTGGTCCTCTGGTGATCGTAACAGGATTTCCTTTACTCATGATGCTTTCTACAATGTTTATCTTCACCACATGAAGTCACTTCGAAACCTCAAATCACAGAATCCAGTTGGCTATCATAATGTAACTTCGGAGCTTTATGAGAAAGCTCGGTGCGTATTTTCTAGTATTCTGTGTTGCATAGTCTAACTCTATAATAGCCCTACCTCTTCCCAGCAGATGGTTGACAATGAAGAATCTGGTAATGAAATTGGTGCAGCACTGGCGAAATCCACCTCTACTTTAAGAGACAAGCCAACTTAATTTTATCTCCTCACTTTGAACATTCCTTGGCTATGCTAAAATTCACTAATCTAGTTCTTTCTATGTGTTCTGCTGGCAGATGACCTTTGGATGCATGTGTAGCTTAGAATCTGTTTAATGTTCAGCAATCTGGTATTTCTGAATTCTTGATATTGCCTGATCAGAATGAAAATGATTGAGAGCTTCACATACATGATAATTTGTCCCATTTCTAAGACAATTGGCAACTCAATGATGAGGCAATGAATATCCTTATAATGAGAGGATAAGCAGCAATTGGCTCCCATTGCCACAAAATTGTTGCAGATTAGATATGCTCAAGTTCAGTTTATCTATATTTATCTATAACAGGGATTATATCTACACATATATAATGTGGGTTAATATGCATCAAATTAGATCTTCATTGTTGTTCAAAAAGGTTCTAATGTTCCAAGTGGGGTTCTTCAAATGCCACAGTTATCATGCTTGGCAGGCAATTAGCACCAATTGTGGCAATTGGCACCAATTGGCACCAATTGTCAGGTAATTAACAGCAGGGGTTTTTCCTGATGCTCGTCACCATCTCCTCCGTAATCGCCTCTATCACGGTCACCTCCATCTACATGCCCATTGCCAATGCCTTGGGCATCACTGTCATTTCCTCCGTCGTCGCTGTTCTCTTCACTCGTGTCAGTAGCGTCACTGCTGTCTCCTTGTGCTTCGTGCAGGTTCTGCCCACCGTGGTGGTCTTCAAGTAGGACCTTGTCCCAGTGCCTTGTGCCCAGATGGCCGATGCCGCTGCCACGAAACCGCATGAACATGTCGCGATCAACAAAACTAATACCATTATGAGTCAATGTAACATTTGATATCTATTAGACTCACATATTAACATGATACCATAGCCAGTCCTTATCTCGTTCTTGAGGCTGTCGCGCAATTGATGGTCTGAGTAGTTCGTCCGTGCACCCCGCCGCAAAAGCCGGAATCATGTGCACACCTCGGATGACTTCCTGGGGATTGAGAAAACCGAAGGCGCCAGCGCTGCCTTCTTCGAAGAAACCGACGCATGGCAAACGTCGAGCCGCAAATCCACTGGGTGAATTGAGGTCCCGCGCAAACCAACGGACCCAGAGAAAGTCCATGCGTATTGGTCGCTCCCGAGAGCCACGTAATTGTATCATAGCATGGAAGACGCCGATGATTCGTGCGTACCAGTAGGGATGAGGGCTCCCCTCATCGTCACTCTCGTGGGCTAGTACCATAACATCAGCGCGGGTACGAGGATTCATTGAGTCTTGCTGGCGTCGCAGATCGTAACTTGTGTAGTTGATACGTAGGACGTTGTGTTTGTACAGCCTGTCTTCGGCGAAAAGGACCGAGTTTAGCTCATGGTCAGTGAAATCATGTTCATCACCCTCATCTGAGAAAATCCACATGGCTATAGAGCTCTATATAGGCTTCATATCTGTCATATGTCCATAGCTATGCCCCTATGTTTATAGCTGGCCATAGAAGCAGGCCAGCTATAGAGTGCTATGAAGTTACTTAGGACAGCTATGGAGTGCTATGAGAGCTATGGTGCTATAAGAGATGGCTATAACAGCTATAAAGCTACAAGAGATGGCTATGAAGCTATAAGGATAGCTATAACAATTATGTTAGCCATGTAGAATATATCTACTACTATCAGTATATCTACTATGTATGATCTGTTAGTTAGAACCAGCAGGATGCTCTATAGATTATCAATAGACTACAATGTTATGATATTATATCATAGCCTTACTAGCCTTTAGAAAGACTAATAGCTATGCAAATTTGAGGATTTTCAAATGCACCAGATTTTGTAAATCACACATATTCAAGAAGTTGAAACAATGCATAGCATTAACTGGAGTACCAGACTTTATGATATAAGGTAGGAAATTTATGACAAAAGTCCAAAAATATCCAAATTATGTCTCTGGCTCAAAATCATCATCATCAATGTCATTATCATCATCCACCTGCGGGGGAGCACGTCCCGCCATTATCCTGATTGGGACAATACTAATTAAAGGGGAATCACAACAGTAGATAACACAAGCTCACCATCCTTGTGTCCAGAGTTCCTGCTGATATAAGGCAAATGCTGCTGGTCGGCCTTTCTTAATCTTGTCAAGGCCATTGAGATGGCGAGCATAGACCTTTCCATAGTCGTCAGCCGAGAACTCGTTGCCTTTCGGCTGCGAGACACCTGTAACCCAATCAGAGAGCGCGCATTCAATCTACAGTACGAACTGTTAGTATTCCGTCGCAAAGACGGGCAGGAACTCACAGCTGTCACAATTAAAGCAATGGTCTCAATCTTGATCGGGTTGAAAGCGGCAGAATAAATCCCAGCTGCTTCACCGGATTTCTTTGCAAACCACTGCTGGGAAAGGATGGTTAATATAAGTGTGTTCTCAAACGGTTTGGTACGCTGACAGCATGTATCAGTCACGGCAAATCATACAACAGTTAAGACACTTACATCGTCCGTGACAGCGAAGTGGAAGGTCCCACGCGCAAGAAGTTTGGCTACAATCTTGACGACCTCTTCGACAGGCTTACCAGCAAGGAGGTAGTGGGTAGCTACCAAGCTCTGTGCCTTGGTCTTGACTTCGCCACGGAGCTGAGACATTCCCCGTTCGACCTATACAACATTGAGTCGGCCAGCGCGACACAAATACATAGCAAAAGACTCACTATCTTCGTCATGAGCTCAGAGTAAGTCTCATCCTTCGCAAAACGCAAGCGGCGTCGGTCAGTGTTCGTTTCCTCGCAAGCCTCGAGGAAGCTAGCTTTAGCCATGGCTAAAGCTACAGAGCTTTCGGGGAAGGCATCTTCAAGCGCCAACTTGATGCGGAAGTGGACGCAGGCAATCCTCGACAGACTCCTACTGGTAGGAGATAGCTTGCCCTGTGTCGCGTGGGCGTGCTTAGGGTCAAGGGGCGTGAACGGGAGAGGTGCGACTCCAGACGGGGGGGACGGAGGCTCTGAGACAGCAGTTATCGAGGAAGCTGCAGAGGCCGTACGACGGTGACGGCGTTTGGCAAGTTTCGACTCAACGTGCTTTGGCGTTGATGCGGAGACCTGTGGAACATGGGTTGTTAATGAGCTTGCCAAGGATAACAGAGAAAACTCACCTCGGGGACCCGCGTACGCTTGCGCTTGTTGGCATTGACGGCCTTATCGGGGATGGTGGGGGCCGTGGCGGCTGTACGCACAAGGTGAGGCATGAGTTTATCGACGAAGCCGAAGAGCGACGTACCTTTGCACTTTCTCCCTCCGACAGAGGTGATGACAGGCAACGCGTCATCACTCCCCTCCTCCTCCTCTTCATGGTCTAACCCCGTTTCGTCCTCGCCCAGCTCTTCTTCCGAAACGTCGTCTAGTGCTGCTGAGGGATCGTCACGGACCTCAGCCAGCGCGGCTTGATACGCCTCCTCGTCTTCGCGCATGGCCTCTATCTCGGCCTGTTGCTCTGCTAAGATCTCTGACAGAGAGCAGATGCAATCAGTGGCTTCGAAAGCAAGAAGAAAAATGTACGCACCTTTCTTCTTCTGCAAAGCGAGCCTTTGCTGGGCTTTGCTGACAAGAACCTTGAACTGGGCTTCGGTCAAGTTATCGGGATCCACGCGCCTCGACTGAGACGCCTGCGACATAACTGGGGAGACCGAACGAGGCGGGAAGGAACGTTCGTAAGTAAGGAGGAAGAGGTTGGGAGTTGCCAGCAAGACGTAGTGGTGTTAATTCCAACGCCCGAAACGGCAGCCTGTTTGTGCATGTTGACACGTCAGCGTGTCAGTCGCACAGCACAAGTCTAAGCATTGTAAAGTCTAACGTCGTTTCGTTGTCCCTACGCTACTTACCCACTCCTGCTCATTCACCGTGCATCTTCGATCCTTCGACCACCTTTTCCCATATCTCGCCTTCCCCGTGTTGCTGCTATGGCTGGCAATCGCCTTCCGTGCCGTGGCTGTTCGAAGACATTCGGGTCGTCGAGCGCCCGTACTCGCCATCAAAACCAATCAGCTTCCTGTAAGTGGCTTGCGGACTTGCACGCTAATGTAGAGGCCGCTGCCCTCAAGAACTACATAGATGGAAGTGATCAGGAGGACGATCCCCCCACCGATCTCGACGCCGATGCCGAAATCGACGAAGACAGCGATATCTTCGTCGCTTTCAACGAACACTCGCCTCACCCCGCTACAGCGCCGTCTCTTCCCGCGCCGACTCCCCCGGCGCCGTCTTCGTCTGGCTCACCTCCCCCGGCACCATCACCGTCTTCTCGACGCTCGCCCTCGCCAGTTCCGCACGGCGCTGGAACTCCTTCGACAGGCCCGGACGGCACCACCGTCATATCGTACGAAGGGGCCGGGATGGTTGTTGGTATCGATGACGAGGTTGCCGTAGAGTTTCAGAGGGAGGTCTCAGGAATCGAAGGAGGAGTCGGGAATCCATACGAGCCGTTTGCGAACGAGCTGGATTGGCGGGTGGCAAAGTGGGCGAAGGAGGAGAACGTTGCGCAGAATGCGTTCACGAGGCTGTTAGCCATACCTGGTGTGCGTTATCGTTTTATCTTGTCTATTTTTTTGTTCTGACTATGTGCTTCGACTTGCCAGGTATGCAGCAAGCTTGGTCTTTCGTATAAAGACTCGAGATCGCTCAACCAAGTGATCGAAGAATTGCCTTCGGCGCCAGGATGGACTACATCATCATTTCTTGTCGACCATGATGCTGTGGGCCCGAGTTCACATAATCTCCATTTTCGCAACCCTGTAGACTGCATGAAGACCCTGTACAGCAATCCCGCCTTCGTCGAGCACATGAGTTATGCACCTGTGCAGCAATATAGCAGTTCTGACAAGACTGACCGGCTTTACAATGAGATGAACAGCGGCGATTGGTGGTGGGAGACCCAGGTAAGTTGCCGATCGTATTCTTATATTAGCTACTAACAATTTACAGGCGAAACTGCCTCACGGTGCTACGGTTGTCCCTATCATCTTGAGCTCAGATAAGACACAGCTCACAAAGCTCAGCGGGGATGAAACCGCTTATCCAATCTACATGACGCTGGGCAACATTGCGAAGGCCATTCGCCGCAAGCCCTCGCATCATGCCCAGATCCTGGTTGGTTACCTGCCAGAGGTGGATGTCTCGCAACTGAGCGAGAAAGTTGCTCCTGTTGTTCGTGCACGCATCTTTCATAAAGCCATGAGCCTCGTCAACGAGGCACTTGCCAAAGCTGGTCGTGATGGCGTTGAACTCACTGGCGGTGATGGGGCTATTCGGCGATGCTTCCCAATCCTAGCCTGCTATGTTGCTGATTATCCGGAGCAATGCCTTGTTACTTGTACGCGCTATAATGTGCGGTGTCCCAAGTGCAAGGTAGTTGTTACTGAATTTGGAGATCATAACTTGCCCTGGCACTTACGGGACCAGAAGGGGACTTTGCGCACCCTTCAGCATGCTTCGAAGATGAGTACAGATGCTAAGCGGGAGCAGGTCTTGAAGGATGCTGGCCTCACCCATGTCTTTGAGCCCTTTTGGGAGCATCTACCCCTTTGTGACATTCATGTTGCCATCAGTCCAGATATACTTCATCAGCTTCTTCAAGGGATGATCAAGCATCTTATTGACTGGCTAGAGAAGCTTGTTGGCACTGCAGAGTTAGATGCTCGATTCAAACGAATGCCAGAAATGCAGGGTGTACGCTCTTTTGTAAATGGAATCACTGGTCTTGTACAGGTTTCTGGACAAGAAAGAAAGCAGATATCAAAGCAACTTCTTGGTTGTGTCATTGGCAAAATAGATGCTGCTGCTATCCGAGCAACTCGGGCTCTTCTTGATTTTCTCTATATTGCACAGTATCAGAGTCATTCAGATGAAACTCTTGGCTATCTTCAGGCTGCTCTTGATGCTTTTCATCAAGACAAAGATAGCTTTCTTAAGGAAAATGCTCGTACAGGTATGTAATTAAATCTGTTTGAAGATTATATATACTGAACTTGGATAAATTTAGGTGGCAACTTCAATCTACCTAAGCTTCATTCTCTTCAACATTATGTTCCTTTTATTCGACTCTTTGGCTCTACAGACAACTACAATACAGAAGCTACTGAACGGCTTCATATTGACTTTGCCAAAGATGCTTATAAAGCTACAAACAAAAAGGATTATCTTGAACAGATGACTCTCTGGCTTGATCGTAGAGAGAGGCTTGTTCACTTTGAAACTTTTCTTCTGTGGCATCAAAAGAAGCTTCCATCTCATGTTCCTCAACCTACAGACCTATCCATCCCAACTACTATCATGACAAAGTGGCCTTCTGAATCCAATGTTACCTTTCAGAAGCTCTCTACTCAGTATAAGGCACAGCAATTTCCTCAGGCATTGGTTGCATTCATCAAACTATATCGGCATAGCAATGATGATGTTTTTATTCCATTCAACACTGTTGATGTCTGGCATCGTATCAAATTTCCTTTGAAAAATCTTCAGCTTGAGGATGTTCCAGAATTTATCAGCACAGTCATAGCCAACCCCAAAGATCAAGGTCGATTTGATACAGTCTTGGTTGATAGAGATGGTGATGCAGATGAAATGGCAGGCATTGATGGTATGTTATTTTTCTTATAATATGCATATATATCTTCATATGTTTTTAGGTCTTTGTGTTGCTCGTGTGCGAGCAATCTTCAAACTTCCTCCAAAGTTCAACTCTTTCTTATTTAAATCATTTAAAGTGGATCCTCCAGACTTCCTTGCTTATGTTCAGTGGTTCTCAAAACCTATTCTCAAAAATGCAAATCATCAAATGTATACAATACTACCCAGTGGAGGAAGAGGGCCAGACTTTTCTATAATAGAAGTCACATCTATTAAGCGAGGTTGTCAACTGATTCCTGATTTCAAAGATAGAGTAAATAGAGCTTGGACAAAAGAAAACGTTTTAGATCGTTGTCCAAAATTCTGGCTAAATAATTTTACAGATCATCATGCATACCAAACTATTTACTAGTACTATGTTGTCTATATGCTTTCAGTAGACTATATACATTATAGAACATTTGTATATTATAATAGCTATTGATAGTCTTTATAGTCTTCATAGCTCTCATAGCATACAACCACCACTTTATAGGATCTATAGGCCTCCTATCGGGCTATAGAGTGCTATGTAAAACAATCTGACCTCTATATAGTCTATATAGTCTATGATAGGGCTATATAAGTGAAAAAGCACATATATAGCAATAAAAGTAGTCCATAGTCATGGCTGGTAGCTATATAAATTTAAGTTATTTCAGATGCTGATATTCAATCCCGCGTAGCCGTGCGAGTAAGTGAGCCTTGAGTTTGGGCAGAAAGGACTATGTGAAAGTTGAGAACTCGTTATTGCCATTTGCAGCGAAGTTGGTGCCGCGTCGTTTTCGACGTGCCATGCGATCTTCCGCGTCAAAACTTCCGATCGCCATAGCTCCTCGAGGAGCCGTCCGTTTTCCACGAAAAAAATTGCGCTGGACTCGCATTGATGAGTACTTGTGCGCCTCAGCTTTTTTTTGGGCGATTTGGTGCACACAGTAAATAGTTAATAAATCGGCCTTTTTGTACATTGTGGGCCCTCTAGGGCCGTAAATAAGAGATTTTAAAATGAACGAAAGCCATAGAAGGGTGCCTCTGGGCATAAAGACGTGCGCCCCAACGTTGATTTGGCGAAAAATGATGCAGAAATGACGGAGATATGACCCTCGCGGCGGGGCCTGCTATTGCTCTGTGGCTGTGGCTGTGCTGAACGCGCAGCGTGCGGGACTGCTGGCGCTTCGAGTCATATCGTTCTTGAACTCGAACCACAACATCCTTTGTCACTAGTGCTCACCATGGTCCGTGGACGGCCACTTTCGGATGATCTTCGGGTCTGCATTCTCAATATGGCCTGAGAGCTGGACATTCCCTCAATTGTTCAGTTTTCTCATATACCTGCTCGTACTGTACAGCGAATTTTGAATGACTATAGATGGGGAAGGCCACTCATTCGGCGTCCCTGGGCTCGGGAGCTCCGAAGGTCCAAACGATCTCTTACAATTGGAAACACACAGGTAAGTCTGTAGTATGATGTTTACAGCTATTGAATAAGTTGAATCAGAAAATCTTGTGCCAGTTTCTTCATGGACTTGTCCGTCAAAAGCCAGACATTTATCTTGATGAGATGAAGGAGTTGCTTGAGATCAGGTGTGGTGTTGAGGTAAATGAGTCTACAATTTGGCGAGCACTAAGGCGGAGTGGATTTACCATGAAACGTGTATGTTTTTATGCCTAAATACTATGCAGATTTGATAACTGACCCAACCCTAGTTGACTCGACAAGCACTTGAACGCAATGAGGATCTCCGTGCAGAGTATCGTTACCGACTCGGAGCAGAATTTACTGCAGATCAACTTGTTTTTGTTGATGAGAGTTCATTTGATCGTCGTACAGCCTTGCGAGGCAAGGCATGGGCTCTATGTGGGCAACGTGCTTTTCGCAAGTGTTTTTTTGTGCGAGGTCGAAGGTGATTGAGAACATACTTTCCCATGACTTGTCAATATTGACAAATATTTAGATACTCATTGCTTCCTGCACTGTCCCTAAATGGGATGATATGGGCAAAAGTTGTTGAAGGATCTTTCACCTCAGCTCGGTTTGCTGAATTTATTGATGGGTTACTCGATCGGATGCAACCATTCCCCAATCCAAATTCAGTAATCATCATGGACAATGCTCGGATCCATAAAGACCCTGAAATAATTGAAATGATTGCTGCGCGGTGTGCTTATGTTCCATTCTGATTTTTCTATTGATCTTATTCTTACATTAGGGGCATGCGTGCATTATTTTTGCCGCCATACTCTCCAGATTACAACCCAATTGAACTTGCATTCTCTGCAATCAAGTCATGTGTACGACGGGATGGGACACTTCAACGTGAGGATGTTGACCAACAAGAAGATGATGATTATGTATATGCTCATCTATATGAGACAGCATTTTCTGTCTCTGCTGATGATGCATTGGGCTTTTTTCATCATTGTCGACTGATATAATAATCTGAATATTGAAATGGCTTTCCAAATTTAGAAAATATGATTATAAAAGATAGTGAAGAATAAAAATGGGTATCAAAATGGATCAAATATGATTATAAAAGATAATGAGGAATAAAAATTGGTATCAAAATGGATCAAATGTTATCAAGCACGAACACGCTTGGCATCAGAATTGTGAAGCTGATCCACATCCTCTGCAACATAAGACACCAAACGCTTTGCAATTCCAAAAGGCATATTAGTCAAATCTGTTATGTCTTTGATACTAAGCCCCTCAAGATCACTAAGATCATATAAAGCATGAGCATTGAAATGAGGCAAATATTGTAAAAAGTCAGGAGAATGCTTGCCACGATATGGATCAGCATCAAGCTCTGCCAACCAAACATCTAATCCAGGAAAGTCAATAGCAGGAGCAGGTCGCTTTCCCACACCAATAGGAGTAGATCCAGGACCTGCAGGAGCAGGGTCAGGGATGGAAGGTGCTACTGGAGCAGCTAAAGCAGACTGGCGAGTCGCTGCAGAGTTGACCATTATGACACCCAGCATGTCCTGAATCCATGATGGTGGTGTGTTCACTTGATTCTGGGTCTGAAGTGCAGCCCTCTTCGCAGCTCGCTGATGAGGGATCCGATCACCAAGATTGAGTTGCTCAGGTGGCTGTGAAATCATGGCTTCACCCTTTGCCTAAAACTCTCCAGTCAGATCACATCAAAAGGGAGAATAATAAAAATTACCAAGAGCCGACTCCACAAAACAAGATCCTGGGGCGTGTACTGATAGTGCTCACCATCAGCAGCCTTCACAAAACAAGGGCCACGATGCTGCTCGCAATAATGGTGCTTTTCGATCTTGCGAGTCCAGTCAAGCTCACGAACTTCAGGACCACTCAGAGCTGGGGTGATCTCTAAGTCCTTGGTCTTCTTGGAAGATTTAAGCTTCAATCTAATCAGCATCATTCATATCATGTATGCTAGCACATACCTTTCCCCATCAGCAGGGGCTGAGATATCAACAATCCGAATCGAAAAGGGCTTGACAACACCTTGTCCTTTTGCCTTTGCCCGACAACTCCTGATATAGTCATGGACATCTTCAAGAAGCACTTCCCAACTATTCTCATCCTCGAGGAGCTTTGGAACTGGCTTCGGGGACTTCGGTTTATAGGAGAGGATGTATCCGATTGAGCCTGAGAGCAAGAGGACAGAGACAGACATCTTAGCAGCAATCTGCTTCAGAACATCCTCAAAAGGAGTCAAGGAAGTGATGCCGGTGAGATGACGGGTGGCACTCTGATATGGGACTTCAATGGGAACTTTGAAGCGAGGGAGTTTCCTGATGGTAGCATCAGAAGGCAGAATCAGATCTATCAATATCCCAGCATCAGTCTACAAGTAGAACAAAGGTCAGAGCACCACGCACCATCACTATCGAGGGCCTGGTCGCTGCTCGGATCCAACTCGTCCATCTCCTCACTCTCTTCCCCATCCCCCTCAAGACTCTCCTCCTCCTCCTCCTCTTCCTCCTCCTCCGATAGACCAGTCACCTGAGAGAAGATCTTGTCAAAGGATCGCTCATCACGCTTGTGCTGCTCCTTGGATGTGCTGGCCTGGGAGGTAGTACGAGCGACAGGCCGAGGGAGGACTCGAGCCGAGGCACGAGGCTCGGAGTCTTGAGATTTCTTGACCTTGCGAGCACCTGTAGCGCTGCCCTTGCGTGGCTTAGTGAGTCGGGCATGCTTTGGATGACCTGACATCAAATAGAAGAGAAGCGAGAAATGACAGTGGGAATAGCTACGAGTCGTGTGGTGGAAAGACGAAAGCCGCGTGTTCAGCACAGCCACAGCCACAGGGCAATAGCAGGCCCCGCCGCGAGGGTCGTATCTCCGTCATTTCTGCATCATTTTTCGCCAAATCAATGCTGGGGCGCACGTCTTTATGCCCAGCGGCACCCTTCTATGGCTTTCGTTCATTTTAAAATCTCTTATTTACGGCCCTAGAGGGCCCACAATGTACGAAAAGGCCGATTTATTAACTATTTACTGTGTGCACCAAATCGCCCAAAAAAAGCTGGGGCGTACAAGTACTCATCAATGCGAGTCCAGCGCAATTTTTTTCGTGGAAAACGGACGGCTCCTCGAGGAGCTATGGCGATCGGAAGTTTCGATGCGGAAGATCGCGCGGCGCGTCGAAAATGATGCGGCGCCAACTTCGCTGCAAATGGCAATAACGTGAGATCATATGAAATTACCTCGGTCGCTGGGTCATCAGCGTGGTCGTCCAGCCATGCTGTAATGTCCACATGGTCCCGTGAACTAGCTGCAATGTGATAATGCGCAGCGGGGTCTGTGAATGGCAATGGGTCCGATGTTGCTGCCGCCTTGCGGTTGCGAGACTTGGTGGTGGTCGAACTCGCTTTCTGTCGAGCTCGATCCAGACGTCGTTTG
This sequence comes from Hericium coralloides, assembly GCA_003675405.1. Lineage (NCBI taxonomy): Eukaryota > Fungi > Basidiomycota > Agaricomycetes > Russulales > Hericiaceae > Hericium > Hericium coralloides. The sequence goes on along the minus strand of QUOP01000201.1, from coordinate 15,926 downwards.
ACACGACGCATGAACCGCTCGCGCAAATCGTGCTTAGCTAATTGCGGTATGAAGTTGTTCTTACTGGTGCAGGCGAAGCGCCGCTTTGACCGATGGTGTTCGAGCTCAGGCTAGATCGTACAAAGACATATAAGTAAATTTAACATAGCCAATATGAAAGTGCGCACCGTCTGAGTGCTATAGCTGTCAGTTGTTCCATGAGAGGGGATTATATCCGGGTAGTGTCCAAGCGTATGCCATTTGTATGTTGAGAGGTTAAGTTCTTTGCGCTTTCGCAGCCCTAGACCACGACGTGTACGGCTCACAGGCCCGAGCATTGTTCGAGCTTGGTGACGCCGGCCACGTGCGGTGTATTCTCGGGTCAGTTCCCTAGTATCCCAAGCTAAGCAAACCTTCTTGATGAACTTGCGTACAGTCTGGCCGAGCAATGTCGTCCCGATTCGGAACTTCTCAACAGTGATGTCCGTATGCAAGCGAAGCTTTGCATATGCATGCCAGGTGGCGAGATCAAATAGCATATCTTGTATGATTTTGTCATGTGCTGGGTCCACGAGGCCATCGAAAACAGGCATAGCGCACTAGCATAGATACTCGTGAGAACTTGAGAGCGAACGTGCATGAAAAATGACCCTCACTTGTAGTATATCCTCGAAATCTCGCGCAGCAGGCTGCTTCATTGCAGATGTCTCCTTACGGAACCGGCGTATCGTACCTCGCCCAAACGTTGGCACAGAACGATATCTGTGAAGATAGGGAGTGATGAGGACTTGTCAGACTCACAAAACAATTGAGAAATGTACCTGGCATCAAGGGTTGTGACCGCATCACCCCCAACAGCGACGAGAATGCGGATGAGATGTATGAAAATTGCTTTCCAAACGCCGAGCTCAAAATCATGGAGGAGGTCAACTATGAACATCAGAAAGAAATTAAAGCCGAATTCAGCGAGACGGCTGGAGAATGCATTCTGCAATGAAGGTTACAATGTAAATCTATATGCATGAAAGTATATCAAATTTCTTACCCGAATTGGATGACCTGATGTCGCTTTCATGATGTTGCTGACATTCTTGCCATCTACAGAGCGGCCTGCCTTGAAAATCGCACGACGAGCATGCTCCACAGTTGTACGCCTTGCATGGCTATCTTCGCGCACTTGTGCGCGTCGCCGCTCGTCGTTCTTGTCACCCATGTGAATGATCTGGTCTTTCTTGATAAGACAGCGAGGACACGGACAGGCGCCAAGCTGTCGTATGTTCACTAAGAGCACCCTGCGACACGAAAAGGCATAAGCAATGACCAAAAGCAGATAATGGAATATGTACTTCTCTGGATAATCAGCAGAGTATGTGAAGAAGCGAGGAAACAGACGACGACACTTCCCGTCGTTGCATGACACAACGATCCCATGGCGATATGCATGGAGTAATTTGTCGTTCATGATTAGTCACCACATGGCATGCATGAGCTCACGCTTGCAGTGCGAAAGAACCGCAGTGGAGGCGCTCTCTCCGAATATCTGCTTGTACTGTTCCTGAAGGTTATCAGGCAGCTGTAGAAAATTGTGGTTAGACATATACCGTGCAGTGGATGTTAAGAACCGTACGTTTCATTTCTTTGTTCTTAACATTACTCCATTCGACATCCCCACCATGGCCCATTCGCCAAGGTCCTCGCCATGCTCCCTTTACTTTATTTATCATCATATCTACATGCATACATGGACTCTATCGCACTGCCTCGATCCCATTTCTGTTTCCATCATGATCGTGGCAGTGTTACCCCACCTATCCGTTTTATCTTTGTTTCATCGCTATCGGCGCAGCCTTGCGCAGCCCTGCACAGTTACTACCGTCTCCTTAGATACGGCTGCGGCTGCGCATCCCTCATGTATATATACCATAGAGCTGAGTCCTGGTGACTCAGCTTAACCACTTCGCATACTCTATAGGACTTGTCCTGTCAGTTGCCAGTGCTCCCTTGAGCCCCTCGCTGTGTGCTTCCCCTCTCTCAGTCGCTCTCAACTCTCTTAGTCGTTGTTCGCTTCCTGAGCAGGTCAGCACTCTTGTTAGTGTGTAGCCTGAGCCCTTTCCCGGTCACTACAGGACGCCGGTCCTTAGCACTTGGTTAAGCTCTCCTACCGCTCACCCTACACAACCGGTCTACAGCCTTGACGACAGGCTGCCACCATTCCATTCGTCGTCACCAAGAATCTTCCGTGAAGATCTCCAGGGTCTACTCCGCACACCGGAGCCACCCTCCAACCAAATATCACCATTGCTTCCCTCATTCCCCTATACCTTCCCCTTAAAGCACCAGATCCCGAATTATCAGACGAAGAAAGGACACATCGTCACTACTTAGAGCAGGAACAAGCAACCCCATACCGAATCTGTAGAACCAAGCCGTGGCCGAGGCTCTACACCTACAGCGAAGTAGCAGACCTCCTTTACTACAACAAGGAATTGGTATACCACGACGAAAACGGCAAACTCATAAGAGTCGTGAGGAAAGGGAAGAAAGTTAACCCCACCAAGGATAACGCCCCAGCAGAAGGTTATAGGATCACCTACCTAAAGGAAGGAGAACAACACAAACAGATAATCCAACAACCTGGACGTGTATTCCTCTCCAATCCGACGTTCCCCAGAACTACATCATCCGTCTACCTCTACGACGATATCTGTAAAATCTACTACCGATTTGACAACGAAACCCGGACCATCCATATCCAGTACGGAACAACTAGGGACGCCTCAATCCAGGAAGAACCGGTCACCCTCACCAGACCCGTCACTCTCTACGACCCCCATTCAACCTTTACCCGCACCGATCCTAGGAGCAGTGAAACCCCGGCCGATCAACTTTCGGAAGAAGAGGATACTGGAGAATCTTCCCCCGTCGAACCCACCATCTCCCTACCTCCCCAGCGAGAGCTCGTCTCCCAACCACAGGTACCTGTTCCCCAAGCAATCGATCCTCAAGAGGACTGGTTCCCCTCCGACTCCCACGGAACCGGTAGCATCGGCTTCCAACCAATTCTCAACAAGGAACCAGTCGCAGAATCAATCCAGCCAGAAGGATCAGACGATAGACCCACCCAGCAGGAACCTGTCACCCCAGCCAAAGAACCCACAGCCGAAAACGAGGACAGCGACGAAGACGACGATATGGCTAAGGTGCTGACATTAATAAACCGACGCCTTTCACGGGTGTTAGAAGCAAACTCAAAGAGTTCATCAACCAGTGTAAACTCCACTTCAGGATCAAGGCCGATCATTTCACCACCGATGAGTCTAAGATCTGGTTCGCCCTCACCTACATCCAAGGTGGAACGGCCGGACCATGGGCGGCACAGTACTATGAAAAGCTCGAAGAATCAGCCAAAGGGACCGAGGGATTCACCCTTACCTGGGCAAAGTTTGAGGAGGACCTTAAGAAGAAATTCGGAGAGCTCCATGCCGCAGAGTCAGCCCTTATGGACATCCAGCGACTTAGACAGGGCAATGGAAGCATCGACGAGTACAACACCGCTTTTAACACGTTGGCCGACCTCTCCGGCCTCAATCCGGTGGGACTCATCAGCGCGTATAGGAAGGGCCTCAACCGAGAGATATCACAGCGACTGAGCATAGCGGAGAACCCCCCCTCGACCTTGGAGGACTGGCAGGACCGTGCCTCCAAGCTCGAGATGAATATACGCGGAACCCAGATTGATCAGGGGCAAAACCGCGGAAGGGAGAAAGCCCTCTATCCTAACCAGTTGTTGGAAACACTTTCCAAAGACCCCCGCCGCCGCACAGACATAGACTCTGCCAAAATCTTGGTCGGCGCCTTCCAGCGCCGCCCCAGATTCCAAGGACCTCGCTTGTCCCCAGAAGAACGCGAACGCCGTCGTGTTAACAATCTCTGTTACAAATGTGGAGGAGCAGGACACATTGCAACGTTCTGCCGTAATCAGAACAAGCAGACACCCTCCACCAACACCACCGCTGGAGGATCCTTCAGAACTAGGAACACAGAGACCCAGCAGCAGAACCCCAGTCCACTCCATACAATGGCCAGGGCCTTACAGACGATGAGCGATGCGGAGAAAGAAGAAGCCCGTAACCTCATACAAGCTGCCCTCAGTATAGAAGAGCCTGAAGAAGAGGAGGGTTTTTAGAGCGTCCTCATGTCGCGACGTCATGGAGGACGAAAGGTTTGCAACTCGCTTCCCCAAACAAGTTTGATGTGCTTTCGATGCCAGATGATATTCCAAAGGACATTTACCTACCAAATTGGCCGGCCAATTTATATATCTCATCTCTGAAATACAATGGTTCACCATCTATTCGCATCGTCATCACCATCTTAGGGAAACACCAAAACGTCGCAGTAAAAGGACTGGTGGACAGCGGAGCCACAGGAATCCTTATCAATTGGAGGATCGTTAAACAATACGGAATTCGGACGGTCCCACTGGAAACACCAATACCCGTCAAAAACGTGGATGACTCAGAAAATGCCCTAGGACAGATCACCCATTACTGCGTATTGCGCATAAGGATCAAAGGGCCCAATGGAGCAGCTCATGAAGAGCGATCCGGTTTTACATTACAGACTAGGACAGGATGACATTGTCCTTGGAACGGACTGGCTCAGAGAACACAACCCCAGCATTAACTGGGAACAAGACCAGCTTGTATTGGAACGATGTCAGAACAAATGTAACCTAACCAATGGACCCGTGAGTAACATCGACACACTACCGCTCGCTCAACGAGAGATTTGGAAAACAATTAAGAAGATGGCCCGCCTGCTCTCTCGCCCAACCCACAGACAATCCCCAGCGAGCAGGAAACATACACACTCGCGCTCTCCAACATCCGACACTCGTCTTGATCTCTTCTGTGGGAGAACCACTACTCCTCCTCATCAGAATCCTCCCACAGCTCATCAATCTCCTCATCATCCTCTAAGTCCTCCAAATCACTCAGGTGCCCTAAATCCTCCGAACCCACTGTTGCCCCAGCACGAGACTCCGCGAGCAAGTCAGTGTGGGAGTACCACTGACGCCAGATGGATTGCCCATATGACCGAAAAGGATAGGGATCGTCCCCATCAGCCACTAGGCGACTCAAATCTACCCCCTGAAAGAAGGGAGGCACGCTGGAGGCCACTTTACACCGGACCCCATCCCGAACCCCCAGTCGCCAGCCGTGAATCCAGTCACAATAGCGAGCCCATAGGACCTCGTCCGTGGCAATCCAATCATCCCTTGTCGCTTCCAAACGAAGGGATGCAGCTAAAGCGGTCATTAGGCAAGAAGTCGCCGAAGACATGTAACTCTTACCAAGAAAAAGGTCACGCTCGCGGGGACCCGCAATATCAGAAAAAGGTATCGGAAGCGTCGACCTGCGGCGAGCATTGTGACTCAAAACAACCGGCGATACCGCAAACGGCGAGGGGATAAACGAAGAGGACGAGAAAAAGGAGTATAGCTGGGGAAGCTACCAAACTCCCAACCAGGAAAAAGAGGAGGGGAGGGACGAAGTACCGCAGCAACATGAATATAACGGAGAAGATCTGCAGCAGGCGCAGGTTGGGAACTCGCAGAGGATTGCATGGGTCACTACAGCAGCAAGGACTCAACGACATGGCCGTCTTATACCAGCCAGAAAAATCCGACGAACACGGATTCGTAACGCTGCACGGACGCCACCATCTTTGAAACCCTGTTTCACGGAAAATTTCGATGAACCTGCAGTGCAAATACCGAAAGAATGGATCGCCGAAGCACTCGGGGTTACGACGACAGATGAAGACTATGATCAGATTCTTGATCCACAAATCCCCGATGATGTTGTCTTCCGCATACGTCGCACAGCCATGAATGCACAGGAACTTGCGGCAGCTTTTGCCAACAAACAAAAAACTCGCACCCTCGATCAGATGATCCCAGCACAATACAGGGAGTTCCGTGACGTGTTTGAAGAAAAGGCCTCCGAAAGGCTACCAATTAGGCGACCCTGGGACCATGCCATTGATCTTAAACCTGATGTGGAACCCCACTCTGCAAAAGCCTATCCAATGGCCCCCATGAACTTAAGGAACTAGACAAATTCATCGACGAAAATCTGAGAAAAGGCTACATTCGAGAATCCAAATCACCCTGGGCAGCCCCATTCTTCTTCATATCTAAAAAGGATGGCAAATTGAGACCGGTCCAAGATTACAGGGAGCTCAATAAGCGCACAATCCGGAATGAGTACCCCTACCCTTGATCGGAGAACTGGTCGACAAACTGAAAGGCGCCAAAATCTTCTCGAAGTTCGACCTTAGATGGGGATACAATAACGTCCGCATCAAAGAAGGTGACGAACATAAGGCGGCATTCCGCTGTAATCGGGGATTATTCGAACCCACAGTCATGTTCTTCGGACTCACCAATTCCCCGGCAACCTTCCAGGCAATGATGAATGCTCTGTTCAAAGACCTCATAGATGGGGGCAAAGTCGTCATCTATATGGACGACATTTTGGTTTTCACAGAAACATTGGAAGAACACCGCGGAATTGTTAGACAAGTCCTAACACGACTTAGAGATAATGACCTATTCCTCAAACCGGAAAAGTGCACCTTCGAGAAGGCCGAAGTCGAATATCTTGGCCTGATTGTGTCTCACAACCAGCTCCACATGGACCCTGTTAAAGTCGACGGAGTTATTCAGTGGCCGGAACCCCAAACGGTCAAGCAAACACAGAAGTTCTTAGGCTTTGGAAATTTCTACCGCCGATTTATCAAAGACTACTCCAAGATCGCCAAACCACTGTTTGAATTGACCAAGAAAAACCACATGTGGCAATGGACCCAAAGGGCAGCAGACGCCTTTAGTGCACTAAAACATGCATTCACGACGTCCCCAGTACTTGCCATGCCAGACTATGACAAACCATTCAGGGTCGAGTGCGACGCATCGGACTTTGCCACAGGAGCGATACTATCACAACAAAGCACGGATAACCAGTGGCACCCCATTGCATATTACAGCAAATCCCTCAGCGATGCGGAACGCAACTACGACATCTACGATAAGGAACTTCTTGCCATAATCCGCGCCCTCGAAACCTGGCGTCATTACCTTGAAGGACACCCCCATCCAGTAGAAATCTGGACAGATCACAAAAACCTGGAATATTTCCGCACAGCACGGAAACTTAACCGCCGACAAGCCAGATGGAGCCTATTTCTCACCAGATTCGACTTCTCCATCATTCACAAACCAGGCTCGGCCAATAAGTCCGACGGTCTGTCCAGGCGTCCAGACCATAAAGAGGGGGTGGAAAACGACAATTCCGATCGAGTCTTATTGGAACCGCAATTTTTCCAAATCCGAGCCACAGGAAGAGGAAGCGTGACCAGTTTAGGAGACAAAACCCTTCTAAAACGCATCCGAGAATGCACAGAGCACGACGAGGTCGTAACTACAGCAATGGAAACAATCCTAAACGCAGGACCTAGAGCGATTGCAAAAGGGTTACAGGAATGGAATTTGGAAGATGGACTAATCCTATACAGAGGAAAAGTCTACATCCCAAAAAACCTCGAGCTACGTCGCGAAATTGTGAAACTACACCACGATTCACTAGCTGCAGGACATCCAGGACGATGGAAGACTTATGAATTGGTCCAGCGCAACTACTGGTGGCCAGGGATGACTAATTTTGTCAGAAACTACGTAATGGGATGTGCCATTTGTCAATCCACCAAAAACGACACACACCCCACTTATGTTCCAGTACAACCGACAGAAGCGCCATCACAGCCATGGGAATACTCCACCACGGACTTCGTCACAGACCTACCAGAAGTCCAGCAGTACGACTCCATCAACGTGGTGGTAGACCAATTCTCCAAGGCCATTGTCATATCACCCTGCCGGAAAGAAATCGACGCAGACGGAACCGCCAAACTGTTCATGGACAATGTTTGGAAACGATTTGGACTTCCGGAAAAAATGATCTCCGACCGAGGACCACAGTTTGCATCCAAAGTCCTCCAAAGCATTTACAAAGGATTGGGAATTCGATCGGCACTCAGCACTGCTTATCACCCTCAAACGGATGGAAGCACAGAGCGCGTCAATCAAGAAATCGAGCAATATCTCCGAGCCTTCTGTAATTCCCACATGGACAACTGGGTAGACCTTCTTCCTTTTGCCGAGTTCGCACACAACATCAAAGTTCATTCGGCTACCCGGAAATCACCGTTCGAATTACTCCACGGATTCCAGCCTCGCTTCCAACCCAGGATCCACATGAATGCCGCTGTTCCCACAGCTGAACAACGGCTGATAACCATGCAAAAGACCCGAGAAGAAGCCAAGGCGAGTCAGACTATCGCTAAAGAGGATATGCGAAGACAGGAGGACAAGTACGGGAAAGCAGAGCCCATGTTCAGGATAGGGAGCAAAGTCTGGTTAGATGGGAAAAATCTCAAACTCCAATATCCTAAAGCCAAGTTTGGACTCAGACGGCAAGGACCCTTCGAAGTAACCCAAGCCATAGGACCGGTCAATTACAGACTAAAGCTCCCAAGGACTTGGAAAATCCACCCTGTCTTCCACGCGGGACTTCTCACGCCATACCAAGAAACCCCTGAGCACGGCCCCAACTACACTCCGCCACCACCGGAGGTTATAGACGGGGAACAGGAGTGGGAGGTGGAGAGCGTTGTCAAATCCCGAGTTTTCGGAAAAAACCGACGGCTACAATACCTCATCAAATGGAAAGGATTTCCCGACGCCGACATGACTTGGGAACCGGCAAGCAATGTCCGCCATGCCAAGGAAAAGATTGCCGAGTACCATCGGAAACACCCAGGGGCTCCAAGGCCGATCAGAAGCTTAGGAATTGATCCTGGAATATTTCAGCGATCCCTGCGAGAACCAGCCACGGCAAGTCTATAAAAGACCACACCTCAATCCTTTCCAGATCAGCATTCCAAACTGGATCCTGCTACTGCTACACTCCTCGCTCTCAACTTTCTCATCAACCTTTTCACCCTTGCCCTCGTTTCCTCCTCTATTCTAAAAAATGTCTGCCCACATCAACAACATCCTCTCCGCCGCTGGCCTTGCCCCTCGCTCCGCCCCCAGTCTTCACTCGTCCACCACCGCCGCCTCCACGGACTCCCTCCCCGACCTCATCTCGCTTTCCTCCCCTGAACCCTCCGCTCCTGCCAGTCCCCAGGCGTCATCACCCACTACGGGTGAGGCCGCCGAGTCCACGTCCCTTTCCTGGGGCGACTCAGAATGGAGCTCGGAGGAACGGTGGAGGGGCCTCGAGCCTATCCTCGTCACCACCGTCACCACCGTCGCCAGAGATCCCTCCCCAGTTCCGTTCCGGAACCTGCCACCCCCGAGACCGCTTCCAACATCCCCGCTCCCGCCCCGCCCGACGCGCCAAGAAGCCCTTCTGTTGGAAGTGTCACCGTCCGGGGCACGTGAAGAAGGACTGTCAAGGGCGCCGCTTCAAGGGGCAGACGGCTCGTCGGTCGGAGGACCACCGCCGCCTCATCCAGGACGACGACTGACGATTGGGCCGGCAATTCCGCTGGCTGGGACACCCACCACGAGGCGTGGGACAGGGTCGACGCGGTCGACCAACGCCTCGACCCCACCGCCACCGCCTTCCGGGAATACCGGGAGTTCCTCCGCGGCCGCCTCCGTGACACCGAGGCGGCTATCGACAAGTTGAAGGAGCGTCGGATGTACTGGTCCGACAAGCTGTGGGAGGTGGAGTGGAGTGACCCGCCGCGCCCTTCGCTGGAGAAGGTGCGCCGCCACAGGGCGAGTTGGGAGGACGAGGAGGAAGAGCCCCCCACCCGAGCTGGGGCTTTTGAGGACATGTCGGGTCGACATGTCATAGAAAGGGGGTGGTGTTAAGAACCGTACGTTTCATTTCTTTGTTCTTAACATTACTCCATTCGACATCCCCACCATGGCCCATTCGCCAAGGTCCTCGCCATGCCCTTTACTTTATTTATCATCATATCTACATGCATACATGGACTCTATCGCACTGCCTCGATCCCATTTCTGTTTCCATCATGATCGTGGCAGTGTTACCCCACCTATCCGTTTTATCTTTGTTTCATCGCTATCGGCGCAGCCTTGCGCAGCCCTGCACAGTTACTACCGTCTCCTTAGATACGGCTGCGGCTGCGCATCCCTCATGTATATATACCGTAGAGCTGAGTCCTGGCGACTCAGCTTAACCACTTCGCATACTCTATAGGACTTGTCCTGTCAGTTGCCAGTGCTCCCTTGAGCCCCTCGCTGTGTGCTTCCCCTCTCTCAGTCGCTCTCAACTCTCTTAGTCGTTGTTCGCCTCCTGAGCAGGTCAGCACTCTTGTTAGTGTGTAGCCTGAGCCCTTTCCCGGCCACTACAGGACGCCGGTCCTTAGCAGTTTTGCTATCGACGTAGCTACGCCACACTAATACGACGGCTACTTACCAGTCCAGGGCGTGTCAGAAGCAACACTGGCCATCGCACAAACTAGAATGCAAGCAACTTTCACAGATGCGCACCGACGTCATCTCTACAACCCAAAACCCGCAAGCTTGGATCGACTTCACGAACTGTTGGAATACCATCACACTTCCCTCATCAACAGCACAGTCGCTTCTATGGACCTTCCCAAGAACCCGGGCGTAGATGAGCATACCATCCTCTTGATTCAAATCCGGTATCGCAATGCTCCGGAGAGCCAATGCCACGACGCTTCTCCCTGATATCTGCCTGTGGATAACAATACCCACCCACTCGGACAGATGTTCGAACAGATAGGCAGCAACGGGTCCATGTTGAGATGGGAAGGATGCAGCTTGGGACGACTATGGGGACCAGCACGTACACATTGATGGCCGACTTTGCGCCACGCAAATTCCGTACACGAAGGGATTCGCCATCGACAAGTGGGCCGCTCGCGCAAAGCCAAATCTGAACTGGGCTATGCTCCTGAACGATCACTTCGTTCAGGGAAAGAGGGTTCATTTCTGCTGCGGAAAGCTTGAGGACGGGGTTTGCTGCTGTGGGGGTTGGACTCATGCCGACTACAGGGTAAGTAAGCATCCAGCGAATATTTATCCTGCACTTGTTCATTTTTCAAAATATCGTTTGTCGCTTTTCAGCAGAACTTTGAAAAAGTTCAGAACGCCTAATGATGCTTTCAAACGCAATGGCCGAGTCGTTGTCGGTATTGAGATCTATGAGAGCCAGAGGCGGAGCTCACTGGTTTAATCTCATACCGGGGCGAGTGATGTTAACTGGCTTCTATTGATCTCTCTGTACTCCTATCTCATTGTTTTGATTCATTTTTGTCTGTGAATTCGTGCCTCGATAAATCCTATGTACAATGTAGAAGAACACACCTTTTTCTTTTTCTTGTACTTGGTCCTCCGCCGACGTGCCATCCCGACATTACCAAAAATGGAAATAGCCGCAACTCTAATGAACTGCGCGGGGACACTTGTTGTCGCGTCGCTGAGACTCAGCAACTCACCACCACCGCCATCTCGCGATTTCTCGATGCCTCCAAAGAAACCCGTAAAGACTGTCAACGCTGGGTCGGGCGCCAATGCGCAGTCGACTTCTCTCGTCCCGAGAGCGCCGAGGGACGTCACTACTAAAGCCAGCCACGACTATCGTCGCGACACAGAGACAGGAGTACTGAAGTCGACGCATCTCGCATTGACTTTGCGCAATGGAAAACTTGTTCTATGGGCACAGGCGAGCTCGCCTCGTCAGCGGACGAGAAAAGTCGATTACTAGGCGGTGAGCAGGGCGATCGTTTGAATTTGGACAGGAACAAGAAACTCATTTTCCCGATGAGATTATAGGACCGCGGATCCTGAGGGTGCCCTCACCATTACGTTTGACATGGAGAAATGTTTGAATCGCACAATCTCAATTCAACAGTCAGTCGGATGCTCCTGCGCACGCGCAAATATGTTGATAAAAAAACAGGCTATGTGGACGATATAATCGACCTGAAGGATCGCAGCTACTTAATGCGGAGGTGGCACAATGAGCTCATCGCTCGCTACAGTCGCAATGCCGAAGTATTGATGGATGACAAGAATACCGTCACTGCGGCGATAGGGGCTCGTGAGTGTTCAGCTAGATGGACAGCTGTACTTTTTCTTAATCCGGCGATTAGAATCCACAATACTTACATGCTTGCATCAATGTGGAGATGATCAAGAACGGCCTCAGTAACCTTGACAGCGCCGGGCTTTTGAGTGACAAAATTCGTCAGCAGCTGCTGCGAAATGAGGACATGCGCATCGAGTATATGATGTTGTATGACGCTGTAAACACCCTTGTCGATGTTGCTCATAATAAGTTCTCCTCTCTTGCGACTTCAGCCGGTAGGTATTCAGTCTTGAGGAGGTTTGAACAGCCATGCTGACGCCAATTCGAAGACCATTTTAGCCAGTATTTCCGGCGGTCAGCGACGAGTCTGATGAGATGGCCTTTGACTGGAGTGGCCTCAAGAGTTCCTACAAGTCTTACGTTGATTCTATCGTCATCGAGCTTTGCAGACTCCACCTTTCCGAAGCACGTCTTGACGGCTCTCCTCAAGGAAGCGGTTGATGAAGTTCCGAAGGATGCCAAGCGTTTTCCCCAGGCCTTGTGGACGCTTTGGCGACCTATCGGTGAGCTTCGCGCCCCTAAATTTGAAGAGCAACCGCTCATATTCAACCATATTAGGTTGCCGTCCAATTGCAGTTTATCATGGAAGCACCGCTCATAGGAGCAGACGGCGAGCAATGGAAGCAGTTCCGCGCGATATGCCGGATGAGTTCAAGGATTGGCTTGAGGCGCAAGATAAGTCGGAGGCCGTTGTGGAGGTTGCATGGGAATATCGACTTCGTGTTTCCCATCAAAGCCACGAAACAGCAGGCTATCGTAGACAAATTTTGGCGTCAGGTTGACGCGTAAGCTTCTGACTTGAATGTCTGATTTTCATCTGACTTTGTTGGCTGGTTGGTGACTATTTCAGATATGCAAAGACAAGACGAAGCCTCGACGCTTCTCGAATTGTGGGAGCTGGATGGAGAACTGGATCGCACGCCTCGTTGGACTACCAAGGCGCCCGATAATCGTGCTCTCGTTCCGTTAAAGGTGCCAACGGGCCTGCAAGAATCGCCGAAGAAGAAAGCAAATGAAAGAGGCGCCATTGACAACAACCCTTATGATTCAGATGGTCCATGCCCTCGCTCGAGACCGTGTCAGATTCGTCTATGGAATCCGACGATGAGGATGATGTCTTCGAGACTTCGTCATCTGATGAAGACGATCGCTCTAACTGGTCCGGGGATGAAGACTAGACACGGACAATGAAGAGGAGTTTACCGTTTTGCAGAAAGAAATAAGCAGTATGCTGAGGAACATCCCGAATTTTTTCGACCCGCAGAAGAAGATGGACGAGGGTGAATTGGCGCGGAGAGGAAGGACAACGCTTTTTTGGGCCTTTTGGGCAAGCTGAAAGTATGTTGGTCTCTGCGAAACGTAGGATTATTGATGGAAGCCGTACCAGCCGGTTTGTGCGTGCCAATCAGACATTGAAGACGACGCCTGGGGCGGCCTGCCCCAGAGTACCTCCAACTGCGCGACCACCTACTCGACCTGCAAAGGTCCCAGCCGCATCTACAACCACGGGTGCCCAAGGGCCGAACGGTCACAGTCGAAGAGGTAGAGGACGAAGAAGTTACTCAACAGGCTGCCAAGAAGAAGAAGAAGAAGCCAAGAAGAAGAAGAAGCCGGCGGCGGCCAACGAGAGGCACAGCAGGCTCAACCGGCTCAATCACTGGCCTCGCCATCACCTCCGCCAGCTCCTGCCCCTGCTCCTGTGGCTTCTGCTGCCCCTGCTTTCCTAAGTCGCCGGCTTTCTCCTAAGAAGAAAGCAGCCCCATCAAAGCCTGCAACGTCCCAGGTCAATGGGTCTGCGCCGTCTACGGCATACCAGCCTTTCATGTCCAGCACCTCTATCGATCTGGCTCGCCAGCAGACCGCTCAATCGGCACATGCTTACTTACAGAATCAGGGCTCGGCCGAGCCGAAGAACAAGACCAAATCCAGGCCGAACCATGGCAACCTCGCGCCGATCTCCGAGAAGAAGGGCTTTTTCTCCCGCTTTGGCAAGAAGAAAGATGAAGAGCCGAAGCCCGCGCAGGTGCAAGAGGAAAAGAAAAGCATGGGCCAGTGGTTCTCTAACCTGAGCAGGAAGACGAACTCGTACATGCACCAGCTCTTGCGCACGTCGCATGACGAGAAGAAGGGGATTGCGTCTTTGAAGTGGGAGCATTTTGTCCAGGTGAGTAGAGTATTCGGCTGCCAGTCGTCGCCAGGTCTTTACTCCTTTTCTTCTAGATGATGCTGGATATGGGTTTTACCTACGATGGTAGTACCGCAGGATCAAGCGTACGGTTCGATCCTCCTGCTGGTAGTAATGTTCGCGTGAGTGTTCAATCATTCAATATCCAGTGTCTTTCTTGTTATTTATGATCTTATGGGCTTACCATCGTGCATCAGTCCATTTCATTCCATAAGCGTGAGTATATCGTCTTAGGCCTGTGATAATATGTTCTGAACTATATCCTTCCAGCTCATCCGGACCCGACAATCCACCCTGTTATGTTGAAGAAGTTCAGCAAGAAACTGCAGGAGTATTACGGCTGGTCTGAGGACATCTTCTTGGAGTATTCCAACTCCAAGGCTTAGGCGATCGATTCCTTTATCTCACATACGGATTTGGCCCTGGCCCATGGACGAATTGTTGGTCTCCGCCAGCTGCGAAGGGTACGAATAGGCAGAAAGAAACTGATGTACGATGACAGTATGCGAATCGAACGTATTTGACAGGTCACGGGACGCGAAGCGTAAAGCTTTCGGGATAGTATAATTGGACGTGGTATCATTGCAGAAATTCTGGCTTCAAATACAGTTCTATGGATTGCGCCAGCATGTCTGCTGAGCAGGGCCAAGCCGGGGATTATATTCGGTGGCTGAGGACCGAGAGCCACTCGAATGCCTCCGTTGTGAGCTCTGAAAAGGGATGCGCAGACTTACACTTGCACCAGCTCTGCACCATGCAAACATCACAGAACGAGAATAATGGCGGGGTTTCCCCTCTGAAGTGGGAGAAATTCGTCAAGGTGGACAGGGTGTTTTTCTGCCATCTGTCACTTAGTCCTGACGCTTTCCGTTTCAGATGATGAACGACATGGGATTCACCCATGACGATAGTCCTCCGGGGTCGGTCGTGCGGTTCAATCCTCCTGAGAGCAGTGGAGTTCGTGTGAGTGCATAATTATTTAGAGTTTGAGCATTGATTCACCATACACCAGTCTATCACCTTCCACAAGCGTGAGTACCTCGTCCAGGCGTATGACGCATATTATCTCCTAAAGCATGTCCCTCGTCCCAGCTCATCCAGACCCGACAATCCCCCCGGATGTATTGAAGAAATTCGCCCAAAAATTGCATGACTACTACGGCTGGCCTGAGGAGATTTTATTGGAGCACTTCGAGGCTTGAGAGCTTGAGCAGTCGATTCCGAATCTTGCCCGAGTCTGCCAATCGCCGTACTTCGCATGCGGACTTAGCCAGGTATGATATGAAACTGAAAACCGAGGGGGATGTATGATACAACAGCGGCGTACGAATGAATTGCACAGTTACTAGTCGGCAGAATGAGAACATGGGACGCACAACGTGAAAGTTGTGAATAAAGCGAAACCCGAGTAGCCAGCGTACCACGCAATCGGACGCAAGTACATCATACGGTATATGCGCGTCGAGTTCAGGCTCGCGTCGCAGCATCAAACATAAACAGTACAGAATCGCAGACCAGTGACCAATATGCCTTCAACGTGA